>CM039305.1:87862933-88315433 GCA_022316695.1 Camellia oleifera | reverse complement strand
TTTATTTATTTGTTATTATTATTATTATTATTATTATTATTATTATTTTTTTTTTTTGTTTTGTAAAAGGAAGAGTGAAATGGAAGTTTTAAAATCTAAACCAAAAAGGGATCTTGTTTAACATGTTTTCTACAATGGTGTCTAAGATGTTAACTAACACAGTTTTGGCACAATTTTGGAACAGACTTGTCACAACCCAAACCCGTCCCTATAGGTTTAGTGCCGTAATCAGCCAGTAACCCGTGATTACCAAAGGCCTGTTTAACAATAATGACTATATTACAATATAGAGGGGGCTGGCGGAAGCCAATCAATAAAAAGAGAATGTCCAATGAGCTGTGATGAGGACCTGAATGAGAATAAACTTTTATATACATAGTCATATTCATAACCACTTATGTCATAATCATATATATACAAGATAATACGCAAGTTAGGGAATTAATCCCATCATCAAAGACAATATAAACGAAACTCTTAAACATTCTTTACACTTAGCAAAATCAAAAGGGTGGATTTGAACCACCCAAAAAGCCTTGAAGTAAGAAGGTTCGAAACCTCGCTATGAGGCACAATAGCTGGCTTGACAAAACAAAGGTTCGGGTCGGTGCCACTAGTTTTGGTCCGGTGCTCGGTCACCTACATATACATAATAAACTATGAGCTAAAGCCCAATGAATAACAAATGTGTAAAGAGGTTAAGAATGATGTCCTTACGATCTTTAAAACAATCGAATTCAATCAATATCCTTTGTCAGTCAATTGTTCAATCATTCGAATCAATCAATCATTTTCAATCATATTCATATAGGTCATACGTGGTACATCCCATAGCAACAATACAATACAATAGGTCTTAAAGACCGAACAATCAATTGATGGCCATCATACAATAATAATAGTTCCAAGATTTAGAACTGACAAAGATCTTTGTAACAATAGCGATATCAATAACGATAACAATAACAATAACAATAAGCTATCGATGCCACGAGTACAATTCAAAAGAGGATCATCATTCAATCGATAGAAAGTAACCATTTAGAAACAATATAAGTTATCGTTCAGAAAAATACAATTAAGAACATATCTTTACAACATTGTTACTCACAGTGGGCTTCTTGATACACGTACTATTGGTTTGGCGTCTGACCTAAACAAATAAAGTCAAGCACAACGATACAATTATATTCAATCCTTGGTCAATACCATTGATTCGATTATTTACTTGTTCAATTACTATTCGTCTATACTCGTTCGGTTCTAATATTTCATTTATTCATTCTAATGCACTCATGAGATGCAAATGATTATGAAAATACTTTAAAACCGTGCAAACGGAGGCCCGGAAGGTGGAAAAGAGGAGCGAAAAACAAAACTTGGATTAGCCTAACTGCCGCACGTGCGGGGGTCCTTGCCGCACGTGCGGGGCCACCTCCGCACCTACCTCCCGCACCTGCAATTTAAGCAAAATGCTCCACAAAATTGCCCTATTTTCCGCACGTGCGGGGCTGTTGCAAAAAAACTGTCCGAAAAATGCTCTGTTTGAGCCGTGTGTTTCCTTGCAAAATCAAGTTTATTTTCATGTAATTCATTACCAAAATTCGTAGAAACATGTTAGGCCTTGAATCTTGACCATGGAACACAAATCAAAACTTGGAAATAATGACCCAATTGTCAAAAAGAAATCAAACCTTGAAAATGAAGTATAAACACATAAACATACAAGTTTGGGTTTTAAATGTTCAATTCCATGAAATTCCTCCTCATTTGAAGAACCATACATGAATTTAAATGTGTGAAAACAATTTTCATGAAACTCATGCCATGCATGTTAAGTTTTAAGAAGTCACTCATCCAATCTTTCATTTATATGGTCATATTTCCTCACTTCCAATTTCACTCCAAGTATTGAAATATATATATATATATTCTCATAAAGCTTGCAAATTTTGAATCCAAGTTCTCAACTCCTGTATATATGCAAAAAATTGAATGTATGACCATAATTGTTCAAGAATTAAGCCATGCATGATGCTAATTCAAGTCAATTCCTACAATGTCTTTTCTAGTTTAACTTGCATGTTCTAATTGGTCAATTACCACCATAAACTCCCAATTAATCATGAATTCATCATAATTAACCTTATATGTTTGAAGGTGATGAGTATAGGAGTTTCAATTTCAAGAAAATCAAATGGTAGTCATACCTTAAGTTGATGAACAAACTTAGCTTCAATGCTCTTCTTCTATCTAAATTCTTTTCTTTTCTTCTCTTCCTACAAGTTGCTGAAATCCCAACCCTCTCCCTCTTCTCTCTCTACGTGTAGGTCTATCAAAGTATAAGAAAGCCACTACACTTCTCCTATATTCAATTAATGAGTATAATGCATTGGACTTAAATTAATTAGGCTAAATAAATTAAAATCAATTTGATTCAAATTAAATTAATCTCATCATCTTATAATCTTAATTACACTAAATTAAATTATACTAGGGTGAATTAGGCTCTAATTCCTATCCAATTATTTAATTCTAACTTTTTAAAATTAACGAATCAGATAGGTTTAATATTCATTTTAACCTATCTATTCACAATAATGCAATGTAAACACTCACATGGCATAACAATAACACTTCATCACATATAATCATATAATTAACAATAAGCACATAATCAATTTAATTAATTTGCTTAATTAAGGAGGCGGTTGTCACACGACTGCACTATATTTTTGCTTGCAATTATCGTGACAGTAAATGTTGGCAAAAACATAAGATGCATTAGAAGCTTTATCATTATGCCACCGCGGGGGGGGGGGTTGTTATTTGTGATTGTGGAGATCAATTTAATTTCTTTTTTTATGCAGACAATGAGAGGTTATTTGTGATTGTGGAGATCAATTTGATTTCTTTTTTTATGAAGACAATGAGAAGTAGAGAAAGAAGAATAAGGGTTTGTCTTTTTATCACTACCATTAATGGACTTAGTGTTGCAATTTAGTCTAAATCACATGGGGGGACATGTGACTATTTTTAGAACAAAAAGGAGTAAAAGTTCTCTGGGCCGCTGCCACAAGTGATAAAATGGATTTTGCCCTATATATATATAATGAGACAAAGAATGACCTCATGAATGAATAATTAATCATCTGCACGTCTTTTATTTATCTAGGTGAAGGAAAGGAGGCCCAGGCTCCCAGTTTCAGCAACTGTACAAGGACATTTTGGACACTACCCATGGACCATTATCTTATTGACTTATTACTGGACCAGGGGCTAAGAGGGAATAAAATTGGGCATGCATTCATAACTCAGGCTTGGAATGAAATGGTGAAGTCATTCAATTCAAAATTTGGATCTCACTATGATAAAGAGGTCTTGAAAAGTCGCTATAAACATTTGAGGGAGCAATATAATGACTTAAAGATTCTTCTTGATCACAATGGGTTTTCTTGGGATGAAACCCAAGAAATGGTTACTGCTGAAGAGTATGTTTGGGACTCTTATACCAAGGTGAACCACCATTCACATGCTTCTTGTTACTGAGTGATGTTTTGTTTGATAGTTCATTGCTTATGTTTTACAGTGCAGGCATATCCTGATGCTCAATTGTATAAATTTAAAACTGTCCCAAGCTACCACAAATTATGTGTCATATATGGCGAGGAAGGTTCTAATGGAAAACCTAGCAATATGGCTCACAGTGAAGACCTCGATGGTATAGATCCAGTCTTGTTATTCTCTGATACTGAACATATTGCTTATATCGTCTGAATTATTAACAAATCTCACAAAAGGCATTTTTTTGCGGGGTTCAGGAAAAAGAAGGAAATGTTGCCATAGTTTTTCCATACTTCTCAAACACTGGCTCCTCAACCACATCTAATGCTGAATTACCAATTTTTTCACTAAGTTGAAAATCTATCGGCTAAAGCTAAATGAAGCTAATTCATGTAACTTTAGCTTGTATGATTGGCAGTAGGTGCATGCCTGCAATCATTGTGAATTAAATTGATCTATCATTGTATTTTCATATCAGAGTCTCTGATTTAAAAAGAAAGGACATTTTTGTAACGCAGATAGTGATTGTTCAAGGACAGATTGGACACCTTCAATGGACCGCTGTCTCATTGACCTTCTGTTAAAGCAAGTGCATAAAGGGCAAAACATAAATCACATATTCGACGAACAAGTATGGATGGATATTGTGGCAGCATTCAATGATAGATTTGGATCACAGCATGACAAATATGTTTTGAAGGGTCAGTATAAAAGTTTGAAGAAGTTATATCATGATATGAAGAATCTCCTTGAACTGGGTGAATTTTCTTGGGATGAATCAAGGCAAATGGTCACGGGACCTGATGATGTTTGGGATGCTTATACCAAGGTGAATTGCTTATTCCTTTGGGTCTTACTCTTACATGTGAGTTCCAATTGCTAGTGGCTTACATATGTTGTTTATAGGAGAACCCAGATGGAACATCATTCAGAACAAAAACAATGCCAAATTATAATGATTTATGCTTGGTTTATGGAAATTTGACTTCTGAAGGAAGATGGAACCAATCAGATCCATATGTGGGCTTCAATGGTGATGGTTAGTTTTTATTCTGATGAGATTTAAGGAATTATTATTATTTTTTCTTTTTTTATCAGTATTGTGTCAACATGATTTAGTGAAAAATGTTCTCAGGATTGGACAACTTTTGAACCTGTGAGTAATAATTTGAATTGCATAGATTGCCCTAAATGAATGATGCATATATTTTTTCTTTGTGAAATAAAAGTTCAATGGGTTTTGATGAATATATTCTATTATTTTTATCTCATGTTCTTCTATAATTTGTTGAAGGAAGGGATTTTCAAGCATCCCAAAACGGCAGTTGTCTGAGGTCTGGTTGGACAGCACCTATGGACAGATATTTTATCGATTTAATGCTAGAGCAGATCCGTAAAGGGAATATGATTGATCAAAATTTCAACAAACAAGCTTGGGGTGATATGGTGGCAAAGTTTGTTGCAAAATTTGGGTCTAAGCACCACAAAGACGTTCTGGAAAGTCGTTTTGAGAAAATGAGGAATCTATTCCATGATATGCGAACTCTTATTGATCAGAGTGGGTTTGCATGGGATGAAATGCAACAGATGGTGACAGCTAGTGATGATATCTGGGATGCTTATATCAAGGTGCATATTTCAGTATAGTTCTCTAATGACATTCATAACATGTAAGATTTTAGTTTGTAGTAGCTTACATTCTTCATAACCAGGAGCGTCCTGATGCACAATCATTCCGAAGTAGAACTCTCCCAAACTATAATGATTTGTTTCTGATATTTGGAAATACAAGCACTAATGGAAGGAGTGACCATGCAAGTCATTGTACCAATATTGATGATGGTGCCCTAAAAGTAAACATTTGTGAGCTCTCTCTCTCTCTCTCTCCTTGCTTGATTTGTGTGAACCACAACTGTTGTCTTTATATTGGTGAACCATGACGAGAATGGTGACAATGATCATAAATATGGACTATAGCTCTGTCTATATGCTTTAAGCACAAGCGTGATTATTGTTTATTTGCTAGTATGATTGATCTAATTGTTTATCTTGGAAGCTGCATGTGAATGATATATATATATATATATATAATAATTGGTATTACAATGTCTTCCTAATCGTAGTAATGTGATTGGTTATGTTGTATTTATTTGGAATTTATTACATAGTTGAGTGATGAGCAAAGGGAATTGATCCCATCTAAGAAGCACAGACACGGGACACGGTAATTTCAAAAAAATGGAGATACGGATATGGCGGCAACACGACAGTAAAATAATTTTTCATATATTTTTATTTCCTATGTAGATTAATATTACATCCACAAACAATTAAAATTAACAAAAATTAATTCTTTTTTTTTTTTTATAGATGATCTATTAAGTATTTAAATCTAAGCAAAAAAAAAAAATCCGACATCCATCAAAAGCACTAAAGAATGGGGAGAAAAAAACTAATTGGTGTGTCCCCGGCATAATTCGTGAAAAAAAAGAATTAAAGGGACACGCCACATGGCGTGTTCCATACATGTCCCCACTGTGTCCCTATGTCGGATGTGACTATGACTTATTTTGAAGTGTCGGTGCTTTATAATATCTCATCTAGACTTTTTTGGATTTTGTATAGAATTTGGAATCTTTTAGCTCTAGAGGCGCATAGAGTTTTGTTCTATAAATTGTGTGTACTTGAGTTGTTTCACCTTTTCATGATATTCTATTTACTGATATTCCCTTCCTTTCTTACCGTGCATGAAAAAAAGAGGTAAAATGAAAATAAAGAAAGAAAAAAAGAATTCTGCGGGATGTTGGAAAAATGGACTTATCTATATTGCTATATTATGCATAATGCAAATAGTCATGGTATCCAAGGCAGCTACATGGTGTCTTGTGACTGATGGTTTTCTCAATGTGTAGATCAGGAAGATGACCAATCCTCTTCTGGTAGTGATACTTCGAGCATTGCTTGGACAAAGCCAATGGACAGATATTTCATTGACCTCATGTTAGGACAGGTGTTTGAAGGGAATAGAGTTGAAAATATCTTCAATAAGCAAGCTTGGGTCTGCATGATCGCATCATTCAATGAGAAATTTGGACTTCAGTTTGACAAATGTGTACTGGAAAATCGGTACCTAAGCTTGATGAAACAGTATGATGACATCAGCACTCTTCTCAACAAGAATGGCTTTGCATGGGACGAAATAGAACAAAAAGTCACAGCTGATGATGATTATTGGGAAGCTTATATTGAGGTGAATTTCTTTCATGTGTATGACTGAATTGGCAAATCAAAGGCTGTTTCCTCGTTTTATTGTTCATGTAATTATTGATGACTTCAACTCAAAATAACATGGACCTTAGTTGCAGGAAGCGGGGTTGGGGGAGTTAGGGAATATAAAAGTTTCTAAGGTTGGGAGCGCTTATGGAAGCATGTATATTTTATATATTGAATAGATTTTAACATATTTTTTTTTCCTCTCTCTACATAGTTGTGATATGTGTTAAAATATGAATAAACATTAGAGATTGATGTCAACTACAAATTATCTTTGTTAAGTATAAGTAAATATGTAAATAGGAACTACTAAGTTTGAGTTGCTTTTCTTTTATTTATTTGAGATTTATATATTTGAGAGGTTTTATCTTAGGTGGGATTGAGTTTCTTTCTTGATGGGAGTGAAAGCAAATTAGTTCGTTGAACAAAATAGAGAAGGATGTAGAAGGACGGGGAAAGTTACGGAGAAACATTATTCTTGAGTGGTAGAAGAGAAAGTTTGAGGGGGAAAAAAAAAAGGAAAAAAGAAATAGGATGAAAATCGAAAGGAATTCAAATTCATCGTTTTGGACTTGAGAATTCAACACTTAGATGATTTAGAAAACCTTAAATGAGGTGATTAAGTTCAACTAATGTCGTTAAGCTACAATTAATCAGAAAATTCTCTTTCTTGGAAGCCAAGTAAGCTTAGTTTGAGTTAAACTTGCCCACTTAAGCGAATGAAACAATTAGTGGCCTAATCCAATTAGTTCCTAGAACAAAATAGAGAAGGATGGAGAAAGTTACAGAGAAACATTATTCGTGAGGGCTAGAAGAGAAAGTTAGAGAAAAGATAATGAAATTGGAAGAGAATCAAAGGGAATACAAATTCATCGTTTTGGACTTGAGAATTGACTGCTTAGATGATTTAGAAAACCTTAAATGAGGTGCTTAAGTTAAACTAATATCGTTGTGTTACAATTACTCACAAAATTCTCTTTCTTGGAGGCAAAACAAGCTTAGCCTGTGTTAAACTTGGCCACTTAAGCGAATGAAACAATTAGTGGCCTAAGCCAATTTGTTCCTACGACAAAATAGATAAGGAAGGGGAAGGACGGAGAAAGTTTGAGGGAAACATTATTCTTGAGCGGGAGAACAGAAAGTTAGAGAAAAGAAAGAGAAGTTGGAAGAAATTCAAACGGAATTCAAATTCACCCTTTGGGAGTTGAGAATTGAACACTTGGGTGGCTTAAAATACCTTAAACGAGGTGCTTGAGTTAAACTAATGTCGTCAATCTACAATTACAAGTTTTTTACTTGGGGAGCGCGGAATCACGTTTCTAAGCAAGAAATGTAGCCCAAGTACAACTTTCCTGTTACTATGACGTGGACCTTGTATATTATTTGAAAAGTACCTTTACTTTTGATGAATTGCTGATATTGCACCATCTAACAAAGAGTGATTTACTGATGCCAGTTCTGTGAAGCAGGGTATTAGAAACACCCATTCCAATTGCTTGGACTTTACATTGTTAATTGATAGTTAATTTGTCACTATGATGATTTGCAGGAACATCCCGACGCTGTAGCATACAAAGATATAATATTGGAGAATTACTGTGATTTGAGCATTATTTTTGGAGATGAGATCCATGATGGAACGTCAAGTTATCTGTGTCCAGAAATGAATATTGATGATAATGCCCTGGAAATGGGAATGGATGGCATATTTGGAGCCCTAAAGTCCCCAGCTATTGATAATGAAGTGTCTAATGGGAGAAAAAGACGCCAATCCACCACACCGTCAAGTTCAACACGTGGGAGAAAAATCAAGAAAACTGGGGAGGAGTTGCAAGAAGCAGGTAGAAGTAATACAGTGGACAGGAACTATAGCTCAATAGAAAGCATTGTTGATGCACTTCAAGCCGTACCTGACATGCATGATGAACTCTTCTTGGATGCTTGTGATCTTTTGGAAGATGAGAAAAAAGCGAAGGCGTTTGTGAAGATGGACATCCTGCATCGAAAGAAGTGGTTGTTGCGAAATCTCCATGCATAATTTAGGTAACTGTTTTTGGTTATCTAAAGTGTAGATATGATTATGATGTGTATATGAAGTATAAGACAGAATGTACAAGAGGAAACAGTTTTCAATCAGCTTCCGATTCCTTTCTATCCTCTTCGATATCCACAGTTTCACTTGATGTTCATCTTGGTAGAAGAAGAATGAGTTCACCTTCTTGTTGATTCCCTACTTTTTCTTTGCGCACGTGTACTTTGTACAAGTGCACGTTGTTGTCAATCGGCAATGGGCTACACAACAATATGTGATAACTCTCCCAATCTGGATGAAGGAACTAGAATCCAGAAGAGGGATCTGTCTCAAATTCATCTGATCTTCTATTTCAAAACATTCATAACCATGAAATTATTTTTTGATATTCTTGTATTTTGAAATTTTTATATGATTTAACGGTTATGAGTATTTTGAAAGAGAAATTTTGGAACAAAACCATTAGTATACTAAGGGACTTTTTATTAGTCAGATTCGTAGTCATGAAATTATGTTTTGATAGTTTTGTGCTTTAAAATTTTTCTATGATTTAACAGTTAAGAATATTTTAAGACAGGAGAGATTTTGGGACAAAACTGTTAGTCTACTAAGGTTTTGTTTGAGATGTTAGATATTTTAATTGGTTATTTAATTTTTTAGTTATTTTAGCCTGACTAAAATAGTTGCGTTTGGGAAGTTGGGTTTTTTTTTTTTTTTTTAGTTGATTTGATAATTGTGGGTGAAAAAGTAAAATGATTATGGATTAGATGTAATATTTTTTTATTGTTTATTTTAGCTTATTTTGTCTTTTAATAGACTATTTTAATCCAACTCTCTTCCCAAACACCCCTTAAGAGACTTTATTAGTTAGACTAATAACACCATCAATTTTCATAATTTTCTATAATAATGAACTAAAATTCTGAAAATATGTATATATATGTATATGTTGTTAGTAGTATGGTTTTAGTGAATTCCAAATTCATTTGTTACAAGACCAGTGTAAATGAGTGCTCATTGTTGGTTGCTATATAGAAGATGATGTACTATGATTAACAGTAAAAAAATGTGGAAGTAATCCTAATGAATACTGTCATAAATATGAAGTCAGACATAATTATATTTTGTAAGCCCAAATGATGGAAACATCTTAATTAATGTCATTCAAAAGTTTATTAAATTAATTTGTCATTACAAAAGAACAAATAAATAAATAACTAAAAAATAATTTTTTTATGTACTAGAAGAAATAAATGAAATGAAATCAATGATAAATTTTCTTAATCAGCCATGATATGTGCCCCGAAATTCAGGGGCACTAATGCCCCGAATTTCTATATAAGGCAAAAAAAAAAAAAAAAATTACCAAAACTGGAAATTAGGGGCATTAGTGCTCACAGTTTTAGTGCCACAAATCATTTTTCTTTCTCAATACATGCAGATGTTTAGCACTTCAGCTCACTCTAATCAATGCACTGTCACATGAATTACGATGGTATTGTTTGGTAATGTTTAAAATTTATTCGGCAAATTACAATTTTTTTTTTTCAGGATTTAACGTGTTTTTTACATTAAATCATAACATTTTAATTTTAATAATTTAAATCTTAAATTTTTAACCGTGTCCCAATGTTGACCTTCCGTCTGTTTCCGTTTGTTTCTATTAATTTTTGCACTTATTTGATACACGTGTCACCTTTTGATTCGTCTATAATTATTATAATTATTTTATTTCTAAATCACCTTTTTTTTTCTTTTTTTTTTTCTATCAATTCTCTCTCTCTCTCTCTCTCTCTCTCTCTCTCTCTTCCAGGATGAATGATCGTTGACCTCCGGATTGCCGATTTTTAAAAAGCAACCAAACCATTTCTGACGAAACCACCTCTCCTTCGCTTTGGATCATCGGAGGTCGTGACAACAGCGAATTTCTCCTAGGATTCCGGCGAGTTAGGATTTGAATGGCCTCTAAAGATGTGGTAGCGAAGATGAGCGAGACTGCGGTGTCAACTATCGTTAATTTGGTTTAGGAAGCGAAGATTGCTAGAGAAGGAGTCAAGGCTCCGAGTCACCCGTTCTTAAGCATTTGCAAGTCTTTCGTTGCTAGTAGTGTCGCCGGAAGAGTGTCAGTTCTTACTCTTATTTTTTCAAATTTTTTTCTTTTTCAATTTCACTGTAATGTAGTTAGGGGTGGTTGCGGATCGGATTTGTATGATTTGTGGTTCGGTTTTGACTCACCTGTATCTATGCGGTTTGAGAAAAAGTTAACCCGTAACGTCCCGTAGTGCGGTTTGCGGTTTGTACATATAGGATTCGCAGATATGCGGCGGTTGCAGGCGATTTGGACATTTTTCTTTAAAAATTTATTTTTTGAGTTTTTTTTTTTCCTATTTTGTAAATATTTATTTTGGGCCATTTTTCTCCAATTTTCTAAAATGCTCCAACATTAATAATTAATGAATTAAAACTTATAAAATTAAAAACACGACAAAATTAATTCTTAATACAAAAAAATCATTCAAACTTATAAAATTATAAAATTCCAATTCCATGCATTACGGTTCTGTTCAATGATAGAAGCAAATGTTAGGCTAAGCAGTACTTACAATGCAGATCAAACAAAAAAAAGACCGGGATTGGGATTTCAAGTATGGTTCTCTCAATGATACATTCAAAACTAATGAATGAACAATTTATAGGGGATGCTAAAAATTCCTATAGTACAGAAACTCAATCCATAAATTTTTAGTTATAAATAAATACTAACACATTGCATTTTTGAATATTACACAAAATTTACATGATTCATAAAGCTGTTACCTGATTCATTGACAAGCCTAAGACATCATTCTTTTCCAAGATAACTTATATATATATATATACTTTCTTAAAAAAAAACTTATGTATGTATATAGATATCCAAGAGAAAAAATGACAAAAAAAAAAAAAAAAAGAAAGAGAGAAAGAAAGAAGAAGAAGAAGAAAATATTGCATCTCTTCATCAATAATGATTCTTAACATTTTTGCTGATTCATGTTTTAGATAAGAGTTTATGAAAATTGTTTCCTAATGCATTAGGGTTTGGTTTGTTTGGTCAGAACAAAAATATCTAAGATAGATCATAGATGAACGTACCAGTTTAAAAAAAAATAATAAAAAAAAAATTATACATCCTAAGTGCGGGCAGGTTGTAACTGGTGCAGTTCAAACTCACAATCCGAAAACTTGCTATATTTTAAATCACACCCTACTCTGTTGTATTTGTAAAAGGGATTTTTGGTCAAAACTCCCTTTTGGGCCTTTTTATTAGAATAAAGGATAATCTAATTAATTTTCTTTTAAAAAGTCCCTGAGTAAAAAATGCCTACCTCAATAAGGACATTTTATAATTTTTATTTTTTTTAATGACAATATTGCCCTTATATATATAAATATATATATATATAGTATCATACGTTTGAAAAATTTGAAATCACAGCTAAAGATCTCGTAGCCGATGAAGAGGATGAAGCCGATCTGCAAATCGATCATACTTCACAAAATCGATGAAGACGACCTCCAGATCTGAAGATCTCGCAGCCGAATATCTCTCAATTGTTCAACAATAGACGATCTCGCAGCCGAACAACTGTCATTTGGTGGCCGATGATCAACGCTCTCAAATTAAACGAGAGTTTCATTCAATTTTGTGATTGTTGATCGAGTACAGGTTTTTCTTCTCATTTACTCGAGTTGTACAGATCTGTTAATTAATTTTTTTTTGTTTTTGTTTTTGTTCTTGTTCGTTTTTTTTGGTTTGATTTATTTTTATTTTGATCGAGTTCGTTTGTTTTTGTTGATTTGTTAATCTAACAATAGACAGAATTTTGTTTTTGACAAAAGACACAGAGTAAAATTGACTTGTTAATCTAACAATAGACAGCAATAGAACCAGAGTAAAATTTTACTCTGGTTCTGTTGCTCTGTTTACAATTAGAGTAAAATTTTGATTATTGAGAAGATAGGGGAGATATGTTTTTTTAGCTTATGCATTTTAGTTATCAATTTTTAACTAGCAAAAAAGTTGTACCAAACAAGTTAATTGTCTGCAAAAATTTTAGTTGTTTTTCAGAGTAAAATTTTACTCTTATGCAGAGTAAAATTTTACTTTTAGATTCCTTTTGTAACATTTTACTCCTATATCAGAGTAAAATTTTACTTTGGTGCAGAGTAAAGTTTTACTTTTAGATTCATGTTTCAATTCAAACTAAACCAAAATTGTAGTGACAGTAAAATTTTACTCTTATGCAGAGTAAAATTTTACTTTTAGATTCTTTTTGTAACATTTTACTCCTATATCAGAGTAAAATTTTTATTTTGGTGCAGAGTAAAGTTTTACTTTTAGATTCATGTTTCAATTCAAACTAAACCAAAATTGTAGTGACAGTAAAATTTTACTTTGATATTGATAGTAAAATTTTACTTTGATAGTGACAGTAAAATTTTACTGTTAATTGTTTGCAGATTTGTAAAATGGTTCCACCTCTTATGTTGTTATGCAAGTATGGTGATCGTACCATTGTGTTCAAGGTTGTGTCAAACTGCACGTTGAAGGATTTAACTGATTTCTTAAGTTGTAAATTGAAGAAGTTTGACAATAGTGGTTGCATACTATTATCGTATTGTTTGCCTGGACATTCGCAATGCATGATTGATGATGATTCTGATTTTCAGAATATGTTGTCGCTTGTTTATCCCCTTGGTGTTGACCGGGTTGATGTGACTATTACTGAAATGGGCATTTCAAATGAAAAACATGGAGTTGGAGAATCAGGGGACGCTACTGGATCCAACATTACTGATGATGAAATGGATTTACTCCCTATGTTTTGTCAACATGAAGAAAGGACTTTGTTGTCTAGTGGATGGGTGAATGGAATTACTCATGTAGGTCAAAGATTTATTGGAGGTGCAAAGGATTTCCGGACTGCATTATGTAAATATGCTATTGAGATAGGATTTGAGTTTGTGTATGTGAAGAATGAGAAGTGTCGGGTCACTGCTGTGTGTTCAATGCGGGAATCGAAAGCTTGTTTATGGCGAGTACATGCATCTCTAGAAAGTGCTAATAATTTTTTCTACATTAGGACTCTACATGATGAGCATACTTGTGGAGCTGCAGTTCGTACTTCTAAAAACTCAAGGATGAGTTCAAATTTGGTTGCAAGTTTGATTGTTAATGAAGTTTGTGGGAATCTCCAAACTCGTCCAATTGATGTTGTGCGTCAATTTACAGATCAATACGGTCTCACCATTACGTACAATCACGCTTGGTTGGGAGTTGAGAAAGCTAGGACAACTAGTTTTGGAGATTTCTCTATGTCCTATGATGAGATTCGATGGTATATGGATATTGTGATGAGCACAAATCCTGGTAGCTATTTGCGTCTTGACTATAACCATCAAAGTGGACGGTTCAAGAGGTTTTTTGTTGCATTTAATGCTTCCATTCAAGGGTTTAGGCATTGTCGTCCTCTATTGTTTATCGATGGAACTTTTTTGAAGGGGAAATATAAGGGCACCTTGTTAACAGCTACAGCGAAGGATGGGGATCAAGGTAGATATTACTATAGTTTATTCAAAAGTAACAATTTACTTATTCTGAGCTCAGATTTGTCCTTTTTGTTTAATATACTTACTAATTGTAAAATGTTATTTTTCAGGTTTTTTCTCTCTTGCAATGGCAATTGTCGATACGGAGACTATAGACAGTTGAGAATGGTTTTTTATGCATTTGTCGAATATATTGTTGGATGAAAGACCAATTACCTTCATATCTGATCGGAACGCTGGACTTTTGGAGGCTTTACCCAAGGTTTTACCTACTGCTTACCACTATTTTTGTCTCCAACACTTGAAGGCCAATTTGAGGGATAGGTTCTCTGGTCCAAGTTTCAGCAATACTTTCAGGAGTAGAATAGTTTTTTTGTTTTCTTCGTGTGCTTACGCTCCGATAGTGGGATGTTTTAATCAGTGCTTGAAAGAATTACAAGATGAGGGAAAAGGGATCGTTTGTGGGTTTCTATCCAATTTGCCCTATGACAAGTGGACTAATGCATATTTTAAAGGACAAAAATACGGTGAAATGCACTCAAATGTGGCAGAGTCTTTCAATTCATGGATCCGTCAAGCTCGCCATTTGCCCACTACAAAGATGATTGATTCAATTAGGTTGAAGATCATGGATTTGATGTCGAGAAGGAGAGAACAAGCTAAGAAATGGAATACTTTTCTTTGTCCGGAGATGGATTCAACATTAGTAAATGCTCTTAAAAGTGGAAGAACTTGGTTGGTTAGTCGTTCAAGTGATCATGTTTTTGAGGTTCAATCCCGGCCATCGGTTAGCATTGACCTCTTGAATAGAACTTGCTCATGTTACCAATGGCAATTGAATGGATTTCTTTGTGCTCACGCGGCGACTGCTATCCAAAAGAGCGGAGGTGATTTGTATGCACATGTGGAACCATTTTATTACACTAGCAAGTTCAAAGATTGCTATGCTGAGTCCGTTTATCCAATACCCACTGTTGAGAAACCTCTTGTAGCTATGGATGATGTTGTTGTCCTTCCTCCAATTTGTAAGAAGCCACCTGGTAGGCCAAGGAAGAATAGGATCCCATCTAGGGGTGAGAAGATAAGACGAGTACAGTGCGGTAGATGCGAGAAGTACGGTCATAATAGGAAGACTTGCAAGGAGGCATTGCCGTGAAAGACATTATTGATTTTGTAATAGAAGTATGAAAATAATGCAGTTCTTCTGCAATAAGTAGTCCATAGCAATAATAGTATAGTCTTTTAGAGTAGATTTGTAAGGAAACATTGCAATAAAATACATTTTTGCTACGTCCTTGAATGGTTGTCTGTTCTAGTTTCTGATATGTTTTGTGGTTGAATGGTTGTGTATGGGTGTGATGAGCCTGTGGTTTGACAATAAAATTTTACTATGTTCAGAGAAAATGTTACTTTTAGATTAAAATTTTACCTTATTTCAGAGTAAAATTTTGCTTTAATGGAGGGTAAAATTTTACTTTAGTGCAGAGTAACATTTTACTTTTAGATTTAGAGTCCAAATTCAACTCGGCCCTCAGAGTAAAATTTTACTTTCATACAGAGTAAAATTTTACTTTTGTTCAGAGTAAAATTTTACTTATTCAGTCTTATTTCAGAGTTAAATTTTACTTCAGTTCAGAGTAAAATTTTACTTTAAAGCAGAGTAAAATTTTACTTTCATGCAGAGTAAAATTTTACTTTTAGATTTCGAGTGCAACAATTTACTCATCTTTCATAATATAAAGTAAAATTTTACTTCAGTTCAGAGTAAAATTTTACTTTCAAGCAGAGTAAAATTTTACTTTTAGATTTAGAGTGCAACAATTTACTCATCTTTCAGAATATAAAGTAAAATTTTACTTCAGTTCAGAGTAAAATTTTACTTTAAAGCAGAGTAAAATTTTACTTTTAGATTTCGAGTGCAACAATTTACTCATCTTTCAGAATATAAAGTAAAATTTTACTTCAGTTCAGAGTAAAATTTTACTTCAGTTCAGAAAATATGTTAGTCCCCTTAGAAAAACATTTCCAACCTGCACCAAAGTTTACCACAACACACAAACTCCCCTGATGATCATCATGCAATCTTTGTGCAAAAAAAATCTAACAACACAACTAAATATATCATCAACATTCATTCCCAGTCAAAACAACATTCATAGCAACATTCATTCCAACATTCATAGCAACATTCATAGCAACATTCAGTCAAAAAAAATTTAAGCCTCTATCTAATACTCTCTTAGTATTCTTTCACTTACAATCACTTTTTCACTGTTCTTTCATTTACAAAAACCAAAATTACATATATCATTCACAGTACTTCCCCAAAACTTGTCCACATTGTCATCCTTGAGGTCTTAGGTCTAGTGCTTTTTTTTTTTTGAGGTTGAACTGTTCCTCAGTCCATGCTTTTGGATAATCATTCAAAAATTGATGCACCATTGACGCTCGGAAATTGTTAATTTCATCCTCTTCCATAGAATTTGCAATAGGCTCATCTCTTATGATTTGGCGCATGATATAACATACAATAATTCCACAATCAACACTGTTAAATAAAAATCAATCGCTTGTTAGATTTACTCAAATTTGAAAACTACCAATTCAAGCATATAATAGTAGCGTGAAATACTTACGATGTTGGGCGTTGTTGTGGACTATCTTTCACTGAAACTAAGTTTGAAAACTTTCTTGTACCTTTCTTCGTTTTGTTGCCCAACTTGCTATCCACATATGTTATCTAACATCATTGCATAATTGTTTGGTCAGGATTAAATTCAAGAATAAAATACAGCAAAAAATTACTGTTAATATGATGCAAAGCACTTACAATCTTCTTTGCATCCTTAAGGTAATTATCTTCTCTGTTGTCTCTTAGCCTTAAGGAATTGTAATGTCTCCACTCATCAAGTTCAGTGTCAAATAGAAGGAGTGTCCAGTGGTAGGGTTTTTCTTCCTTTTTGTCCCCGTTGGAATTCATGCAAAAATGAAGGTATCTATATCCACTCAAATCTTGTGCAAGGACTTCATCAATTAGATGATTTCTCAGCTCCCCATAACCCCATTTCACTAAATACTGCATTTAATCGTATAAGAGACACTGATATGTTATACTAAACCACAGTAAAAATTTATCAATTCAAACTAAATACAAATTGATGGCTTACCCAGCAAAGGCTAGAGAAAAAGAATGATTTATTCTTTTCTGGCTTCTTGACTTGTTGCTCAATCTCAAGCATTTCTATGAAGCTGTCAATCACCTACAAAACAAAAATCAATTAAATATATATTAATAAAGTGAACTATTTTTAGTTATTGAAGTGAACACTAGTCATTGAAACTTGTATTGCCACTTACATTATTTGCAGTATCACCATCTCTTAGAATTGCATCCACATCATGCAATGTAACATATACTCCATGTCTTGTGCCGGACCATATGATTGCACTAGTCATAAGGTAAAAAAAATGTTGATTAACATGCTGCAGTTGGATAATAGTAAAAATCTGTTGTTTGATAAAATTAACATGGTCTTACTCTGTGATTTCCAAATTGTAAATCTTGTTCAGTAGATACTTGTCATCCTCATCAAGCAATTTGCATATTGCAGCCTTATCTGGAAACAAAACCCTTTCAACTGGCTTTTCTTGGCTTAGAGGCAAGTTTTCAACACAAATGACTTCTTTTGACATCACTTCAATTCCTTGTTTTCTGTTTTTTTTTTCTTTGCTTCTCTTGGCTCACATTCAAAATCAGACATTTCTTTCTTCTTCCTCGACTTGATTTTGATTTTCCTCACCATGGATGTTTGCAATGGCTCTACAACTATGGGTATTTCTTCCAATGTACTTTGATTCCCAATGTTTTCCTCTTGTTCTACTCCTTTAGCATGTGGCATTTCTTTGGAAGATAAACCTTGGGTAGCCGCATGAACTGCATTTTCTTCAATCTGTTCAAGCAACTGTTTATTTTCAGATTCAAGTACTTCAATCTCCTTTCTCATTTTCTCCATTTCTTTCTCTGTGTTGCTCATCTTTTCTATCGTTTCTTTTGTTTTTGCCTTTTGCTCCTCTTTCATTTTTTGCATTGTTTCCCTCAGTTTCTTCAGTTCTTCAACCAACACTAGATTCTCACTTTTCAGCCTCTTGTTTTCCTTTTGAAGATCAATGAAGTTCTTCAAAGATTGATCATCTCCTAAAATTTCAGCTACATCATCATCATCTTCTTTAGTCTCCAACTTTTCGTCTGTGTCCAATGAATCTTCTTCAGTCTGCAACTTTTCCTTCATGTCCAAAGCATTTTCTTCATCATCATTGCAAATGAGTTCCATTTCTTCTTTGGAAACGGGTTTCAGTTCATTGTGATTTACCTACAATTGAAAAATAGAAAAAGAAAAGAAGCCAGCAATTAAGCAAACTTTAACCACTAGAGTAAAATTTTACTCTGATTTAAAGTAAAAGTTTACTCTGATTTGAAGTAAACTTTTACTGCGTTCAAGAGTAAGTAAAATTTTACTCTGACTGTAAGTAAAATTTTACTCTGATTTAAAGTAAACTTTTACTCTGATTTGAAGTAAACTTTTACTTTGTATAAGAGCAAGTAAAATTTTACTCTGATTTGAAGTAAACTTTTACTGCGTTCAAGAGTAAGTAAAATTTTACTCTGACTGTAAGTAAAATTTTACTCTGATTTAAAGTAAACTTTTACTCTGTACAAGAGCAAGTAAAATTTGACTCTGACTCAGAGTAAAATTTTACTCTGATTTAAAGTAAAAGTTTACTCTGATTTGAAGTAAACTTTTACTCTGTTCAAGAGTAAGTAAAATTTTACTCTGACTGTAAGTAAAATTTTACTCTCATTTAAAGTAAACTTTTACTCTGATTTGAAGTAAACTTTTACTCTGTTCAAGAGCAAGTAAAATTTTACTCTGACTGTAAGTAAACTTTTACTCTCATTTAAAGTAAACTTTTACTCTGATTTAAAGTAAACTTTTACTTTGTTGAAGAGTAAGTAAAATTTTACTCTGACTGTAAGTAAAATTTTACTCTGATTTAAAGTAAACTTTTACTCTGTTCAAGACTAAGTAAAATTTTACTCTGAATGTAAGAAAAAGTTTACTCTGATTTAAAGTAGAAGTTTACTCTGATTTCAAGTAAACTTTTACTCTTTGGGCTGAGTTTGGAAAGATGATACCTCTTCGGGCTTTAGTGTTTGCAATGACCTCTTCATTAGTTTTTTCCTCAATGTTGATAAGTCCCATCGCAGGAGCCTTGGACACAAATTTTTTCCTTCAGGTTGAATGAGGGTAGTATGCTCGCATAACCAGTACTATAAAATAAAAAATCGAAATTAGTTAAATTCTCTAAAGATAGATTGCATAATATTTCAAGTAGTTCAATTTACGTACCAACAGAAGAAGTACACATCCAGTGACATTTTCAGGACTTCCTAATGAAGAATGGATTGAAGTAGTCAACGTGGATGCAACTGCAGTCGACCATGCATACGAATTCATCATTTCCAAATCTTCTACAAGGGCAACAAAGGCCCATCCAACTGTTAGACCAGTTGTTGGTAATAGCAAAGTCGCCACAACAAATAGACACATTATGCGTGCAACATCCTCAATATCAACTCTCGTTGTGCCTTCCAACGCATCTCCTAACACCTCTCGCAAACTCTTTACAGATATTCTTGACAAATTACGAAACCTTCTCTGCACAAAAGCTGATTCTTGTTTTTTTCCATATGACACATCTACTTTTTTCGTTCCCGATTTTATCCCAAAAATCAAGGTAACGTCACTATCCCGTATGTCACATATCTTCCCCCCAAGCTTAAATCCCTTTGCATGAAAGTCATAACATTTGATCACATCCATCACATTATCGTCAACTTTCTTGAAGTTCTTTAACTCCACATCATCTTTCTTCCAAAAACATTTAAACAACATTCCAAAAGGTGTTCTCTCAAGGGTAGTAATGTGTTTTTTAGTGAACCTTGCGTCTCGCATTACGTTTATCAATGAAACAATATTTGACCTATATTGTTTCATATAATTCTCCCTCTCCCGTACTCCATGCATAATATTCAACTTTGAAGGACTTTCTTTACTACTTTTGCTCCCTTTTTTAGGGACTTTCTTCTTTTGTAAAACAGTTGGTGGAACTTCAAAATCATCATCATCATCATCATTACCACATTTGCTTCTTGTAACAACCATTTTCAAACACAAAAAAGTTCCCCTGTATCAACAGTATAAAATTTTACTTTAAACAACGTCACAAAACAAATAAGCACTAAACAAAATGCACAAGTATCGTCATGAGACAGTAAAATTTTACTCTGTTTGGCAAAAGTAAAATTTTACTCTGATTGAAAGTAAAATTTTACTCTGATTGGAAGTAAAATTTTACTCTGAAAAATTCATGAAGCAAGTATATTTGAAAGCATTGAAATGGCAGGACAAAAACACTACAGAAATCAAAGCGTAATGAGTAAAGGCTAGAGTAAAAGTAAAATTTTACTATGAAATAAGTAAAATTTTACTCTCATTATAAGTAAAATTTTAGTCTGATTGGAAGTAAAATTTTACTTTGAGAAATTCATGAAGCAAGTGAATTTGCAAGCATTGAAATGGCAGGACGAAAACACTACAGAAATCAAAGCGTAATGAGCAAAGGCTAGAGTTAAAGTAAAATTATACTCTGATTGGAAGTAAAATTTTACTCTGATTGGAAGTAAAATTTTACTCTGTTTAGAAGTAAAATTTTACTCTGAAAAATTCATGAAGCAAGTGAATTTGAAAGCATTGAAATGACAGGACCAAAACACTACAGAAATTAAAGCGTAGTGAGAAAAAGGCTAGAGTTAAAGTAAAAGTTTACTCTCTAATAACTAAAATTTTACTCTCATTATAAGTAAAACTTTACTCTGCTTTTGGAAGTAAAATTTTACTCTGACTGGAAGTGAAATTTTACTTTAAAATTTTACTCTCATTATAAGTAAAATTTTACTCTGGTTTTGGAAGTAAAATTTTACTCTGATTGGAAGTAAAATTTTACTCTGAAAAATTCATGAAGCAAGTGTATTTTAACATTTTACTCTGAAAAATTCATGAAGCAAATTGAAATGGCAGGACAAAAACACTACAGAAATTAAAACGTACTGAACAAAAGGCTATAGTTAAAGTCAAATTTTACTCTGTAAGAAGTAGAACTCTCATTTTAGAGTAAAATTTTACTCTAGTTGGATGTAAAATTTTACTCTGAAAAATTTTATTCTGAAAAATTTTACTCTAGTTGGAAGTAAAATTTTACTCTGAAGCAAGTGAATTTCAAAGCATTCCGAAAATACCTAAATTAGGTTTTCAAACCAATTTTTAAACCTTAACATTTTCACATGATTTAGTAATTTAAAGTATTTTTAAGATAGTGATAAAAATTTTAGAACAGATGATTAGTGCAACCAAAAATCCCCAAATTCCACTCACCCAACGTAATCTCATACACACACTCCCAAAATGAAAACAAACCCAGACATACTTCATAATATCGAAAAACTAGCAGAAAGAGGAAAAAATCACCTGTAAAATGTGTGTCCAAGAGAGAGAGTAAAGCGTTGCTAGGGTTCCAATCCATGAAACTGTAACGAAGTAGCTCCACAAAGCGAGAGTAATGAGACTCAGAGAAGGGTTTAAGAGAGAGAGTAAAGCCTAATGCCGAGTTCTTTGCTAGGGTTTCAATCGAAGAAACTGTAACAAAGTAGCTACACAGAGCGAGAGTAATAAGAGAGAGAGGCGTTTCAATCGAAGAAACTATAACGAACTAGCTACAGACAGCGAGAGTAATGAGACAGATAAGGGTTTCAATCGTTCCTAGGGTTTCGAACGATCATATTCAGAAGAGAGGAGGGTTTTGAATCGATGACACAGGAACGGGAGAGAAACGGTGCGATGATTTCGTATTTGCACCCTTATATGGATGGGTATTTCAGTCAAATCACGATATTTTTTTAATCGAGGGACTTTTGGGGCAATTGTTTTCATCCGTGGGCTTTACACCTAATGGGCCTCATGGAAGGGGGTTTTGACCAAAAATCCCTTTGTAAAGCCGCCCATATGTGTGTGGGTCGGGTGGAGTAGGGTGGAGTAGGACGAATTGTGCGGATCGAATAATCCTATGTCCAACCCTAATGTTGTGTTTGGTTAAGGAATTTGAGGAAGGATTTGAAAAAAAAAATAAAAAAAGTAAGTAAAATGTAAATAAAATATACCTATATTTTATCTAATTTCACACACATCTTTTCTTTCCCTTTCTAAACCCTTCCCCAAATCTCCCCACCAAACATAACCCAAATGTAGTCGAAGATGAATACACCTCTGCACGTTCTCTCCCAACAACTCATTCTAAAATAATCCTCAATTATCTCCCTTCTACCCCAAAATTCCCCACGACCGTCCAATTCCATCACGCCACACAATCACCAAACCCCACGTGTTCCCTCCTAATTGGACTGTTCCAAACCAAATTTCTCATCCACACTGTCACTCTAACCTCTTTCCGTAAAAAATATCTGACCACAACGTGTATCTTAGTGCAGCAAATTTGGGAAAGTTTGTTTGCTGGTTTCATCACATCACCGGCCGACTCGCCGGAGCTCCCCATTGATTCGCTCTTGCCCCCAACTTCTCAAAACTGTAATGTAGTCGAACATTTATTTCGTTTTTATCAATTTGAATAGTTTACTATCTTTTCGATGTTGTTGTTGTTGATTTGAGACTTGTTTGAATGATAAATCATGTTAATTGCTCTGTGATTTACAGAATAGGCTTAAAATTGTGCATATACACAATACATATACTTTATATTGATAGTTAGGTGTTGTGAAAATGTAATCTTCACTCATAAAATAATTATAGAGAGTGACAGTTGATAGAAAAAAAAAAAATTAGAAATAAAATAATTATAATAATTATGATTAGGAGTGTGCGCGGGTTGGTTGCGGCCATGAAACCTCCAAACCGCCATCCGTCCGCCAGATTGGCAGATTAGAGAAAATCAATCCGCATCCGTCCGCCAATCCAGCGGATGTGGATTGAGCGGATTGACGGTTTGGCGGATGGATGCGAATCGATTTGGCGGTTTAAAATTTTATAAATTTTCAACATAATTTAACTTGTGTACTTCCTCAAAAAAAGAAGAAGAAAGTATTACAGTTAATGACTTAAAAAAATATTACAATCACTGCATGCTTCATCCAAAGCAAAAAAGAACTTTAGAATATCACAATTATTGCATGCCTCATCCACATACTATAATCACAACATGCCTCATCCACATAAAGTATTACAATCTGTGGTTCTTAAAATATAAAAACAATTCAAACCACCAAAACTATGAACAGAGCACTAGTAGAGATTGTATGTCTCTGTATTGTTACATTTATATCTGTTTTTGAAAACAAAAACCAACCAGTATATATCATATTTTCTATTTATTATTTTTAGAGATAGATTTAAAAACAAAAAAATATAGATAAATAATACGTTTATTTTTTTCAATTTAAAAAAGATATTCAAGTTGAATTTTTTTTTTAACAGAATATTTAAACTCTTTTTTAATTGAAAACACAAACAGAATATTTAGACAAACTGAAAACACAAAGTCTTATAAATTACTAAGGGTGTTCGCGGTTTGGCGGTTCGGTTGCGGCCAAAGGAATCTCAAATCTGCCATTCGTCCGCCAGATTGGCGGATTGGAGAAAATCAATCCGCAACCGTCCGCTCGTTATCACGCATCCGTCCAAAATGCGGCGGATCGGTTCGGTTTGGTCGGTTTTAGCGGATCGGTATATCCGCTGCTCACCCCTAATTATGATGAATCAAAAAGTGACATGTATATTAAATATAAAAAGTTAATAGAAAACGGAAGGTTAATATTGGGACACGATTAAAAATTTAGGGTTTAAATTATTAAAATTATAATGTTGGGGTTTAATGTAAAAAACACAATAAATCCTAAGTTTTTTTTTTATAATTTATTCAAATTTATTATTATTTTTTTAGAGATGCTGATAATATATTATAGTCAAAAAATTAAAAAGTTATTATAAATTATTATATCAATTTTTTTTTTACTTTTTTTGTATATCTTTTCATAAAAAGTTAAAAAATTATTAAAATACTCAATTTTCAAATAAAAATAATTTAAGATAATTACTAGTTAGAAATAATGGTCGAATGTAATAGTTAAACACCAAATTTTTTTTTTATAATGATTTTCAACAATTGGTGGTGATTGATGACCAATAGCGTTATAAGATGGATGTGTTAGCGAAGGTAAGTGATAGTGGCTGGAGAATTGCCAACAACTACAAATAGAGATAGAGGTGGCCAGCAGTGGCAATGAGAGATGGGTAATACAAATATATTTTGGAAACAAATAAAACTAACCCCTATTTTTTTTAATTACAAAAAATACATAAAAAAATAGAAGTTATTAATAATTTTTTAAAATAAAATTAACAAAAATGTTAGAGATTTGAAAATCTTATTAAAATTTTTACTAAAAGTCTCAGAAGGTGTGAGATCCACATGAAATTCACATAGTGTGAATCTCACATCTATATGAGATATTTGATAAAAATTTTAATAGAACTTTCAAAATTTGTAACATTACTCTAAAATTAGACACCAAGCAAATTTTTATTTACATTTTCTAAAAAGCCCCGAACACTCATGTTTTTTAATGGAAAAAATAAATAGTGGTACTACATATATTAATTAGTGTATTAATTAATATATAAACATTATTTATAATATTATTATTATTTCTCTCATTATATAAATTATAAATATTAAATTTTTTTAAAATTATACCGATATATTAATTAGTACTAATTGATATATATATTATTATTCAAAAATAAAACTTCAATTACAGGTTGCAGGTGTTGAGAAAGCAACGAAAACGCGTCAAAGATTCAAGGGAGAAAAAACAGGACGCAGAGACTCACACCAGCCAATACTCATCACTCTCCAATCTCACCCAAGAAAGAGAGAAAGAGAGCTTAAACCTTGTTTGGATTGGAATGGCATGGCCTTCTCTCTCTTCCCTTCTTCCCTCAAAACCCCAACAATCTCACTCATCCTTCTCTCCACTCTCCTCTTCTTCTTCCTCCTCACACCCTCCCCAAACTACCCCTCCACAAACCCATTAATCCCCCACAGGTCCCTCCTCAACACCTCCACCACCACCACCACTACCACTACTTCCCTCTCCTGCTCCTCCATCCTCCAAACCCCACCTCACAATCGCTGCTCTTTCTCTCTCCTCCACTGCAATGGCGACTCTAACAGCCTCATCAACTACTTCTCTCTCCATTTCTGCATCTTCCACCAAAACCCATTTGCCTCTGTCCCCTTTCTCTTCCTCACTATCCTCTTACAGTTCTATGTCCTCGTCAAGACCGCTCAGGATCAATTCTCTATTGTGGTCACCAAGCTCGTTACCCACCTCAATTTGTCACCCAGTATTGGGGCTGTGACTCTTCTTGCACTCGGCAATGGTGCCCCCGATGTGTTCGCATCGGTCGCCGCGGTCCGCGGAGGCCATCCGAGGACTGGGTTCGGTGCGATTTTGTCGGCCGGGACGTTTGTTTCGGCATTGGTTGTTGGGTTTGTGGCGATTTATGCAGCACCCTTTTCGGTGGACCCTGTGCCTTTTGTGAGGGACGTGTTGTTTTACTTGACTGCAGCTTTGTTCTTGTTCTATGTGTATCTTAGTGCTGAGATTTTTCTGTGGCAGGCTATTGGGTTTGTTGGGTTTTATCTGTTTTTTGTTGGGTTTGTGTTTTGGATGGATTTGGGGATGGATCGTGGGAAAAGAAAAGGTAGGGTTGATGTGGGTGGTGGTTTTGTTGGGGATGTTGAGGTTCAGAAGGATTTAATTGCACTGGATTATGAAAATGAAGAATTGTTGGGGAAAGTAGAGGGAGGGAAGCCGGGTTTTCATTTTCGACAAGTTGTTAGGCAGGTATGTTTTGGGTTACAATTTTACAATTCTGATATCTTGCATTGTTTATGATCTAGTTGGTGTATTATCTCATCGTATTAATAGTGTGGAAGTTGTGATTGCCTGGTTAATATTGCAATTGGTTTAACTTAGTACAGCTGTCGATGTATCAATAATGTAATGTGATTAAAACTTAGATCTAATTCTGCAGTCTGAGTAGGGATCTAATACTTTAATGGCATATTTGATTGGGTGGATTAGAGCATGGGATTGAGATTATTAATCCGTGGGCCCAATTATCCTACGTTTGTTTTAACATTTTGGTTTAGGATTATTAATCCAATGGATAATTAATCTAACAAATTTGTAGGATTATTAGTAATGGAGTAGGGGTGGGATTATTAATCCAATGGATATTAATCCAATTGGATAGTGAATATCACACTAATTTAGTAGGATTATTAATACTTCACTATTAGTCTTGTGAATCAAACATGACCTAAATGTTGATTACTGGACCAGTGGGGACTATTGGAGATAGTATAAATTTGCTTGACATGAAATGACTAAGAATGTAATGGATGCCTTCTTTTCCAATGTAATGTCTTGTTACGAGCTACAGTTCTGATGATATGTTTGGATTCTCTATGGCACTACTACTCACCTCTGCACCTTAACTTTTTGTTGGAGCATCATCATGCTTAGTTTTTTCTACTAATGCAGTTACATAATTCACTGAATATTCATTTATACTCAATTGATTGTGCACACTATGAGAATGAATACGAAACCATTATAGAAATATATATACTACTATCATTCCTCTTTTGTGCATCCTAGACATCACACCGTACATGCTTGCCTAATACTTCAGTTTTGGGGTCACCATGTGTTTGCTATCATGGGACACTTGTTCGGTCTCATTGAGCAATCTCAAGACAATGGAACTTAGGCCAAGTTTGGGAAGACTAAAAAAGTGCACTTTTTGACTTTTTATGAAATATGGGTTGGATTTGGGTTGGGTTTGAAGTGATGTGTTAGAGAGGTGATGTGACTTAAATAAGATGATGTGACTTAAGTAGGATAGTGACTTTTTGAATTTTTTTGAGGATGCCAAACTTGGCCTTAGTACATGCCTCAATCTCAGTCTAGGTGATATCTTCTGTCTCTTCACCAAGGCCAAGAGGTAAGACCTACACATGCCGAACAATGCACTACGACGCTTTGGGGTCTATTGGCTGGAGATGAAGGTTCACTGCAATGTGTAGTTTTGTGTAGGTCTAGCTACCTTAGGTAGGTCGATTAAGAGAGAGACTTCTCCAGACCCAGGCTTCTCCTAAAATCTTCTAGATGCTTGGTTTATCTGCCTCAAAGATATGGTTTCTTGCAAAAAGTAAGCACATGGAGTCTAATTTATTTCCTTAGTAAACTCCTAAATTCATGTGACGTAATTGTGCAAACAAACACTCTACCCTTGGGTAAAGGTATAAGATATTTGTCCGACATGCCTCGTTGAGCATGTGCCAGTAGTAACCATGTCTAGTAATTGAGTTTACTGTTTGATGGTACATAAAACTCTCACTCTATGCATAAAATGCTCTATGTTACTTTTGAGATACCATTTAACCCCAGAAAATCGAAGAAGAATATTATGAAATATGAATGTCTAGTTGTATATTCGTGCTTTCAGACACAGGAATTTGAAGAATCTGGCTTAGACTCATGTTGGCACTTGAAACCCATACACTAGTCCATGAAACATAGTTTATTACTTGATGTTATTCAATATAAAACTCACTTTATGCATAAAATGCTCTATGTTACTTTTGAGAAACCATTTTACCCCAGAAAACTGAATATTATGAAATATGAATGTCTAGCCATGTCTTTGTACTTTTAGACGTTCTTTTAGATAGGAATTTGAAGAATCTGGCTTAGACTCTAAATCGCACCTGACACCCATACATGAGTCCGTGAAACATAGCTTATGACCTAATGCAATTCAACAATGGATTTGCAACATATAGCTGGTTTATAATTTTGTACACAACTTAGGTTTCAGCACTGGACTCAGCACTGCGCATGAGTGTGGAACAAAAAACATAATTATTAATATGGGCAGAATTGAAGAAACTAAGGGTGTGTTTGGTTTGTGTTTGTAGAGTAGTTTTTGAGATAAAAAGTACGAAAATTTGTTTGGTTTGCCTTTTTTCAGAAGAATAATGTTTGAGAGCTCGAATTTGGCCCCCCCTAATCCCCAAAACGACGTCGTTTTGGGGATTTTTTCTTTTTTCTTCCATTTTCGGCTCAAACGCAGAGGGGAAGAGAGAAGAGAGAAAGAGAGAGAGAGAGAAGCAGAGGGAGGGAGGGAGAGAGAGCCGCCGATCGTCGCCCACCCCAGCCGCCGATCGTCGCCCACCCCAGCCCCGCCCCGCCGCAGCCCCGCCGCAGCCCCGCCGTCGCAGCCCCATCTCTGCTGATGGCCCCCTCCAGTCCCCTCCTTCCTCCTCCTCCCCCTCCCCCTCCTCCTCCCCCTCCCCCTCCCCCTCCCCCTCCGTCTTCTTCTTCCTTCTGCTGAAAAAAAAAAAAAAAAAAAAATTAGGGGGATTTGGGAGAGCGTTTTCGAGCTCCCTAGCACGGTTGTTTTCAGAAATGGTTTTGAAAAATTGTTTTGGGGAGAGAGTTTTAAAAAAAATGATTGATTTGATGTGTATGAGAGAGAGAATGATTTTGGAAAGTAGGTAAACCAAACAAAATTTTGAGATTTTTTTTGAAAAAATTTGTTTGGTTTGATTACTCTTGAAAATTTGTTTGTAGAGAATTTTTCTTAAAATTTTTTCTGAAAAACAAACCAAACAAGCCATAAATTTTTTGCTACAACTGGCTTGAGGAATAGTCAATTGTTAGCAAATTGGAAGGCACCTAAAGAAAATGATAATAAATTTCAGCTCCATTTGTTTTAAAGTTATTGAGTATCAGGAGCCAACTAAGTAAGGGGCACAACCCTATACACATAATTATACAACAATAACAGAACTATGAATCTCATACACTTTTCCAACATGTCTTCGTGGATATACATTTCCTTAAAGAAGTCAACAAAAGAGAGGCAGAAATAAATTTCTTTCTAAGCCAGAAATTTATAGAGATAAGCATGGTTCTTTTTAAACAAATAATCAATCTGTACACCTTCAAAAGTTCCCATATTTCTCTCTCTAGATGCACCATATAATTTTTATATTTTCCCCTATGACATCCCTTTCCCAATAATTTTTATATTTTCCCTTTCAACATCCCTTTCCTCTCCTTAACTGACTCTGACATCATGCACTCAACTCCAAACACACAGTACAATTGAAGATAAATCATACTCTTCCTCGTGTTCTGGAGCACATGTAAGACCAATGTAACACAAATTGGCACCTCTTTCTCAGATTATTTGTCATTAGGATAACTTCTCGAGTTGCCATCTAAGGAGCTTTTGAGTGTCGAGTCACTTTCTAAGGAAAGCCTTCATTCCCTACCCCAACTTCCGAGAAAAGGAAACCACTTAAAAAAGTGTTGTTCTTGGACTCTCTTCATACCAAAGGATCTTCCATTCGTGCTTGCACCCTCTTGACCCGAAACATCCTTCCTGAAAAAGTCTCTCTAGAAGATCGGATTCTGTAGCACTCCCATGGTAGATAAGGTCCAACAATCTTTCATTCAGATTTAAGATTTAACCGCAATTTCATAAAGGTCTAGAAAACCTTATTTAACTACCTTTTGACCACACTAGGGATCCTACTACAATTGCACTCTACGATCCTTCCCTAGCAATGAAGCCCTTCAAAAGAAAGAAATATTTTTTATGATTTTTCAAGTTCCCACATCATATGACCCCTTATATTAGTGTACCAATCCCCCAACCATGACCATATTTTCCACTAATCATTGTTCACATCTCTTCCTCTTCCATGTAAAGCTCCACATCCATTTCCTCTAACCAGGCTTTGTTGAACACCTCTAACCTACAAATCCCCAAGCCTCCTTTCAAAGGTAAACAAACCTTGTCCTAGTATACAAGATGATACTTCAACTTCACTTCAATCCCTTCCCCCCATCCCCCCAAGAAAGTTCCTCATCAATTTCTCCAACCTTTTCACAACTTAGATAGGGATAATTAAAATAGACCACAGAACATAGAAAGGCTGGAAATGGTGCTTTTGATGAGAGTAAGCCTGCCCCCCTCAGATGGGTATTGTCTCTTCAATTTAGCTAACCACTTCTCAAACCTTTCCACCACTACATCCTTAGGAGCCTTGTTTTTGAAGGACAAGTCAATGGAAGCTCCAGGTTGGTCGCAGACAGATACCAACCTACGTTCCAAATCAGTTGCCAAAATATCCGCATCATCTACCACACCAATCATAATGATGTCACTCGTTTTCATGTGAACCCTATGGCCCAACACTATTTCAAAACAAAGTAATACACATCTCAAAGTTCTCAATTCCTTCTTCTTCTTCTTCTTTTTTTTTTTTTTTTTTTTTTTTTTTTGGGGGGGGGGGGGCAAAACAAATAGAAAATGAAACTCTAATACGATCTCATCACCTTTATTACCCACCTTGTGTCCAAAGAATCTCACTATCAAAACCATCCTCTGAATCATATGATTAAGCACCTCTAAAAGGATGAAAAAGAGTAGCAGTTGAGCGTCACAAGCCCTAGAGCTCTAAAACAGCTCTTATCTTCCCCCTTTACTATCGGAAGAAAACTTTACAGAAGAGATGCTGAAGCTTATCTACCTACAACACCTCACCCCAAAGCCCATCCTCTCTAGTAAATTGATTAAGAAATCTCAGCATACATGATCATATGCCTTCTCAATATCTAGCTTGCAAAGAATGTTTCTCTCTATTGTAGAGCTCACACACTTTTTAGCCACCAGTAGTACATCAAGGAGTTGTCTTCCTTCCACAAAGACATTATAGACTTTATGAACACTGCTAGTCAAGCTAGTCGACTTATAATCTTTGATATCATCCATAGCACAATCTGTTAGCACTAGAACAATAAAGGAGGCATTTAGGTTCCTCTCAAACTCTTTAGTCTCATAGGAGTGTATGTGATGGCTTGACCTTTGACTGAATGGAAGCTCATTATCATCTTTGGAAGTTTGGGGTGAAGCCTGTGTGGGTCCATTACATGGACCAAAGACGTTTGGATCCCACAAATGTAATTGATAGATTATTATTATTATTAATATTTAATTATATTTAAATCCATAAATTTAGTAAGATATTTTTAATTTAATTAGGATTATTAGCCTATAAATAATGGGTTTCTCAGTGTATTAGGGAGTTTCTGGCTTAACAATATTGTGAGTGTGTTAGGGATGTGGCCTCTTCAGTGATTCTGTCTCTTTCCCTTTTGTACATCAATATGACTGCTATCATAACACTACAATGGGTTCAGTTGTTAACGTGACTAGTCTGCAATTTCAGGCCTCCTCTTGCTATTGAAAAGTCGTTGCTTGCATTTGAAAGCCTACCATAAACAAGTGAAGTATTCTCATGTACTCGCAATTTCAATCCTCCTCTTGCCATTGAAAAACCGTTGCTTGCATTTGAAAGCCTACCATAAACAACTGAAGTCTTGTCATGTACTTGTTCAAGGAAGGGGTCCATATAGCTACACGCCCAAACAAATGAGGCCTACCATATACAATGTCTCACATTCAGATGTGGCACTGAGTTTTTCAATGATTAAACATATGATTAGTTTTAGTTAATTCTATTTCCTGATGGAGAGTTAGAAAAGTCATATAACTTAGCAGTAGAGTGTCACCTTGACGTCGTGGTATTTTATATTTTTCTTTAAATTTAACAACACTGTTGGAAGAAAATTATAGAGGATCCGCCAGGCCATAAGCCTTATCTCCATTGAGACTCTTCAAGGCCACAATCACTTCCTCCATAGATCATTCTCTCTAGCCAAGTTCTTTCCTCATCTTGATTAGAATCCAACTCCAAGACATCAATAAAATGTCTTCTCAAATCTGACTCAAAGTATAATCTCTTGTAGAAGTCCACAATGTCCATGGAAGTAGCCTCCTGCTGCATCAAATCCTCACCATTAATCTTCATCTATCCTATATGCTTAGCTCTTCTATGAGCAGTGACCATCCTAAGCAAGAATCTGTTGTTCTCTCTCTCTCTCTCTCTCTCTCTCTCTTCTAAGGCCAACTTACTTCTTCAGAAATCACGAGCCCTCCCATCTTACCTTTTGATGGGTCGTTAAGCACACCAAAAATAAAGACTAAACTATATCTAATGTCCGTAGAATAATGGCAAGTCTAGGTATCGATTCACAGAAACTAATGTGAAATTTAACTATTTTAAATGCGAGATTCCTAAGTTGATTTGATGAGAATGGTTGATGGATAAAATATTGAAACTAGAATTAAACTGAAAATGAGAAACTAAATTAACAATAAGTAATAGCGTTTTAGGAATTGAGTTGGGGAAAATCCTAGGGCAATGAATCCACCACTAGATACATAAATAGGGTTTAAAGTTGAAAATTGATTGCGTTACGGTTTGAACTACCCAATGCTTTACAACTACAAGCTTGAAGCATTGATTAAGAGAATTGTCGCGTTTAACTTATAGGCATGAATTATCCCAAGTAGTATGAGTTGTTCGCTCTAAACTAAGTTAGCAACACGACTCGTCTCTCGTAGTATGACTCGTCTTATACTTTGAATACGAATGAAATGATAACAATTGTATGGAAAGAATTCAACAATCATAGAAAGAAGAACACTTTAAGAAAATAATAGAAAATGTATTGAAGAACTTCTAAACGATACAACTCATTCAAACCATTACAGAAGTTAGAAACCTAAGAAAACCTATTTACATGGCTAGAGTTTCATCAAAATCCTAGAAATTGGAGAACTAGACACTCATGGAGGAGTGGGAAGATGAAGAGGATGAAGCCACCATGAAAGAGCACCTTCAACCTTGAAGTCCCAAGCTTTCTATCTTCCAAAAATCCTAGCCTCTCTTTTTCTTTACAAAAATAATCGAACCCTTCTTCAGCCTTTCTTTCCCCTTTTATACTTTTCCAACAAAACAGGTGACTTTCAGAATTTTGGCACGCATCTCGAGTCGTGCCACATGTGCGGGAAATACCCTCTGCACGTGCGGATTACTGCAGCTGTTTTTGGCCTTGAGAAAGAAGGCTGCTGATGGGTCGTTTCACACACCAAAAATAAACATTAAACTATATCAAATTCCTTAGAATAACGGTAAGTCTAGGTATCGATCCATAGGGACAAACGGGAAATTAAATTTAATTGTTAAATTTCTAAATTAATTTTGATAAAAAAGATAGTTGTTCATAACCTAATGATAATTAAATTAAACAAAGCGATTAAACTAGCGATTAAAAATGAAATTGGAATTACTGATTGTGGAAAAACCTAGGGTAATGAATTCACTACTAGTTACATAAATAAGATTTCAATTTGAAAATCAATTATGTTACGGTTCGAACTAAATAATACTTCGCAATTACAAGTTCAAAGCATTGATCAAGAGAATTATCACGTTCAATGTATAGGCATGAACCATCTCAAGTAGTACGAATCGTTCGCTCTAAACTAGGGTAGCAAAACGACTTGTCCCTTGTAGTATGGCTCGTCTCATACCTTGAATATGAAAGAAAAGAAAATCATTGTATGGAAAGTATTTAATAATCACAGAAAGAAGAATACTTAAAGAGATAATGGAAAAAATTTGTTTGAAACTTCTTAAACACCATACAACTTGTTCAAACCTTTACATAATCACAAAGTAAAGAGAAAACCCTATTTACTTGACTAGGGTTTCATCAAAACCTTAGAAATAGAAGCCTAACCACTCATGGAGGAGTGGAAGAAGTAGAGGGAGAATAAGCTACCATGGGAGACATTCTTTAGACTTCAAGTTCTTTTTCTTCCAAACCCTAGCCTCTCTCTCCCTTTGAAAATCATCAGAACCCTAATCCAGCATTTTTTCTATCTTTTTATACCTTTGCTATTTTTTTCCAAATTCAAAACATCAGGCATGTTTCCCAAGGTAGGGCCACATGTGCGGGAAATTCCACCACACGTGCGGGAATGGGCCTCCACACGTGCAATTTTTTCAGGCTCTGTTTGGCTGCGATGAACGGGCCGCACGTGCGGGAATAGTCCTCCGCACGTGCGGGAAGCATTTTTCTCTCTAATTTTTGCATTTTTGCTCATTTTATACTCCCGCTGTGTCTAACCTAATTGGCATTAAACATGCATAAAATATATAATTTGACAGGCAAGTAGGGTTAAGAGATCCTAATTATCGGCCTCAGTGTTGCACAATTCAGCCTCAAGACCTACACATGCGGGAATGGCCCTCCGCACGTGTGGTGCATACTACTTGGTTAATGTTCCACTTTTTGACTTGTTTTGCACTTTAGGCGCATCCAACATGATCTTCCTTCTTCATGAACACCTGCAAACAAACCCTTAAGAGTGCACCGATGGGTGTCCATCTCATGGGCCCTCCAATGATCAAGTGAGATTTGTGCTCGAGGAAGATGACAATGGAGAATTACGGTAGAATAGATAGTGTATCTTTCATAGAAGAGTTGGGTGTATATACATAGACTTGCCTCTAATGGTTGTGCTCCAAAGAATAATTCTGTTAGCCTTTCCTCCACTTGAGTAGTGCCACGTGGACTTCCATCATTCTAGGAGGTTAAGGCTACGAGATACGTCCTTCTACTAGCTAGTGTAGTTGCAGGTGGAGAGGATCACTTTACATCATGCCATGTGTACCTTGATGTTGTAACCTTAAACCCCGTGTTCTTGCCCAAGTTGGGACGATGAATTGCCTTGATGAACTTGTTGAATATAAGACTATATTGATAAAGATTTCAGAAGATATGGAAGATATCAAAATATATGGAGATCTCATGATTCCATATATTCTGATATGTTTAACAATATAATCTTATCTTCAAAAGAGCTAACCATGAGACTGGGCTAGGTTTGGAATGGGTTTTCCCGACCAATTTAGTGCTCTCCCAACCAGCTTGGCAAGGTCAGCCCTCTAACTCCCAAGGTGGATCACTAAACCTGACATAGATCATTGGGCATGACCATTGACCTTACCTACTATTGATTGGGCTTCCTGAGTCATGGGCCTGGGTCCAACAGGCTAAAAAATGATTGTAATTTGATGCATTGATTTTTATAGCAACAAATGAGTTCACTGAAACAACATAACAATTATTATTTTGAGTACTTAACATGACATGAAATATAACTAATAACCATTATTATCCATTAATGATGGTGTGATATGAGTTAGAAGATACCATGATATGAGATAGAAGATACCTGTGTCTAGCAGTGTAGAGGACTATGAAGCACATATACTTTTAAAAAAGGCAATGTATTCGTATCGTATCTATATTGGATACCGATACTCCTTGTATACTCAATACGTATCGGATACTTACTAAAAGTATCGGATACTTCTTAATTAATTTTTTATTAATTTTGAAGTATCGGATAATCCAAGTCACATATTATCTTTACGAAATTAGATTTGCAGCATTTATTGCATAGCATTATAATATAATATAATATAATTGCGAAGATAAATATAAGAATATTTTTTCAACATTTTGCTTAGTTCTTTGATAAGAAGAACATAGCAAATAAAAGTAATATAATTTGTCAAATTGTTGTGTCATGCACGTCCCTTATAACTATATAGAAAGTAAAATTAAATTAAATATCTTTGGTGATATTGAAATGAAATATTTATAAGACCTATTAAAAATTAAAAGTAAACTAGGTACCAACTTAAATTAATACCTAATTATTAAAGATTAGTATTTTGCATTATAAAATAACAAAATGGTTCTCAACATTCTTGAGCTCATATGTACCTGACTACCTATAATTTTTAAAAATATCTTTTTCACAAATGTATCCTAGCTGTACCCGTAGCCTATTTTTTTAGATTTTGTCGCATTGTCCTATTCGTATCGTATCATCTCTGTATCTCGTATCTATATCTATGCTTTCTAGGTGGAGGATAAAATGTTTTTAACTTGTATAAATAAATTTATGTATGTAGAAAGTACCTTTCTTATAAAAATATATATAATGCCTTCCAACTATATAGAAGCATTTATAAATGTCTTGTACTGGTGAAGGCAAGGATACATAGTATATCAAAATGTGCAGTACATAAGTACATAACATGGTTAATTTTCAATGCTCTATGACATGATCAAATTTCCTATTACTATGAATAGGATTGTAACCCATCTTGTACATAACATGGTAATGTCTTGGGGTAAGGGGAATGGTGAACTCAGGCCATCCACTTCCTGAGGGAGATTCCTCTGCATGTCATATGGTCTTTGGGGTTTGTTAGGGTTATTCAAATTGGGAACTTTTTAGATTTTTATACGCCTCCCTCCCAACTTGACCTTTACAACTTTTCTTTGGATTTCTTGCTAAACCTATTAATGTTTCTGTTGTCTTTACCTGCCCAGAACAGGAACAGGAAATTGTAATTCTAAAATCACTAATTTGAATCATAAAGTTTTCCCTTAGTTCATTTTTGAAAATGATGTTCCTCATTTTGGGTAAAGTAATTGGATTTTTATAATGTGAAATATCAGAGGTATATAGCAGAAAGATATGATGAACGATATTGTTGTCTTCACTTTTAGGCAGTTGATTATCACTTTTTAGCTGTTGATTAGCACAATTGCAAATGAAAATGCTTCCGGATGTCCCTAAGTTGCTTAAAGGGAAGCACTAAAGAATTCGTGCTTGGAAATTTTTCTGGCAGCCACTGTTCAGAAGAGGACTGAATCTGGATGTGGTCAAATTTTATGAAGTATTTGATTATAAAAAATGCCATTTTTGATATTTTATTATTATTATTATTTTGGAAGGGTTATTGATGCAGTCAAAATCTTAAGAAAATTATATTTTTATTTTATTATTTTAAAATAATATTTAATTAGAAATATTCTAATTTACTATAGAATAGACTAGAATTATTCTGTGTGTTTGGTTTGAGTTTTTTGGATTAAGTTTTTTGAAAACTGATTTTTTTGTTTTTTGTGTTTTTTTTGTTTTTAGTGAATATTTTTAAAATTTTAAGCATTTATTTTACATTTTTAGCATTTATTTTACTTTTTTAGATGCACCTTACTTAGATGTATCTAAAAAGTAAAAAATTTGTGAAAAAATATTTTAAAAAATTAATAAATACATAAAAATACGAAAAATATATTGAATTCTCGTATTATTTTTTTTTGTGTGTGGTATTTTTGGTATTTAGTGAATTTTTAAAAGATTTTTTTTCACAAAAATTATACTTTTTATGTGTATTTATGTTAGGTGTGTCTAAAAATTAAAACAATTTCTTAAACTATTAAAAAAATTCAGTAAAATCAAAAAAATACGGAAAACAATAAAGTATAATTTTCTTGGAAGTGTTTTTAGAAAACCAAAAACAAGCAAAGTGAAATTTTCCTGTTTTGGGATTATTTAGTTTTCCAATTCTATTAGTTTTTATTTTATTTCCTATTTAATTAGTTTCTTGTTCTATATGAATTAGGCGAATTATAAATAAAGATGCAAGTCTTGGCGCAACACAGTTTTGATGATTAATATAATTCAAGTTCATACTCTTTTGTTATAACCTCGGGTATATTTTTTAGAAACAACCATTGTTGAGCCTTTTACTCCCAATATTTTGTGTGAATCAACATGTTTAGAGAAGGATCTTAGAATCTTGTTTGCAGGTATTCATTTTTGAATCAACGGACCCTAAAATCATCACTATCACACGTTTCCACTACATCAAGTATGAATGTGTGAAATTGAGTATATTGCTTATATTTGGGCTACACATGCTTTAAGGTATAGAATGCTCGGATAAATAGGGGTTAGGTTGTATTTTTTGATAATTGGGTGTTCAGGCCAGCTTACACGCATCTTTACTAATCCAAGGGCCTTGAAATTACCTCCAGTGACCCCTTGGAGTGACTTGAACTCGACATCTTGTATTTTATCCTTAAATCTTTACTACTCGGCCAATCCCTTGGAGTTGGGGTTAGGTTGTATTTGATCTTAGCTTGTAGCAGTGAACAAAAACTCGATGCATATAAGTGAAGAAGCTATGATCATCAATAGAGCTTAATGCTGAATGTTTTTGTGTTGTTGCAAAACTAGTGTGTTAGGTTATGTTGAGTTCACTTTGTTTCTCAGTAATACATAAATATGTTTTCAGTGTGAACAAACAGTGATTCCATATGTAGAGTCCAAATCACCCATTAGCATTAAATCTCACATAGTTGTGTCTTACATTGTATATGATAACGGGCATCTTATGATTTCATGAAGTGACATTTTTCCTGTTGATGAACCGTTGTTTGTAGCTTGAGTGTTCCATTTACTGGAATGGCTCTATGGGATGGACTTTGCCTTTAAATGCTATAGAGAACAAAATTGCGATCTTTGGGTTCATGTGGCAGCCTCTCTTTATAGAGAGGAACAGAGGGGGACAAATAATGGCTCCTTCACACACCCTGATGTATTCTGATCTAGAGGTTCCCGGCCTTAGTTGCAGGAACCTTCTATTCAAGTGGCATTTCTTACTAAGAAATGCGATTCCGTATTTTCAAGTAAGAAACCCAACTGAGATAGAAACTTCTCAAACATATAAACCTTATAGAAACAAAAAAAAATAATAATTCAAACTTATTCTAGTAGTTTCTATTTATATAGTATTTATTTATACTTAATAAAGATAATTTGTAATTGACATAAATCTATAATATTTATTCATATTTTAATACATATATTACAACTAAGCAGTAAAAATAATTGTTAGAATATTTTTATATATTTAATAAATAAATATATACATGCTCCCATAAGTGGTCCCAACCTAAGAAACTTTTATATATGCCCTCGCTCCTCAGCTCCCACCCCCATCCCCACCTCGGCTTTCTGCAACTGAGTTCCCAGCTGCTAATTCAGGTTTTAGTCAGTTAGGTTCGCCAGGAAACAGCTTGGCAAAGGGGGAATGCCTATTTTTACCATTTTCGGAGGCTTCCCTGATTATCAATCCAGCATATTGCTCTTATCTTTGGATTCACTAATTTATATTGTAAAAAACACAAAAAGAAAAAAGAAAAAAAGTTACATTAATTTTAATGATGTCATGGAACTTAATGCTGTTGATTAGAAGTAATTTTAGAAGTAGCCCATTTGGAGTTGAACTATATGCATGATGTGACTTTGCTTTGTACTCGCTTCAACCGTAATGTTTCTTTAGAATGTGCATCTTCAGCTCATCTGTCTACTGTATTAGTATAAATGAAATGAGTACTACTCTTCTTTTGACCTAATTCTTTTTTTCTTTGCTTGCAGATCTCAACAGTGTGGGAGCTTCCAGTCTCAATTCTTCTAAAACTCACTATCCCCCAGACTTCTCCTTCTCAATGGAACAGATTCTATCGATCTGCCAACATTGTTCTTTGCCCGCTTGCCCTTCTATACTGTTGTAACTCATTCATGCCACTAAATCATCCCATCAGTTTTCTCCTTCCGAATTCCCATTTTCCTCTCTGGCTAGTAGTACTCTTTGCATGCTCCTCTCTAGCAGTTCTTCACTACATAGTCCAAAAGGAGCCCCCAAAAACCGAGGAAATGCCCGTAGTGCTCATAGCATTTGTAATGAGTGTATTTTGGATCTCCGTCATGGCAGGGGAACTCCTAAACTGCCTTGCAGCTCTTGGAGCACTTCTTAAGTTGCCTCCTGCACTACTTGGGCTGACAGTACTTGCATGGGGAAATTCAGTGGGTGATCTTGTCGCTGATGTGGCAGTCGCTAAAGCAGGCCAGCCAGCGCTGGCCATGGCTGGTTGCTTTGCCGGGCCTATGTTTAACATGCTTTTTGGGCTTGGCACGGCTTTGGTAATACAGACTGCCAACGTGTATCCAAAAGCTTACGAATTCCATTTCCATGTCAGTATTGTGGTTGCGTTTGTGTTCTTGCTTCTAAGCCTGATGGGTTCTCTATTAGTAATAACTTGGTATAGGTTTCGGGTACCTAGATTTTGGGGATTTTGCCTTGTTGGTCTCTATGTTTCTTTTATAGCAGTTAGCTTAGTTATTGCCAAGTTTACTGTGTGATTTTTTCCACATGCCTGGAGAGCATTTTATCTGATAATTGCTGAACCAGCAATGGTGATCACGGGAAGATTACATGGCAAATTCAGTGTTTTGGGTAATATCTGCACATGAAATGCTTCTATTGTTCATCATAAGAAGATAGTTTGCTGTATTTACTATGGTTTGTCTGAGAAAGAAAGTGTTGATCTTCCCTTGTCTGCCCAAAGTTGAGGTCATGGATACATCCCATTTTCAGTTTGAAGACATGGAGCATATATCTTGTATCATTTTTTTATTCTTTTAGAAAATATACTTCTGTTCAGTTTTCCTGCTTTATTCGCATGGGGCGAGATATTTATTATTTAGCTGACAATCACCAAATATTAAGAGTGATTTAAGTTGTCATGGACATGTTGTAGTCATGGCAAGAAGATTTTGCATTTTATATTTGACCGGTCTATTTTCATGATTTTGTTACACTTTGTGGGAATTTTACTGGTTTCTGTAGGCATTCTGAGCTGATTGCTCATTAAAATCTGATTTTGATTGAGGAGTGAATGCCTTTGCTAGTTTCTGTGATATAGTGACCCTTCGTTAGACCAAGCTTTTGTGTGCGTTCATGATTTCCCCTTCCCTTCTCCCCGAATCATTGTACTTATGATAACTGGTCCTTGCTCGGGCTAGCATGACAGTGACATTCTGCTGGGCTTTGTCATGACCAGTCTTTGAAGTGTGTTTGTATTCTCAATCAAGCTGGAAGAATGCATGATGTCAATTTATTAAAATTCTTAGTTAATATTATTTTTTTCTTTATTGGTTTGGATATTAATTATCGAACAAAAACCAATGATTCAGATATCAATTATTAAAATAAAATAAAAAGAAAAGAAAAGAAAAAGAAAGAAAAACCAGTCCTATACTTAATTTCCATACAAACAAAATGGAGTGAACTAAAAAAAAGATTGGTATGCAAATAGGTCCCTACTTCTCATTTTAATTGAAGGAAAAGAGGTATATCAAACGTTAAAGTAGATAACCAATTGGGTTAGTTCAGTTGATCAGTCATGTACGTCAATTGAATTTTAAGTGATTAATTATTGCCATAGATAAAAATTAATTACTTTCTTTTAGAACATTTTTTGTTTAGTTTATTTATTTTTTATTATCGATTCTTTCTTATATTGGTGGTTGGTATTATTGTTTTTATTATAAAAATAATAATATTAAATTAGATAATTAATTTTATAAAAAAAATCAACAAGACAAACGGTAAGTCTATATGGTTAAGATTTGTTTGTCAAAGCAAGAAATCTAGTGTTGTAAGAGGAGTATTGGGTCAAAATAATAAATGGGTTGAGTCAATGTTAAAATAATTCTGACACAAATCCGAAATAATATAGCCCAACACAATACAGTGTCCACCCCTAATAGATAAAATGTTTGAATTAGTGGTCATGGACAAATTTTTCAAAGCGTTTTCTTATGCTGAAGCACTCTTTATTGCATAATACAAAATATAACATTTTGAATCTACAATCAGTTTAGAGCTGTAATGTAAATTAGAACTTTCACGAGTCTCCTATTTTTCTTTATTCAACCCATGCAAGTGAATTTATCTTTATTAATTTTTAAATTATTTATTTGAATTTTTGAAAAGTTAGTCAAAATTTCAACCTAATCATATTGGGGGAAAACAAACTTTCATCCCAAAATTTGTTTAGTATTTTTGAATTTTCAAGGTAGAAAGACTCAAGCATCATAGAGAAAATGTATGCTTTTAGAATTATAAGAGGTCATAACCTATATCAACAACATCACAAATCCCAGTTAAATAGGATACCAAATTCAAAACAAGAAAAACAATGAGATAGAATCTAAAAAACCAGCAAAGAATCATAAGCTCTCCAAAAGTTCACTGGTATTGTAAAGGAAGTCTTCAATGGTGACAAACACACCTCAGATTTTGCCTGTACCCATGAAGCAACTCACTTTCACTAATTTGATTATATTCTCCCAATCGATCTCCTCCTTGTTAAATGTCAGCCTATTCTTGCTTAACCATAGAGACCACATGATAGTGGAAAATAGTATCTCCCAAATTAATTTTGTTAGATCACAATACCTTGAAGTAATTGAGCCAGCTCAACAGTATAGGCAACTTAGCAGTTTGTCCAAGCCACACCAATAAATTCTTTCTTGCCAAAAAGGCGCTAACTGTCCAAGGCCCTAGAGCCTAAGGCCTCATTTTGATGTTTGGCCTAGGGCTTAAAAAACCTTAGGCAACTACTGTGAAGTAAATCACCAATTCATCAAGTTTTGTAAGTTTCCTGGAAAACTTGCATGACTGATTACACAGTAACAACAAATTAACTGTTGTTTCAACCTCTAAATCACCAAAAATAAAAAAATAAAAAAATACTACTAACAGACAATGGTAAGATATGTTAATTAATTAAAAGATCCTTAAAAGTGCTTGCCAACAAAAAAATTGGATTCTTGGAGGAGCTAGACTTGTCCTGATTGTCCTTGTAGGGTCAAAGCGCAATCCCAAAGCTCTTCTCATAACAGATGCAAAAAGAGTTTACTGAAAATTAATAGCTCATTCTTTTCACCTTTTCAGTGAATACCATCCTCCTTATGAATGTCTATTTCACATTATCCAAAATTCTCTGCGGTTCTTTTAAACAATCCTCCTCCCATACAAATAGCTTTCTCCTAAATTCCAATCTCCACCTCTTACTTTCACAGTCATGAATAAACACTCTAGCTACACTGTCAAGTTTTTCCATTGAAAGTGAAAAATAACCTAGGAAAATTTTGCTTTAATGATTTGTCACCAGCCCAAATATTAGTCCAGAACTTCCAATTTAATCCATCTCCTATCTTCAACAGCATATTACTCATATATTCTATGGTAACCATAACTTTCATCTCTCATGTTCTACTCATAAATTTTAATATCTTCAATACTAATAATGGTTTCTTTTCTTTCCCAAACATCCACCACCATTTTGATAGTAAGGCAACATTTTTTATTCTAATGCACCACTAGCCCCCAAACTCCATTATAACAGAAATCTTTTTCCAATTCACCAAGTGAACTTTCCTTTTTTCAGAATAAAGGTTTGTTAGTCAAATGCTTGGGTTAATTTACTTTTTAATGTACCGGAGAGTAGAGATGGATGCAAAGATAGCGTATCAAACTTTCGACTCCTTAGAAATAGAAATCTAAATCAACATGTTGTACATGTCTTACTAGCTAAGCTATGTCAGCTTTATTTAGTTTTCAAACTATAGTGAAACAATTCTTTTCTTGTTGTATCGTGACTGTGAATTATAATTTTAATTCCGTATTGTACTGTACAGGTGACTAAACAAGGGAAAATGACTTATTTTACACTATTTTCTATTGAAAAATAAATAAATAAATAGAACTATTTGGTAAGATAAACTGAAAATGATCAACATAAAATAGGTTCATCGATTGGTGGTACTCCCACTATTCCCTAATCAAATGAATTAAAAAGACAAAAAAGAAAAAAAAAAAAAAAAAAAAGGAAGAAAACTCTTATTGACAATTGACATGCAGAAGTAATGTGGATGATCAGAGTTAAGCTCTTGTCAGGGTTGAAGTATATGACACATTAACAACAAAAACAAAGCCAATTAAATCTGCTGTTGAAACAATATCAACAACATTGTCGGTATAGTAAAGAAAATGACCACATCACTCCACAGATACATACTTCTTAATTATGTTATAGAACACCAAATGTTCTTTTATTGAAAGGCAAAACAAAATATTTTATTGATGAATAATGTAGTACAAGCAGTACAACGAAATTATATCAATTAAAGATGCACATTCCAACTAGAACGGCATATGCATCAAGCAAAACATAAACCAAACTCAGGCCAAGCCAAACAAACTTGGCAAGACAACAACACCAAACAACCCTTCTAAAGACAAGGTGAATCGCCAAACAAAATCAACCCCACTCCAACAGCAAGCCACAACACACAACAAAAAGAACACAAATACAAACAAGAAAATTTCAGCAATTCCAAACGACACTCGAGCAACTCTAACCATCAATCAAGACAACAATGAAGCACCACCATAAAGCTCAGAAAACTCCGAGCTACACAAATTTGACAGCAAAAATCCGACACAACTACAAACAAGACAATTCCAGCAATTCCAAACAACACTCCAGCAACTCTAACCAGCACTCAAGACAGCAATGAGGCATCACCATATATAAAGCTCAGAAAACTCCGAACTGCATGAATTTGACAGCAAAAATCCGTCAGCAACACCACAACCACAACACTAAACCGAAAATCATTCACCACCACAACACTAGATGTTCTGTCTAAACTCTCTGCATATATCCACAAGCTAATTAAAGTTGCTGGTTGCTTAAAGAAATCTTCATCTCATACACATGAAATTACAAAGCTAAACATTCACCATGTCCTCCTTGATGGAAAGCAAGCATGCAACATAGATGACTGGGGCACTTGTCTTTTTGTTAATCAAGTGAACTGGTCATTATGTTTAGTTCTTTATACTCTTTAGGAAGCTAGAAACCTGGAAAGCAACATTGAAAAGCAGAGCAGATAAGAAAAAACAAAAATATAATAAACTAAAATTATAAAACATAAAAACTAGTAGATTTGGGGAAACAAAACTGATGCCCAAAAAAAAAAAAAAAAAAATTCAGGATTAAAGTAGTAGAAATTTTGGTAAATTACATATACATCCTTGAGGTTTACTTAAAACACGATTTGCTCCTTATGATTTTGAAAATTATATCCCATCCCTTCAAGTTTTTAATATTATAACGACCCTTTCATTAATAAATCATCAAGCCAATTAACAATTTCTAATGATGTCAGAAATATACTTCAATTAATAATTCAGATAATTTTATTATTGTATAAAAAAGTAATTAGAATTTTTATTTTTTCCATTAATTAAGTTAAATAAAAAAATGATAATAAGATAAAATCTATTTTAAGCAAATCTCATAGATGTATTTATAGTTTATTCTAAAAATTTTAACCACGTGGCGGAAGAGATGCAAAGAGCAATTTTACCTTCACACTAGGGAATCAGGAGCATACAGTTTCTTACGTTGTATTTGGTTAGGAGATTTAGAGAAGGAATTTGAAAATGGAAAGGAAAAAAGTATGTGAAACAAAGGTGAAATGTAGATATTTTTTATTTATATTTCACCTACATTTTCTTTTTCTTTTTCCAAATCTCTTCTCAAATGTCCTAATCAAACACAACAGCAAACAATGAGAACAAGTAACAAACTACCCACAAGGCTTCCGTTTCTTCTTGTCTATTTTCATTTTCATTTTCATTTTTTATTTTGGAAATTGGAAGGCATTACTTGTTTGCGATATTGTTTTTGTTTTTAAATAAAATAATGTTAATTCTAAACTTTTCAAAATTTTTAAAAATGGATCCTCCAATAATATACATCTACAAAAATATATATATATATCATATACAAGTTATGATACTTTCTGATAGTTATTTTGTAGTGTTAATACCATAAAGTGTTGTAACAAATTTACTTTTAGTCATAACTAAAGAAACCAAAATAAATCATAACCAATCGTCATTTGAGTTATGGAAAATTATTCAATATTCCTAGAGCACTACGTGGCCATATTTCAGGCCAATCACCAATTACTTAGCCCCATGTTGTTTCCTCATCTCTATCATAAATTGTGGGCTCTTATGCCTCTCCACTAATCAAAACCTTATGTAGTACCACGTGTTCATACTTCGAGAGTACTGAATAATCACCAGTGAGGTATAAGCAATCATAATAGCTTATAACTAAACTGTAACCAATACCATAATGAGTCATGGCCAATCAAGTCATCACCAATACCACAATAAGTTATAATGAAACACCACTACACTTATACGTATACCCAAAGATTTCTTTGATCAAAAGCAAAAATAACAACTATAATAAGTCATAATTAATTCATAACCAAACACGATGAGTTAAGCCAATACTACAAATAGTTATAATCAAATACCACAAAGAAATATATGGTATATATATTTTAAAGTGTGTATTATAGAATTTGCAGATAAAAGCAGATATACTTTCAAAGTAAAAAGTATCATAAAAAAAAAAAAAAATGGTGTGTCGTTGCACCTGTGGAACGAGATAATAGTTCGTAATTCTGTCCAACTGGTGTCTGCCTCCAATGGTGTATGCGTGGAATATGCCGAACCTTTTGGTGATTCTCGCTCCCTTCTCCACATATGCATTCTATGAGCTCATTCGTAACAAATGTCAAATACAATTCTTGGAGATCTTCAAGATACTCGATGCCGTGAGGTAGTATCTTCAACTGCATACATTTTCCAATATAAAATTCTTGGAGACCTGGCATCACCCCCCTCTCTATAATAATCTCATTTAACTGAGGGAAATTCCACAAGTCCAATATTCTAAGTTTATGGAACCCTTCACTGAAGCATAATTGTCCTCCTCCTTCATATGCTTTACAAAGGTACAACCGTCCCAAATTTGGAAGTGCTTGAATGTATGGAATAGGGTCTTCTGTCAGTCTGGACCATCGCAATGACAAAAGAGTAAGGTTTTGAAGTGAGGGAAACCAAGAAGGCACTTTCTCCAATTTTCCTACTAAAATGAGCGACATGAGGTAGCGAGGAGTTGAGGAGAGTGCATCCATTCGTAGGTATTCATCCTCATCAATCACCATCACAGACAAGCGACGAAGGAGACTCATATTTTGGATTGCAGTACACAAGTCCTCCTCGTCTACTTCTCTCACCTTTGTGATTCCAATCCTTTTAAGTTGTGTCATGTTCCTGATTCGCTTCATGAAGTCTCCTTGTGCTTCTACACCTGCCAAAACTTGCAAGTTTTTTAGCCTGCAAATATTAGATAGTGTTGGTGTACCACGATCAAAATGAAACTCACCCCAAAGCCCAAAGTCAGTGTGGTACATCATTAGATGTCGCAAATTTTGCAACTTTGTGATTCCAGCTGGAAGCACTTCTATTTTGGAGTGAGTAATGTCTAGAGTGTTTAGGTTGCGGAGTCTTCCAATGGATCTTGGAAGTTCCTTCACCCTAGTTCCTTTCAAGTTCAAGAACCTTAAATTGAATAGATCCACTAGTTCTTCGGGCAATACTTCGATCGGTGCATCCTCGAGATCTAATACTCTTAACAAGTGTAAGCCTAGTGGCAATGCTATCGCCTCAACAACAAATACAAGAAGAGACCGAAGCTTCAACATGTCCTTCCGGTTCCACGGTTGTAATTCTCTACCAATTGATTGAATTGACATGCGACGATTTGTTGCACTTTCTTTTTCATCATTTGCCTCTCGCCCATCATAAATAACACAAAACTTCTCTGTTTCTGATGTGGAAATTGCAAGCTCACGCATAAGATCATGCATCTTACAATTTTTTGGCCTTCCTGATCCATTTCTCATTACGACTTGAAGCATGCTTCGGCAAATAAGCTCCATAAGGTAGCTTTCTGCTACCTCCTCTGGTGTTCTCCCTCTCACCTTTTCTACGAACCCTTCTGCCATCCAAAGTCTAATGACCCTCTTTCGTTTAATCTCATAATCTTCCGGGAAAAGACAACAATATAAGAAGCAACACTTTAGTTGGTACGGCAAATCATTGAAGCTAAGCAACAATATAGTTTTCACAACTTCTAGCCCAGGGTTGTTGCTCAATTCCCAGCTCAAGCTGTTATAAATATTTATCCATTCCGACTTCAGATATTTAGAAGACATGACACCCCCCAAAGCTACAATTGCAAGAGGAAGCCCTTTACATTTTGCAACAAGGTCTTGAGCTAAGGTTTTGAGATGTTGAGGACAACATCTATTTGGATTGCTTGAAAAAGCTTTCATACAAAAGAGGTTCCATGCATCACTTACACCCAACAATTTGATATAATGGACATAACTTTTTACCCCAAAAGAAGATGAAGCTATTTCTTCATTTCGGGTTGTAAGTATGACCCGACTTCCTAGACCTTCATCAAGAAGTGATACATGTATATCCCTCCAGAGGTTGCTACTCCATACATCATCAAATACAATTACGTACCTTTTCAACCGTAAGAAGTTCGTAATCATCTCTATGAGCTCTCTATAGCTCATACTGCTTAAATCCATTGGAATTGCTTCCTTGGCACCACGGTAGAATTCTTTAATCATGCTTCGAAGTAAGTCATCAACTAAATATGTTTGGGAGACAGTTATCCATGCATAGCAATTGAATTGTCTCTTGACAATTTGGCTGTTGTAGGCCTGGGCAACCAGAGTGGTCTTACCTGAACCACCCATCCCCACCACTGAAATAACCGTGCGTTGTGATTCTTCTTTGTCCGTCAACCAGTCCAATAATTGTTTCTTTCCATCTTCGATCCCCACTAGGTCATCATCTTTAAAAAATAGAGAAGACTCGCTGAGGTTTGGCAGCCGCCTCTGATGGTCTTGGGAGCTTGAGCTTGCTTCTCCTACATGATCGACCCCATAACGTCGGTTTCTTTCTGGGATGGCTTTGATCATGCTGTTGATCTTCTGTAACTTTGTGGCTATTCGATGCCTCACCCATAGATTCTTTGGGGCGTAGACTATCTGACGGAGGAACCTTGTGAATTTACCAAATACTTTTTGCTTGTTCATGTAATACATGTATTCGTCTATGATATCTTCAACCTCGCAGGCCAAGTCTCTAACATTGGCCACCCAAGTCTTCTCTCCTTCAGTTTGGACTGTTGTTTGATCGGCATCCTCTAGAAAAGATCTCATGCTTGCGAACTCGAGCTTCAGTTGGTTGAGTTCATCACGTACTCCTCCAATCAACGATGCTTCGTTCTCAAGGGCGGAAACTATTTTGCCAATCAAAAGTCCCACGACAGCTAAGGCCATGTTAGCTTTCTACCTCCCTCCCCTCTTGCTTCTTAGCACCCTACTCTCTCGTCTTGAAGATGAATAGTTTGTAATATGCACCTGGTTCACTTCGTTCCTTTTATTTTTTTTTTTGGCTTTGGTTCATTATCACATCATTACATATGGGGACCTACACAACATTATATGAACCAAGCCTGCCAAACATTGTTGACAATTGTTTATATATCACTTAGTTTTATATTATCATATTACATTATATAGTAAGATATTATTTACTTTTTTAATTACTTAATAATTATTTTAAAACAAGAAAATCAATTATAAATAGTCACATAGAAAGTGATATAAAGCAGTAATAATAATAATAATAATAATAATAATAATAATAATAATAATAATAATAATAATAATAGCTGAAATACATGATTTTCTACATTATTTTGGTGTCACATATGCATATATATATATATATATATGTGGAGAAATCATAATCATCACCTTTATTCTTTTCTTTTATAAAACAGTAATAATAATAATAAGTGGGGAAGGAGTGCGTTAGGAAAGGAAAGAAGTAACAGTAGACAACCAAAGAATAATAATGGCGTGATGACAATGGATTAGGGAAAAGAAGGAATGGTGATGCATAACGGTAAGGTTGGAGGTAGTTGTCAATAATAAGAGAAAAAATGATTAAATTATCTAAATTGCCTCTTTTTTGTTAGTCATAACTAAGGTACATGGCTGTGCGGATACTATGGCAGAATACCTTATGGGACAAGTCTAGAAAACGAACTTTGGGCCATCTACAAAGGCCTAACTGTCCTGCTTCAAAGAGGATGGAACAACATCATCATTGAAACGGATGCCATGCAAGCTGTGAAGCTGCTGGAGGAGGATATAGAAGCGACCTCGCCATACAAAGGTCTATTACAAGATGCCAAGATTATCATGCGAGGCTGTGAATGTACTGTGCAGCATGTCTTCAAAGAGGGCAACCTGTGTGCTGATGCACTTGCAAAGCTTGGAGCTGAACAACCAGAAGATATTCTAGTTGTGAATGAGCCACCGGCTGAGATCCGGAGTCTGCTTGTTGCAGACATCATTGGTAGAGCTAGGGAGAGGGCCTAACCTTTTGTGCTATGTTTTATTTCCGATGTACCTAAAAAAAAAAATAACTAAGGTATATAAATGGATGGTTAGAACTGATAACATTTTAAAAATTTATAGTTTGAATTGAAATAATTAAATAATTAAAATTTAATTTATTATTGAGGTGAAACATTGAATTTTTATTTATAATTAACCCCAAAATTATAAATTTACTTTTTTTTTCCGTAATTTTTATTTTTATTTTATAAATAAAAGTATAAATTGTGGTGGAACCTTGAATTTTTTTTACTATTACATCCCTAACCGTATGGTTTTGGAAATGACATAAGAACTCCCTGATGTTTTGCTTTTTTATTACAAATTGTCCGTTCTTGGTACTTGACCATTGAGGTTAATTTAGCCTTGTTCTAATTATTACATGGATAAATTTTAATTTCATTTTGTTGGTGCTATGTTCAAACCAACAAATGCAAAGGTGACATGCGGTGAATAAAGGCAAATATGAACTAACTAATCAGAAGCAGAAACGTGGATGACCATCCAAAGTCAAGAGTATAACTTTCAAAGCAAGTCACATGAGCAACTCATGATCGAGAAAGATCATGGAAGTAGCGGTTACAATCAGTTATAGCGCAACTCATGATCGAGAAAGACAAGCGGGACCTTCAGGAGGAGTTCAAAGATGGAGAAAATAGGGAATCTCCTAAAGAATAGCTGCAAGGATGGATATTATAGGTGTGAAGTAACTGTAAGTGTATCATAGTAATTTTTTTTTTGGGTGCAAATTTGGGTCCAATATATGAGCTCATCACTTATTAATTTGCCTTGTACTCCCTCTCTAAGTCTCATATTCAACTCTCGATAAGTGCAATTCGCTCCTTGAGGCTATATTCGCGGGCTCTGTTTGAGATTTGCCATATCCCAGTAAAGGAGATGATTTGCGTGAGTTTCGAGATTAGTCGAGATATACGTAAACTGATCCAGGCATCTGATCATAAAAAAATAATAATAAAAATAAAAAAAATAATAATAAATGACTTATTTTTTTTTTTGATCGGCAAAAAAATCTTTATTGATGGAACCAAACAAAGTTTGAAGAAGAACATCAATAAAGAGGAGCTCTGAGCTACAAGAAGCTCAAAGCTCCAGTTGGTGAGAAACCAACACGAAGAGAAGAGAAGAGAAGAGAAGAAAAAAGAAAACTAGCTGCTGAGTGCAGATCAGCAGGAAACACTGTGAAAAACCACCAGAATCTGAGCAACTCCACAGATTGAAGAACTACACTATTCAAAACACCTCAATTCCTGCAATGCACCAAACCCACAAAAAACAGCATCACAGCCAGACAGATTGCAGATTGAAGTTGAAGCTCAGATTGCAGATTGAAGCTCAGATCACAAACAGACAGATAGCAGATTGCAGATCAGATTGTAGCACAATACCAGATCAGATTGAAGCACAAAACTAGGATAGAAGCTGAGCAAATCACCAGACCCACAAAATCAGTTTGCAAATTCCATCTGGACATTTGCAATTTGCAGAACAAGGCAGAAGACATCTTTTAAATTGAATAACATAGCCTGATTTGACTCCAATTGAGAACCACATCCTCAACTGTGAAGGGGAAATCCTTGATAGAAGCTTTAAGCCAAAGAGCCAATCTGATCTTAATAAGTTCCCACAGATCTACAACATTAGGATGAGCATCTCTAAAAATACATTCATTCTTTAGCCTCCAAAGGGACCACAGTACAACCAGTGGGATTGCTCCCCAGAATTTCCTGAGAGGGTGCTTGAGCTTAACCCCCATCCACCAGTTAAACAGAGCTGCTGCAGATTGGGGGATACACCAACTGAGCCCCTACTCAAATAGCACAGATGACCAAATGGACCAAGAGAATTTACAATGGAGCAAAACATGAGACACAGATTCAGGGGCCACTTTGCAGAGAGGACATAAAGGGGAAACATTGCTGCCAAGGATACCAATATTGAGCAGGAACACCGCTGTTTTAACTCTGTTTTTCCAAGCTAACCATCCAAAAAACTGAACTTTGGGAGGTAAGGTGTTGTTCCAGATGATTTCACTGATGTTGAGGTGAGACACAAGGAGAGGATTACAAAGAGAATAAAGGGAGGACACAGAGAAAACACAAGAACCTGGACCCGCAGCAGACCACACCAGGCTGTCTGGATTGTGGAGGCACAAAGGGGGGGCAGAAGATAACAATGAAATCAACCTGGCTTCACTTGTCTCTTCCCAGGCGTAGAGGTTTCTTCTATATGGGAAGTTCCAAACTGAAGAGCTGGTTTTCCTGGCAAAGAAATGTTGAAGAGAACCATTCTTATCAGCAGACAGGTTGTAGAGAGAGGGGAATTCCTCTTTAAGATAGGTAGATCCACACCACTTGTCATGCCAAAATCGGATACGACTACCATTCCCAACCTTGATTTGGCAGTTATCTAGGAAGAATTGAAACGTATGAGCACTAAGGGCTCCTATACAGGTGATATCCTTCCATACCCTAGAGCACTTGTAGGAGGATTGCACCGGAGGATGCCAACTCTGGACCTCAATTTTATACTTGCTACAGATAACTTTCCTCCATAATGCTGAAATTTGAATTCCAAATTTCCACCACCATTTTAGAAGCAAACATGCATTGACATCCCTTATCCTTCTGATGCCCAAACCCCCTTGGGCAACACTCTTTGTAACCTCAACCCATTTTACCAGATGAACTTTTCTTTTTAGGCCATCACCACCCCACAAGAAAGCAGCCTCAATCTTTTCAATTTCACGAGCCACGCCTTCAGGCATCTTGAAAAGGGAAAGATAGTACACCGGGAGGCTAGAAAGAACAGACTTGATCAAGGTTAACCTTCCAGCAAATGACAACATTTTCCGCTTCCAACCAGAAAGCCTAGATCTGATATTATCGAGCACAGGCTTCCAGATTGATTTTTTACCTGGGTTGGCTCCTAAAGGTGGCCCCAAAAATTTCAGTGGCAAACTTTGCACCTGACAGTTCAAGAGACTGGCAAATTCATTCAGATACTCATCATTCACCCCTACACCACACACAACACTCTTGTGATAATTTATTCTAAGCCCCGAAAGGACTTCAAAACATCGAGCAGTCTTTTGATAATCACCACCTGGTCCATGTCAGCCTTGCAGAAGAAAATTAAGTCATCAGCAAATTGAAGATGTGATAACAGAACCCCATCAACCCCAATCGAGACGCCATGTAGGGTGCCAAGATTTAGGGCTCTATTTAGAAGAATATTAAGCCCCTCAGCCACTATGTTGAAGAGAAAGGGTGACAATGGGTCGTCTTGACGAAGTCCTCGTTGCGGAGAGAACTCATTAGTTGGAGAACCATTGACTAGGATGGAAATTCTAGAAGTAGATACACATGTTTTAATCCAAGAGACCCATTTAGGTCCAAACCCAAAACTGGACATCAAAGAGAACAGGAACTCCCAGTTAACTAAATCGAAAGCTTTCTCGAAATCTAGTTTGATGATCAGTCCTTTTTGCTTAGCCTTCTTCCAACCATCTACTACTTCATTAGCAATAAATACCCCATCAAGGATATTCCTTCCCCCTATGAAAGCAGTTTGAGAATCACCAATAATGGAGGGCATGGCTGTCTTCAATCTGTGCGAGAGAACCTTTGCTAAGATCTTGTATAAAGAACCCACCAGGCTAATGGGTCTGTAATCTGATAGATTATGGGGATTAGGAGTCTTGGGGATAAGAGCAACGAACGAACTGTTGATACCATAAGCAAGTTTGCTGTGGTTGTGAAAATCTTAGAAAAATTGCATAATCACTTGTTTCATTTTTTTCCAAAACTTCTGAAAGCAAAGGAGGTTAAACCCATCTGGTCCAGGAGCCTTGTTGCTATTACTCTCTTTAATGGCAGCCCATACCTCTGATGTAGTAAATTCTGAGACAAGATGTTGGGAAATGGAATCCTCAATGAGTCTAAAATCCCCTCCCAATGCGGGCCTCTTGACCCAATCTTCCTTGAAGTGTTTCTTAAAGTGGAGGAACACCTCATGTTTAACTCTGCTCGGCTCCTCGAGAGACACTCCATTTACTGAGATGGAGCTTATCATGTTCTTATTTTGTCTGGTAGTTGCAACAGCATGAAAGAACCTAGTATTCTTGTCTCCTTGCAAAGACCACTTCATTCGAGATTGTTGATGCCATAACCACTCCACCCTCCTGTAAAGTTTCCACACTTCACATCTTGCTTCTCTTCTGCGAACCATTTCTGATTGGAGCAGTACTCTTTCCTCTGCTATTTTGTCAAAGGCATGCAATTCCTCCTCGGTTTCCTTGAGTTTAGTGGTAACATTACCAAACACCTCAGCGTTCCAAACCTTTAGCTTCATCTTAAGGTGCTTGAACTTCTGCTGGATTATGAAGCCTGCCCAACCAGAGACAGTAGAATTCTCCCAACAGGAAATGAAAAAATGAGAGAAATTGGGGTGCAGGGTCCAAGCATTAAGAAACCTGAAGGGCTTAGGGCCCCAATTTCTTTCATCTTCCATCATCAATAGAGGGCAATGGTCTGATATTAACCTAGGCAGACCCCAGAGTTTCATTTTGAAGTGAACCAACCATTCTGGGCTGAGCATAATTCTGTCAATTCTACTCCATTTCTGGGCCTCTTGAGAATTACACCAAGTGTAGGACCGGCCAAGGAGGGGTAGATCACTCAATTCACATTTGTCAATAAACGCATTAAGATGACGCATTCCCCGATCTCTTCTGACACAGCCAACCCTCTCCCCTATGTGCCTAATTTCATTAAGATCCCCAGCCAAGCACCAAGGCCTAGGGAATGAGTCCTTGAGCTTAGAAATGGAATTCCAGAGAATAGACCGACTACTGACATCATTAGGAGCATATACATTTAGGATAATAAATGACTTATTGTATGCCAATGTGTCCACACCATCAAATCAATAATCAAATATGTATGGTATGGTATGGTATGGAAATGGAAAGGCTACTACCATCTAAAATAAATGACTTACCATGCTTATATCATTTTATTTTTTAATACAATACGCGTGTGTAACGGAAAAATTATTATTTGTATCTAAAAAAATTTCATAGGATATGTATTTTATATAAAAGTATAAATTTTTTTATAAATTGTATAAATTTAATATAAAAAGTATGAATTTTTTTCATTACAAAAAGTATAAATTTTAGGAGACTTATGTATAGGTCCTAATAGGTGAACTTATTGTCTAATATGTCATATGATAATTGATGGCGTTTTTCATCAAACATTATTAAAAAATGTTAACAATTATTAATTTTTAGCGACAGTTTAAAAATTTTGTCACAAAAAATGTTACTAATTATAAGTTTTAGCAACAGTTTAAAAAAATCATCACAAAAAAATGTCACAAATTTTTAACTTTTAGCGACAGTTTAAAAAATTCGTTACAAAAAAAGTCACTAATTGTAAATTTTAGCGACAATTAATAAAATTCGTGACAAAACAAAGTCACTAATTGTCAATTTTTAACGATATATACAAAAAATCATCACAAAAAATTATTTTTAGCGATGAAGCACTTGTTTTCAATAGGATTTGATGTAAAGTCCAACTATTAAGATCTATTGGTAGTTTACCTTAAATTTTTATCATAAAAAAGTAGGATTTGGCCCCTCTCAAGTTGGCCATTTGAACTTTTGAGAGCGTTTGGGTTTGGTAAATTCATTTTTTAACCGATTTCAGTAATTCAAACCATTCATTTTTTAGGGCTTGTTGAGTAAAATATTCATGCAAAAACTAAGATGATCAAACATCGATTGTTATATGTTTGAATCAAATTTATATTACAAAAAATAAATGGATATTCTTAAAATTATAATTATCGTCCATTTTTTAAAACATATATGATTCAAATATGTCCAATCACCTTGATTTTTTTACATGAGTATTCTTCTCAATGAGTCCAAAAAAGTGAACGGTTTGAATCACCAAAATAATCTCAAAATGTGCATACCAAGTCCAAACGTTCTCTGAAGTTGAGATGACAACTTGAAAGAAGTCAAACTCAAAAAGATAATCACTATATTTGGTTTCTATTTACAGAATTCACTTTTCAAAAAATTTCTTTTTCGTTTTTCGTATTTTTTCATTTTCAATGAATTTTTTTAATATTTTAAATAATTTTTTTAATTTTTAGACACACCTAACATAAATACACTTAAAAATTATAATATTTGTGAAAAAATCTTTAAAAAATTCACTAAATACCAAAATACAATAAATAAATAAATTGAAAATTCAGTACATTTTTCCTATTTTTGTGTATTTATTAATTTTTAAAAATATTTTTTCATAAATATTTTACTATTTAGATACATCTAAATAATGTGCATTTAAAAAATTAAAACAAAAAATCGCTTAAAATTTTAAAAATATTCACTAAAAATAAAAAAAACCCAAAAAATAAAAAATTTAATTTTTATAAAATTAAATTCAGAAAATTAAAATCAAACACACTGAATTGTATTCATAATTTTGTCACTATAAAAATGATAATTTTATCACAAAAATTTGTAACTTTCATTACAAAAATAGTAACTTTTTTTTGATGTGCAAGTGCACATTGTAGCATCTTCCTTTATGTAGGACTGCAAACGAGTATAGTCGAGCCGAACTTTTGACTGTTCAGCTTGTCTATTAAGAATCAGTTGAGCTCGATCTCAAGTTGAGCTTAAGTCGACCTTAAATAATTGAGTTCGAGTTCGGTTCTAGCCAACTCGATTACATAAACGAGCTTAGTTTGAGTTTCAAGTTTGAGCTCGAGTTTGACAAAAAATATAAAAAACTTAAATTAATTTATTTATTAAGATAAAAAATATAAATTTGTGAGCAAAATATACGAGCATTTTTATATTAATAATAAATTTTATCAATGTGAATTTAAACAAACACCAAACACAAATAGAAAAATAGACAAATTAATGAAAATTTATTTAATATATTATTAAAAATAAATATTAATTAATTTCTTTTTTATATTTATAAACTTTATCGAGCCGTACTTAAAACTACTCAAACTTAGCTCAATTAATAAACAAACCTAAAAATCAAGTTGGAGCTCGTTTGCTTAGTAAGCCGAGCTCAAGCTAAAAGTTAGATTTATTTGCACCTATACTTTTATGTAATAGATTCCACTACTTATTTATTTTATAAGTTAAACTATCAATAAGTATTAATAGTTAATTCTCACCGAGTCTATTGAAAATAAGTCCTAATAAAATCGTCGTTAAAAATAATTTTTTGCGACGATTTTTTACGTATGTTGCTAAAAATTGACATTGACATTTTTCTATGATGAATTTTTCAAATTATTGTTAAAAGTTAAAAATTAGTGACTTTTTTTTGTAACGATTTTATTAAACTGTCGCTAAAACTTATGATTAGTGACATTTTTGTGACAATTTTTAAACTGTCATTAAAAATTAGCAATTAGTGACGTTTCTTAATAGTGTTTGATGAATAATATAATTAATTATCATAGGATTTAGTGGATAATAAGTTCACTTATTAGACCTGCATGTAAGTGTATCTTATTTATGTCTAAGATAATACTAACAATACATATTAAATAATAAGACGTGATAAGTATATATTACTACTTATTAGAATATGATTTTAAATCATAAAATAGTGCGTATTCACAACAAAGACCGATCTCCTAATAAATTATTATTTTACAAATCGAAGGCACAAACAAACAGTTTATATATAAAATAATGATGAAGACTTATATTTGTACCCCTAATTTCTAAATTAGCGACTTATTTTGAGGTCTTTCTTTGTAATTATTTACAACCACTCCATGTATTTAATAATTTTATTTTTTAAATTAAAAATATTGACCCATTGACTCAGAAGATAAATTTTACATTATTGATGTTGTGGACCCATTGATTGACACAGTAAATATTTCATTATTGTTTTTCCCTTTGTTCGGTTTGGAGGAGAGAAAAGAAAACAGAAGGAAAGATAAAATGAAGTGAGCCAAGTTAAAATTTTCTTTATTTTATTTGATTGGACTAGCAAAATAAGAACAAAATGAATATGCATTTTTTGAAAATTATAGTTCTGAAAATTATATTTCATTTTTTTTTAAAATTTTGAATCGTATAACAAATAAATTCTTCTATTAATAAATCACATTAAGTTAATTAATAGTTTTTAATAATGTCATAAAAATATTTTAATTAATAATTTTATTATTGTATATATTTGTAATTTACTTAAAATAAATACACATACAAGTGAAGGGAACGATTTCAAGGGCAGAACGGCAATGGGAAGTTCAGAAAAGCCTAACAGACGGGACTAAATCAACTGATTGATCTCTTTTGTTTGGGCCGGTAGCTAAAAGTCTCTTAAACAAGGTAGCATCAACATAGCATTAGCTTCCAACGTTTATGATAAAAAAAAAAAAAAAAGATATTAAGCTCTCGTTTGGCATGCTGGGTTAGAGGGTTTTTTGGTTAAAATAGTTACAAAAAGATAAAATAGGCTATAAAATCAGTAGGATAAAATGTCTCATTCAAATCACCATCATTTCATTTTTTCTCGCATAAAAATAAAAAAGTCAAAAACTCCAACCTAAACGAGATTTTTAGCCTCAGATTAAAATAGTCAAAAAACCAACCCACTTCCCAAATGAAAATTGTATAGGTAGTTAACCGGTCGTACCCAACCAATAATATTCTAGAGCAAAATAAACTTAAGATAAAAAATTTTGGCCTTTTGTGAAATATTCAGATTTTCTTTTTGATGATATATACTACTGTTATGGTTTTTAATAGTGTGGTATTAAAAGAATGAGGTCTCTCCGAATAATTTTTTTTTATTCATCTAACGGTAAAAAATAATTATATCTTTTTATTTTATTGTAACTAAATATAATACATCACCATTTCTGTCCAATCATGATCAAACATTAATTTTTAATTTTTTTTTAAAAAAATCTAAAATAAATTCTTGAAAACTAAACCAAACCTGACTTGCCAAATTCGGGTCTAATATGAATTCACCACAGATTGATTTGTAATAAAACAATAATAAATGACTTTGTATGGCCAATGTGTTCGCACCATCAAATCAATAATGAAAGACTTATGTATGGTATGGAAAGAGAAAAAAATTGGGTAAATTATTAATGGTCCTATTTTTTAGATTTATTATTTATTAAATTCTATTGATAAATTCATCAATTCCTCTTGTTTTTATGAATAAATTTACAATGATAAATTTATCAGTTAAGACCTGTAAATAAATAAGTTTAATTAGTAGGATTGATCAGTAAAATAAAAGGCTTAGCACGCTAATCTCATTTCATTGTTTAATACAATATTTGTGTGTAAATGAAAAGTTATTTTGTGTAACTAAAAAGAATGTATATGATATGTATAAATAAAGTACATTTTTTAGGACACTTAGCTAAAAAGTCCAATTTTGAGCTTTTTCAATCTGACAATCCACGCGCTAAATTATTTTGTCCATAAGGACATGTTTCTACCAAAAGACCAAACTATCCATTCTCCATTAGTACACGTGCCTCCAAATCTCTTTTTACATATTCAACATACTATCTGTTCAAATCGCATTTCTCACAAACCCACACTCTCTCTTTTCCCTCATCCTCATTTCTCTCTCTCTTTCTCTCTCTCTCCATCACCAGATGCACTGTAGTGGCCTGGATCAAAACCCGACCCTCTGTACGAGTCTGTTTGGGTTAATTGTTTGTTCCTTTTGACTTTGACCTTACCTTGTTCAGATTGGACCTTAGAACGCCTTAGGTTAGCTTCGGGGTAGTAACCCAATACTTCTGATTTTGCTTGATCGTGCATGCGGTCTTTTGGGTCACGCCCGCAATCATTTGAACCTCCCAATATCTCCTTTGTGCAATCCTTGACGCCTACGAGATGGCTTGAGACTAGGCTGGTCACATCCATGATGATATAGTTGTGCTCGCGATTGTTTCATGCGCACCCTTGATGGTGGACATCACACATGTGATGGTCCATCTATTTAAGTGCTGAGTGCGTGTAAAATCTACTTTTTCTATATTTCTCCGCTTTCTTCTCTCTCAGTCCACCATTTTCGAGTTTCCAAGCTCTTTAACCCTTAGTTTCATTTACTTAGGGTCAAAATCTCACCCTAGTTCTTGATACCAAATGTAGAGTGCGGTGATGACTTCCTTTTGGTCTCGTTGGATTGTGATTTCACCACCGATGGATTTTCGGGTTTCTTCTCTTCGCTTCAAGAGGTGAGGATTTCTTTGCTTCTCTTCAATATCCTGCTATAGATAGATATGTGGTAGTTTTGATTACGTTAGAAAACATGATTGCGATATATGATTTCTAAAAGCATATGGGCGGCTTAGGGTTTTGAGCTTATTGCATTTAAATTTGTGATTGGGGTTGATTATGAAAATTGTGTGTTAATTGAGCATGCTTAGTATGCTAGAATTGGAAAGTCCAAATTTTAATCTATGATTATGAAAGATGAAAAGAGTTGATGTTGTGTGATTGTTGATTATGAATAAAGGGAAAATGTGAACATAAAAATAGATAATGAAAGTTGATTATGAATAAATGGAAAATGTTATATTAGTATTGATGATGGGTTATAATGGGTTTGGGTTTTGAAAATTAAAGAGATGATTATTCATGCTTAAATTGAGAAATGAAAATGGGTTTATACCTTGGGGTAAATCTTGGGGTAAATGTTGTTGTTGTTGAGCTTATTTTTATGAGAATTATGTTGTTAGAGTTTTGCCTTGGCCATCGATGGAGGATGGTATTGATTATTGTTAAATAGATTATATATGCTAAATCTCATTTGTTAGATTGTATAATCTAGAATGATGTATTATGCGATGAGATGAATGAAGAAAGTGTGCTATATAGAGGGTTCGTTTCCTTTTGATTAGCAACCAGTAAATCGTGCTGTATTGACATAGGTTCTGTTTCCTTTCGGTTTATGCCTGGTAAAGCATGGGTTGACGTTTTGTTTCCTTCTGGTTTGGGTTCGGTTAAGTGTGCCACCTTGAGATAGGTTCTATTTCCTTCTGGTTTGTGCCTGGTAAAGCGAGTGGACTGTTGGGCTGTATGGAGGTTCTATTTCCTTCTGGCTAACCATCGGTGAAGCGTAGCGCTTTGAGATAGGTTCCATTTCGTTCCGGTTAGTGCCTGATAAAGCGTGTTGGAATGGCTTGACAAACTCGGGTTGTATTTGTGCTAGTATTGCTTAGTTTATTTCGAATATGTGTTGTGTTGTGTTGTGAAGGGTGCACTATATGCCTTTTGTGCCAGTGGCCAATAAAACATGGGAGTATGTGTTGATATTATCATTGTTTACATTTAGGTATATTCATCGTAGTGGGTGCTCCATATGCCTTGTGCTTAAAGCCATAAAACATGGTAAATGTCTTTGCGAGTGTTATGAATTGGAGTGTATCATGGTGAACCCAGTGAGTTGCATGATTTATAGTCTGTTGAGTTAATTATAATCTACGTGTTACATTATTTTGATTTGTGGTATATCTCTTGATTCTTTTTAGTTGATTTATCTTTAAGAATTGAAAATATTGTGGAAATGATTTTCAAATATCGAAAGTGATGAATTTCTCAAAACTACTAAAAAGAAATGAAAAGATAAGGATTTGATTGTACCTTAAAAGATAAAGAATGGCTTTTTGAGAAAATAGTACCTATGTATATGTATATTTTGAATATCAAAAGTGATATGATTGATATATGTATTATGTGGAGCATTTATAATCATATTTATCTATAGGTTACTATTGTTTAAAATCTTTGGGATCTCTATTGAACTATATGTTGATCCTGTTGGAAATGGTTATAAAATTCTGGGTAAAACTAGAATTTTTTCCTAAGTTTGGTCTAATTTTTAGGTGGGCCCCGTGCATCGATTTACACGGGTCAAAGTGGTAACGCGTTCTATGCCGCGTTGTGATTCACGTGGTATATTTGGTTGCTCAAAACCATTACCGAGTGAATGGGAAATTGAAGCCAAAATATGCTCCATGGTAATGGAGTTTTGGTGGAAATTCCTTAAAGGTTTGAATAAGGCTTGTCCCACATTGATTTGGTGGGAGGTTTTGAAAGGGTTTATAAGGCATGGGTTTGATACTTGGGGTGTGCCCCAAGGGGTACCCAAGTGTTTTAGAGGGAGAGGTTATGGGCAAAATGGGCTAGACCCATTGGACCCAAAAATCACCACGCGCGCGCGCCGCCGCCGCCGTCCGTCCGGTCGGGCGCGGGTGCATGGTGTGAGGTTGGGTTGGGCTTGTTCGGCCCAATACTAATCTTTTTGGGCCAAAAACATTTGAATTTAATTCAAATAAACTGGTTTGGATTTTTTGTTCATCCAAACAGGGCCCTTCCCGTTTTCAAACAGAATTAAATTAGTTTGGATTTAATACTCATCCAAACAGGGCCCTTCCCGAAATAAACTTGTTTGGTATTAACGCACACCCAAACAGGGCCCTTCCCGTTTTGCTATCTGTTTGAATTAACAGATTCAAATCTGTTTGAATTCAAACCCAACAGGTTTCATACCTGTTCAATTCAAATCCAAGAGCCACCTTTACATCTATAAATAGACTAGCCTCCCATTTGGATTTTCACTCCAATTTTCGTACTTCATCCTCTCTATAATTCTCTCTGCATTTTGCTGCATTTTATTTCTGAAAGAAAGAGTGTAAACACTTAGTGTGTTCGTAAGGCAAACAATTTGTAGTGCTGCTATTGTTTGTGGTAAGATCATTTCATCCTGGGAGATAGACGTCCAAATTCTGAAAGCACCGTGGAGAGGACGAATCTGTCTTAAGGACACAGTGTTTAACACTGGACTTGATCAGAAAAGTAATTCAAAGAAATTAACCAAGTAAGTTGTTTAATTTTATTCTGTTTTTAATTTGATTATTTTAATCAGATTTTAATTTTGTTTTTGTAACAAAATAAAATCTGTTATTTATTTATTTATTTTTATTTCGAGTTTGATTTTTGTAATCAAACATATTTTCTCCTTTTCTTTATTTCTTTAATTCTAATTGTTGTTTTGTACACAATAGAATTAATATCTTTTAAATACAGTGAAGATTGCCCAACAATCTTAAGACAGATTCTTTTTGGTATCTTCATTGTATTTAATTTTCTGTTTTTCAAAGAAATATTCTGGTTGGAAAAACAAATAGTGATTTATGCTATTTGACAGATAGTAGTAATATACTGTCTCTTTTCTTTGACAACTAGTAGTACGATACTGGTGTCATTAACAATTTTAGAATATTATTTGGTATTACAGAAAATTATTTTGGTATTTGATTTTTCCTGTTTTAGTAACAAGAAAAATAAAATTATTTTGTGTTATAATTTATTTTCTGGTTTTAGTAACTAGAAAATTAAATTGTGTTTTAATTTTTCCTGATTTTTGTAATCAGAGATTATGGCTACTACAACTGAAACTGCATCTGGCAGTGGTACTCCTATTGTTACACCAACATCGGTCCCTATCCAGAACCATGTTCATGTACCTATCAATCATGGAGAAAAACCGGAAAAATTTAATGGTACCGAGTTTAAGAGATGGCAGCAGAAGATGCTGTTCTATCTTACAACTCTTAATTTGGCCCGGTTTCTCCATGAAGAGGCTCCAGCACTTAAAGAGGGTGAAAGTGATCGGCAAGTTGTTACTGCTGTAGATGCTTGGAAACATTCAGATTTCCTGTGCAGAAACTACATCCTCAATGGTCTTGACAATATGCTGTATAATGTATACAGTCCTCTGAAGTCAGCAAAAGAATTGTGGGATTCTTTGGAGAAGAAATACAAGACAGAGGATGCCGGCACAAAGAAATTTGTCGTCGGTAAATTTCTGGATTTTGTAATGATCGACTCCCAAACGGTAATATCTCAAGTTCAAAATTTTCAGATAATTTTGCATGATATTCATTCAGAAGGTATGTCTCTTAGCGAGTCTTTCCAAGTCGTTGCTTTGGTGGAAAAGTTACCACCGGCTTGGAAAGATTTCAAAAATTATTTAAAACATAAACGCAAAGAGATGACCATGGATGAACTTATAGTAAGACTGAGAATTGAAGAAGATAACCGAAAGGCTGAAAGAGGAATGGGAAAAATCCCATTGAGTCCAAGGCTAATGTGGTTGAACAAGTTCATAAACCACATAACAAAAAGAGGAAGTTTACTGGAGATGGTCCTAAACAAGGTTACAACAATGGCAACAAGAAGTTCAAAGGAAAATGCTATAACTGTGGCAAGACTGGACACTGAGCTTCTGATTGCCGTCGTTCTAAGAAGGATCATGGAAGTACAAGTAAGAAGACCACCAATCAAGCCAATGTGACAGAATTGGATTACATCTCTGACGGGGTGAATGACATCAACCTCTCTGCTGTGGTGTCTGAGGCTAACTTGGTTGGGAATCCCAAAGAGTGGTGGGTTGACACTGGAGCAACTCGTCACATTTGTGCGGACAAGAAGATGTTCACTACCTACAATGAGTCTGCAAATGGTGAGCAACTGTTTATGGGAAATTCTTCTACTTCTACTGTGGCTGGACAAGGGAAAGTGATCTTGAAGATGACATCAGGGAAAGAACTGACCCTCAACAACGTACTGCATGTACCTGACATCCGGAAGAATTTAGTTTCTGGTTCTTTGTTAAGTAAAAATGGTTTTAGGCTTGTCTTTGAGTCTGATAAATTTGTATTAACAAAGAGTGGTATGTATGTTGGTAAGGGATACATGAGTGATAGTCTCTTTAAGCTAAATGTAATGACAGTTGTACCAAAAGTTGCTATGAATGAGAATAACACATCTTTTGCTTATATTCTTGAGTCGAATGTATGGCATGGTAGATTAGGGCATGTGAATTTTGATGCTTTGCGTAGATTAATTGGTTTGAATTATATACCAAAGTTTGAAATTAATCCTAATCATAAATGTGAAGTTTGTGTAGAAGCAAAACTAACTAAGGCTCCATTTAAATCAGTTGAAAGGAAAACTTAACCTTTAGAATTAATTCATACTGATGTATGTGATCTAAAATTTATTCAAACTAGAGGAGGCAAAAAGTATTTCATAACATTTATCGATGATTGCACAAGATATTGTTATGTTTATTTACTTAGAAGTAAAGATGAAGCCTTAGAAATGTTTAAACTCTACAAAACAGAAGTTGAAAATCAACTTGGTAAAACCATTAAAATGGTTAGAAGTGATAGGGGTGGTGAATATGATGCACCATTAAATGAATTTTGTGCACAACATGGCATTATTCACCAAACTACAGCCCCTTATTCTCCACAGCAAAATGGAATTGCTGAAAGGAAGAATAGAACTCTAAAAGAAATGATGAATGCCATGTTACTAAGTTCAGGCTTACCACAGAACTTGTGGGGGGAAGCAATATTGTCTGCTAATTTTGTTCTTAATAGAATACCCCACAAGAAAACCAAAAGCATTCCTTATGAATTGTGGAAAGGTCGACCACCTTCCTACAAATACTTGAAAGTGTGGGGGTGTTTGGCAAAAGTGGAAGTTCCTGTTCCTAAAAAGACTAAGATTGGACCAAAAACAGTAGATTGTGTGTTTATTGGTTATGCTCAGAATAGTAGTGCATATCGATTTTTGACTTATAAATCAGAAATACCTGATATAAATGTGAACACTATTATAGAGTCAAGGAATGCTGTGTTTTTTGAACATGTCTTTCCTTACAAGAAAGGACAGGAATTAAGTTCACAGAAAAGAACTTATGATTGTACACAAAGTCAAGAGACTAATGACAATCAAACATAAGAGACTAGTAATGGTCTCAACCAACAGGATTTAACTGATGATGAACCAAGAAGAAGTAAGAGAGCGAGAACATCTAAATCCTTTGGTCCAGATTTTCTGACATACCTGTTAGAAAATGAACCTCAAAGCTTTAAGGCAGCAATGACAGGTCCTGAAGCACCTTTGTGGAAAGAGGCTGTTAATAATGAAATTGAATCCATTATGCAAAATCATACTTGGGAATTGGTGGATCTTCCACCAGGTTCTAAACCTCTTGGATATAAATGGATATTCAAGAGAAAAATAAAAGCAGATGGTTCAATTGACAAGTATAAAGCAAGACTTGTAGTTAAAGGTTACAGACAAAAGGAAGGTTTGGATTATTTTGACACATATTCCCCTGTGACAAGAATAACATCCATTCGCATGCTTATTGCTATAGCAGCGTTGTTTAATTTAGAAATACATCTAATGGATGTTAAGACAGCTTTCTTAAACGGTGATCTAAATGAAGAGATCTATATGGAGCAACCCGAAGGGTTTGTAGTATCAGGGCAAGAAAAGAAAGTTTGTCGAGTTGTAAAATCCCTTTATGGATTAAAACAAATGCTTACTAATGGGTTTAAGATAAACGAATGTGACAAATGCGTCTATGTTAAAAACACTGACCAAGGATATGTCATAGTTTGTCTTTATGTGGATGACATGCTCATCATTGGAAGCAGTCAAAAAATGATCAAATCAACTAAGCAAATGCTTAACAAAAGATTTGATATGAAAGATATGGGGGTCGTAGATGTTATATTAGGAATGAAAATTACTAAAACATCTGACGGATATGCATTATCTCAATCTCATTATATTGAGAAAATACTTGATAAATTTATCAAGAATGATTTGAATTTAGCTAGAACACCTGTAGACATCAGTCTTTATTTATCGAAAAATAAAGGTGATGCAGTGTCCCAGTTAAAATACTCCCAAATTATTGGAAGCCTAATGTACCTAATGAATTGTACTCGTCCTGATATAGCTTATGCTATCAGTAAATTGAGTAGGTACACTAGTAACCCTGGAGAAGACCATTGGAAAGCGATCATTCGAGTTCTTAGATATCTAAGATTCACCTGTGATCATGGTTTGAACTTTACTCGATTTCCAGCAGTACTTGAAGGTTATTGTGATGCCAATTGGATATCGGATACTAAAGATTCAAAATCCACAAGTGGATATGTCTTTACTCTAGGAGGCGCTGCTGTTTCTTGGAAGTCCACGAAACAAACTTGCATCGCACGATCCACAATGGAATCCGAGTTCATTGCTTTAGACAAAGCAGGAGAAGAAGCAGAATGGCTTCGTCACTTCTTAGAAGACATTCCAATGTGGCCAAAACCTGTGCCAGCTATTTGCATTCATTGTGATAGTCAATCTGCAATAGGTAGGGCACAGAATCATATGTATAACGGTAAGTCACGACATATTCGTCGTCGACATAATACCGTTAGGCAGTTGTTGTCAAACGGAATAATCTCAATAGATTATATAAAATCTAAAGAGAATATTGCGGATCCGTTAACAAAAGGTTTGACAAAAGAGCTAGTGTATAGTTCATCGAAGGGAATGGGATTAAAGCCTATTACATAAGAGTCGTCATAATGGTAACCCTACTTATATTACTGGAGATCCCAAGAACTAAGTTCAAAGGGACAACTAAGTTATGTATGGCTCGCTAGAAATCACCAAGGGATTAAAATTCCCTACTCATTCCTATGGTGAGAGTGATATCTGCAACATATGTTGTCTGCAGGGGCATAAGGATAAGCTTTGCTTTTAATGATTACTTATATCTTGATTAAGGCATAAAATCAAGACGAGTATAAGAAGATACTCAAAATAAGAATCACCTATATGAGTGTTAAACTGGGGCCGGTTCTATGAGAATGAAAGAGGCTACATTCTCTAGAAACACTCATGAAAACTAGGAGCGTTCAAGGCCAAAATGAACACAACAGTGAGAACCACGATGTGTTAGAAGATATTTTGTGTGGAATCTATTGTCTTGGCTTACATAAACGGCTGAACAATTCAAGGCATCGCGTCCATTGGTTAGCCAGTAAGTCCGATAGGTTATCACTAGGGAAGGTTCAAGGCCGAAAACTACCTATCCTGATGCAAGATATTTTCGACTTATACTCTTTCGTTAAGTTTGCATATTGTTGCATTTCCGTTGTCATCAAATTCCATTCATGTGGGGGATTGTTGGAAATGGTTATAAAATTCTGGGTAAAACCAGAATTTTTTCCTAAGTTTGGTCTAATTTTTAGGTGGGCCCCGTGCATCGATTTACACGGGTCAAAGTGGTAACGCGTTCTATGCCGCGTTGTGATTCACGTGGTATATTTGGTTGCTCAAAACCATTACCGAGTGAGTGGGAAATTGAAGCCAAAATATGCTCCATGGTAATGGAGTTTTGGTGGAAATTCCTTAAAGGTCTGAATAAGGCTTGTCCCACATTGATTTGGTGGGAGGTTTTGAAAGGGTTTATAAGGCATGGGTTTGATACTTGGGGTGTGCCCCAAGGGGTACCCAAGTGTTTTAGAGGGAGAGGTTATGGGCAAAATGGGCTAGACCCATTGGACCCAAAAATCACCACACGCGCGTGCGCGCCGCCGCCGCCGTCCGTCCGGTCGGACGGGCTGGGCTGGGATTGGGCGCGAGTGCATGGTGTGAGGTTGGGTTGGGCTTGTTCGGCCCAATACTAATCTTTTTGGGCCAAAAACATTTGAATTTAATTCAAATAAACTGGTTTGGATTTTTTGTTCATCCAAACAGGGCCCTTCCCGTTTTCAAACAGAATTAAATTGGTTTGGATTTAATGCTCATCCAAACAGGGCCCTTCCCGAAATAAACTTGTTTGGTATTAACGCACACCCAAACAGGGCCCTTCCCGTTTTGCTATCTGTTTGAATTAACAGATTCAAATCTGTTTGAATTCAAACCCAACAGGTTTCATACCTGTTCAATTCAAATCCAAGAGCCACCTTTACATCTATAAATAGACTAGCCTCCCATTTGGATTTTCACTCCAATTTTCGTACTTCATCATCTCTATAATTCTCTCTGCATTTTGCTGCATTTTATTTCTGAAAGAAAGAGTGTAAACACTTAGTGTGTTCGTAAGGCAAACAATTTGTAGTGCTGCTATTGTTTGTGGTAAGATCATTTCATCCTGGGAGATAGACGTCCAAATTCTGAAAGCACCGTGGAGAGGACGAATCTGTCTTAAGGACACAGTGTTCAACACTGGACTTGATCAAAAAAGTAATTCAAAGAAATTAACCAAGTAAGTTGTTTAATTTTATTCTGTTTTTAATTTGATTATTTTAATCAGATTTTAATTTTGTTTTTGTAACAAAATAAAATCTGTTATTTATTTATTTATTTTTATTTCGAGTTTGATTTTTGTAATCAAACATATTTTCTCATTTTCTTTATTTCTTTAATTCTAATTGTTATTTTGTACACAATAGAATTAATATCTTTTAAATACAGTGAAGATTGCCCAACAGATCCCACGTTGTTGATAATTTTTTAGGTGCAGAGATGGAAATTCTTTGGAGTTTAGAAGCTCTCTTGTTTTTGGCACGGGGCCACCTTATATGTAGACGGAATGTTGTTGTATTAAGGGTTTCCTTTATGTAATTTATAAGTCTAAGGGCATGTTATGAAACTGTAATTATTTTTGCATCATATGTATAAACGAAAGAGAATTTCTTTGTTTTGAATTAATTATTTGTTTATCGCTTCGGCATGTTTTATTATAGAAATGGACTTAAACAAAGGCATTTGCTAATAAATTCGGATAATAAAATCTGGGACATCACATGTGCCAAACCCTAGATCTTGTCCTTATCGAGAACCTCTCGAAGTCGCTCACCATCATAGATCTCTTTTCAGCGTCGATGCACAGCTCCGATACGATAGTGCTATCTCATTTCTAATATGTCTGTATGTATATATATATATATATATCCATGTACATTGTCGACGACGATGATGATCGATGTCGGGGTCATCATCGGTGAGGTTCCACCAACACAGGATCTGATCTTCAGAGCGTCATCGTCTCCGATGTTGGGAGGTGTTGAATCTAAATGAGACCACCACTTCTTCCTTCATATTTGATTTTAGATTTGATTATAATTGAAAAAGAAGAGTTTGAAGAAGAATCAAGACATCGAGACCAATGAAACAGGTCTCTCATTATCGTTATCTCTGATACACTCTTTGGTGACTTTATCGGCTATTTTTGCAAATTTATTAAAAGAGTAGCTATTGAAGCTATGAGAGAATGTGAGTGCTTCATTGTCCTCATAAGTTTTACAGAGGTCTGGTAAATGTGTTTTCAAATCTACCTGGATTAATTTACAAAGTGCCTCAGCCTTATTGTGGCTTCTTCTGTTGTTGTTAGTGGGTGATTTGGTTCAACAAATAGATATGGGTGTGTGGGTGTATGTGGGTGAACTGTTTAAATTTGACACCAATTAATCAAATGGCTATGTTCATTCTTCTTTGACTTGGAAAACAATTTGAATAAATAACTCCAAAAGGATTAGATGTTGAAGAAATAAGAAAAATTTGTACAAATAAAATTAAATAGATAAGAAAATATTTGAACAGATAGTTAAAAAAATTAAATAGATAGAATATTTGAATAGATAGTTAAAAAAATAAACAGATAAGCAAATATTCAACAGATAGATTAAGGGGTAAAATTGAAATCAAAATGTCTTCCAAAATAACAAAATATACTTCTTACCAAACTATTTCACAAAGTGTATATTTCTCACCAATAAAAACTAACTATTGGACCTAATGCCTTACGTAATAGCCAAATTGGATTTATCAACAATTTTTACCATTTTTTATTACAAAATGTATGAATTTATTAGAAAAAGTATTAATTTTTTCTCAACACGAAAAGTATAACTTTAATTATAAAAATTAGTAAGTTTTACTCTAAAAATCATAATTTTTTTTATAATGTGCAAATGCACATAATAATATTTTTTTTCTTGTAATAAATTCCAATAGTCATATATATCTAATGCAATACTAACAACAATAGTGACACGTTAAATAATAAGACGTGGTAGGTGTAGATTATTACTTATTAAATCATAAAATTATTAAATAGTGTTTATTCAAAACCGACCTCCTATTATTTTACAAATCAAATTCATCATATATAAAACAATAATAAAAGACTTATTGTCTATAAAACAATAATAAAAGACTTATATTGTCTTTATGCCGTTGATTTCTAAATCAATAACGCGGTCCATCTTTGTAATTATTTACAACTACTCCCTGTATTTAATGATTTTATTTTTTAAATTAAAAATATTGGCCCATTGACCCAATACAGTATATCTTTCATTATTGGTGTTGTGGACCCATTGGTGGGTGCCTCTATTTGAACCTTTTATGTCAAATCATCAATTCTAATTATGCAAAATGATATAGGAGTATATTTTTATATCTATTTTCTAGATTTAATAGCGTATAGGTGAAATGATTAGTTAATAATTAGAAAAGATATAAGAGAGCCTAATAACACATGAGAGTGATTGGTTAATTTGAGCATTGAATTTGAAAATTGAGTTTAATTATATGATTTGACTAGCACTACTTTCCCATTGTATAATGTTTTAAGTTGCTCTGAATATGAGCAATGCTAGAGATCTATAATTTGAATTATTAAATTTACCCACAATGATATGGCAAGAGAGGTAGGTCCTACACAATTGAGTATATGACAAATAAAAAATTCAAATGTATCTGACCACATCATTTTGAATCAAATTGTGAGAGGTTTTTGTGAATCTTAAACAGTTTCCCTCTAAATATTGTCACACTTTTTACTATTCCCAAACTACCCTTGTACAACTACCTCTTACGAAGCATGAGTATCATATACTAATAGTTTTTGAATACTCGTAGATACGTATTGGATACTTAATAAAAGTATCAGATATTTCTTAATTAATTAATTTTTTTTTTAAATAAATTTTGAAGTATTAGATATTTTAAGTCATGTATTACTTTTACGAAATTAAAATTGTACCATGTCTTGTATAATATTATAATATAACATAATTGTGAAGATAAATATAAGAATATAATTTTCAATACTTTGCTTAGTTCTTTGATAATAAGACTTAATCCATTTAATTCTAAGAGTTTTCTTGTGAACCAATTAGTTCTTTTTGTTTTGAAAAATTGTATTTATTTGATTTGGTACTATTTGAGTTTAAGTGAATATTCTTTTGTGATTCATTTTTTTTTTTAATTTCTAATTCGTTTTTGGGATAAGAATGGAAATATGAGGTGTGAAAGATTCTTTTTTAGAGGATTGGTGGCTGAAATGTTGATTATTGAGCGTGGAAATCTACATTTCTGTTGGTGTAGTTTTTTTGTATTATATTGGAGTGTTGCATTTGAGTATTATGTTTAGAAAAAATACACTAAGGAGTTTTTGTGTGTTACATCCATTGAAGTGTTACGTTTGGAAAAAATAAACTATTTTTTTTTTTTTTTAGAATGTTAAGTTGTTACATTTGAAAAAAGTACACTAAGAAATTTTTTAGTATGTTACATTAGAGTGTTACATTTAGGAAAAGTACACTAAGAAAGTGTTACATTAATTAGAGTGTTACATTTGAAAAGTACACTAAGAATGTTGCGTTGTTACATTTGAGAAAAGTAATCTAAGGAGTTTTTTAGTATATGTTATATTAGAGTGTTACGTTTGGAAAAAGTACATTTAGAAATTTTTTACTATTACATTGATTGAAGTGTTATGTTTGAGAAAAATACACTAAGGAGATTTTGTAGAATGTTATGTTGTTGCATTTGAGAAAAGTACATTAAGGAGTTTTTTAGTGTATTACATTGGAGTGTTATGTTTTCGGAATGTTACATTATAGTGTTATGTTTGAGAAAAGTACATTATTGAGTTTTTTTTTTTTTTTTGTTGAAATGTTACACTTAGTAATTTCTACATTATGAGAAAACCCATATTTATCCCTTAACACATAACATACGCATAGGGGTGTAAACGGTTCACTTTGATCCGTGTTAAGAGTATATTTACCACCGAATTGATCCTTTCAGTTTTTATGATTGAGAAACCGATATAGACCATATGGTACAGTTCGGTTTTGTCGATTTGATGTATAAGAAAAATTTACATGAATTTTTAAAAGGTTTTATAGTAGATTATAGAATTTTACATTGAAAATAAATGAAGAAAATATATGAAAATTGCTCTATCAATATTTTTCTCTCTAATTTTTTATCACAAAAGTGTATTATATTAATTACTTGTCATATAATGTTCAAGAAAATATACTATAAAAATATTTAAATATAATGTTCGGTCGGTTCGATTTGCATCGGTATAGGAAGTTTTAAAATCGAAACAGACTATATGTTATGGAAAACAAACCAAAAACTAAAATTTCGGTCGGTTTCGATCGGTTGACTTGGTTTTATCAATTTTTCTTATATCCTTACACACATGCGTTTATACTTGACCCTTTATGTAATTCACCCTAGAATGAGATCTTTGGGTCCATAAGAAACAATAGAGGACCAAACAGTTCATAAAATCACTATTTGGGATTTATTGGTGCTTCACCCTTTTTTTGGGGTGAATACGCTTCACCCTTGATAATAACATAGTGACTTAAAGTAATAAATTTTGTCAAATTTATGTATCCTTGATAGCATCATGCATGTCCCTTATAACTACATAACTAATAAGAGAATATAACAATAGTAAAATTAAATATCAATAAATAACTAAGCAAATAAGCTTGCATACAATATTTTTTACTAGTACAAAAGGAAAAGTACAAAAACAAGTTGGATTTATCGACAATTTTGGCTATTTTTTGTTACAAAATGTATAAATTTATTACAAAAAATATTGATTTTTTTCTAAACACAAAGAAAATATAACTTTAATTACAAAAATTAATAATTTTTACTATAAAAATCGTAAATGTTTTTTTTTTTTTTTTTTTTTTTTTTATAATGTGTAAGTGCACATAATAGATTCCATGAACCTAACTAGATATTTTTCTTCAGTAATGCTACGTAACTCGAATTTCCCTTCCCCGAATCCCCCTAAATCTAAAAACGACGTCGTTTTGACGTCTGAAATTTTTTTTTTTTTTTTTTGCAGATCAGAAGAAGGGAGAAGAGGGAGAAGAAGGGAGAAGAAGGGAGGAGGAGGAGGGGGAGGGGGAGGGGGAGGGGGAGTAGGAGGAGGAGGGACTGGAGGGGGCTCACAGAATCGGGGTGGGGGCGGAGGCGGGGGGCGGAGGGCGGAGGCGGGGGCAGGGGCGACGGCGACGAGCTCCTCTGCGACGAGCTCCGAGACGATCGGATGCGACGGCGACGGCGAAGAGCTCCTCCTCTGCGACGAGCGACGAGCTCCTCCCCTCTCCGACGAGATCCGAGCTCCGAGCTTCTCCCCTCTTCTCTCTCTCTCTCTCTCTCTCTCTCTCTCTCTCTCGTCGTTTGCAAATTTCGGGGGATTCGGGGGGCGCGGATTCGCGCTCCCAAGCATTATTCATTTTTCTTTGTGTAATAGATTCCAATACTCATATACATAATGCAATACAAACAACAAAAGTGACACATCAAATAAGAAGATAAGTGTAAATTATTACTTGTTAAAACATAAAGAGTAATGTTAGAAATCCTAAAATTCTACCAAAAGTCTACTAAATGTCTCACATGGGTGTGAGACCCATACAATATGGGTCCCATGTGGGTCCCACACCCATGTGAAACATTTGGTAGAATTTTTGGTAAAATCTTCAAGAGTTTGAGGGGGCTTTTTACACCAAATTGAAGAGAGCGACGAGGGCTACGTTTATAACCGATTGGATCGAGTTTTCGCCAACTTTGAGTTCTAGGGTTTTCTCCCTCTTCATCTCCCAAGCTTGAGGAGAGAAAAATCTTTAAGTTATATATATATGTTTTTGCAAGATTATGCTTGTTTGAAGCATTTATTACACGTTTGAGCTATGATTTTGGATTGTTGAACTGTAGATGATGTTAGATGATGATTTTATCTTCTTTTTTTTTTTCCAAAACTTTGAGAATATGAGTTATGTTCTAAGCTATGGGTGTTGTTTGGAAATTTTTTTTTTTTTTTTTCAAAAATGGAACAAAAACCTTGTTTTGGTGGAAATCCTAGAATTTGGGGATTTTGGAAAAAAGGTTGAGATATGGTGAAATTTAGGCTTGATAATTTGTTATGTGAAGAAATGATGGAGAAATCTCTATGATTGCATCAAATGAGGAATTTCATGGAGGAAATGAGATTTATTGATTTTGGAACTTATTGTTGGTTAGTCTTTGAAAAACCAAGCTTAGAAAATGATATTGAACATGTGGAGAATACATGAATGTTAAAGTTATTATATCATCTGTTGGAATTATATTATGATAATTAACATATGAAAAATGCTTGAAAGCTAATATTATATTATTTTATCTCTTGTAAATGTATTATGATGTTGCATTGATGAGAGATGTGGAAATTTGATCACAATGGAGAATTGTGTGGGGGAATTGAAAATGTATTATATTAATGCATTGGACATTTTGCATCGCCATTTCATTTTATCATTGTTGCAATTAATTTTGAATGTTGCATTAGAAAATTGTTGTTTTGAGAAAGGAAATTGATTGTGAAACAAGATCTTATTGATTTGTTTTTGGGGTAAATACGTTGGTAAGTTCGGATAGGGGGTGTAATTGGTATTGGTTAAGTTCGCCAGAGTGTCCATGATGAAAGACCAAAAACACGCGCAAATAAGGTACCACGTGTCTTCTGGTTAGCAACCGATAAAGTGAGGATTGGTGTAGACACCCAATTTTTGACCGCTCTTATGACTTGGGCGCCACCACTTATGCAACCAATGATGAATTTATATATGCTTGTCAAGTGCTCGAAGTCCTTAGCAGAGTGCCATAGCTTTGAGCCTTCAAACCCTACACACATTTTGCCTTACTTTTGGACCAAAACCAGAGTTTTTCAAGCCTGAAAACCCTAGTGGCCTGTCGGCCACTTGTGTGTGTTTTGGCAGATATTTTGGCCAGCTGTGCCAGCTGGTTCCATAGATGCATGCACCTGCCTACATGTGTAAGTATTGATATTTCTGAGGGAGTTTCATTGTTTTCTATATATAGGAGACCTCCCTTTCTATTTTTGAGAGTTGAACATTTTGGAACAAAATTCTCTCTCTTGCAAAATTCCTAAGCTTTTGCAAGCTTTTGCCTATACTCTCTAAACCAAACCTTGTGATCTTTGAATTGAGCTACTTTTGAGCCTACTTTGAGCTCTTGAGGGTGTATAAGTGTTGGTTTAACACTTGGAAAAGGTTCTCTGCTTTTGAGCCTAAACCAAGTCTTGGCTTGTTGCTCTGCTTTATTTGTCATTTTGCCTACTATTTTTAGACTTTTTTTGGGCTGTTTAAACTCTGTATTTTTGGGTTGAAACTTGTGGTTTAAGGCCATTGAGGGTGGAGGGGTAGATCACTATTCTTTGTACCTCACTTCTCTAGCCTTTGCCCTTGTGTTTCCCACCTCTTTGTCAACTTTTTGTGAGCTTTTTAATACTGAATTTCAGAGGTTTTTTAGAGGCAAAAACCATGTTTTGAAGTCCCAAAAATGGAGGGGTTAGCCTCCCCTCCTTGTGCTTGTTTACTAGCTTAACTAGCTCCATGTTGTAGCTTATTATTTTAGCTATTTTTGTCTTAATTCTAGCATGTTTTAGGACTATTTTAGCACTGTTTTAGGACTATTTCTGGTTGTTCATTACATTTAAGCTTTGTATTGCATGCATGTAGTGTAATTGTCCTCATAGGCTTGGTGGTTTAGGCCTTAGCCACCAACTTATTTGAGTTGATGGCATTTATTTCTTGCTTTCCATGCTTGTTTTCACCTCTAATCACCTCTTGAACCTCTCTTCTTTCTTGGCTTTTGCTTTGCTTTGAAAGTTGTTTCAAGCCACCTGTTTGTTTAAGCACAAGATTGAGGTATTGTGCTTAATGGTTTAATCCCTTTGGGGGTTCATTACCAACGACATGACACTTCTCTCATGCCTAAAACAACATATGGTTTGATGTTTCTTTCCATTAGAGGACTTAAAGATCACTTTTGGATTCAATTGGTTAAAGAATGGTTGGTAATTAAAATGGAGTAATAAAATGGGGACTAAAAATGATGCAAGATAATAAGTAATTGGGTGTTCAATCGGACGTTAATTGAACACATGGAAGCTTGAGGCATTTCATATTTGCTAGTGATGAAATGGTTCAAGTTTCCAAGGTTAACCACTTCCCTTGATCAATCCATGATAGAGAAAGGGTTTTGAGAGTCTTTTATGTTGCATTTATTGAACTTGTATACTTTGGTTCGTAGGTCATCATGCAATGAAATTGCATCGATTGATGGCTTGTGGATTGAGCTTGCCACTCCTTTGAGCTGTTTTGATGATAAGGAGAGGTAAAGTGTACAAACATACCTTGAGAATACCTTGTTTTGTGCTCTGTATGCTTTCTGTTGCAGCAGGAAGAACCAAACTTTTGTGGCCGGCAGGCCACCAATTCTGGCTGCCGGCCACTTTTGCTAGATTGAGAAGTGACTTTCTGCAGCAGAACAGAGTAGTGTCTGAGGTGAAAAGATGTTCTACTGTGCAACAGAAGCATTCTAATAGCAGAATAGTGGGTTTTTCAGGTAGAAATCCGTGCATGCATAAGCATTTCCCTTACCTATCAAGGCTCGTTCGTTTGTGGACATGTAATAACTAGCTAACTAGTTCATTTGGTGTTGTAAATTAATTCGCTTTGTGTTGTAATTAATTAATTAGTTAGATAATTAGTTTATTCATTTTGTAATATCTAGTTATTTAGCTTAGTTAGTTAGTTCATTCGGACCCTCCTGCGCGTAGGCACAGTTGTAATAATGTATATGTCTTCCATCTCACGTCTTTGTCCCTTTTATTTACTTGCTTTTGATGGTTAGATTAAGGCATCATATTTCGTTTAGCATCTCTCATGCCTTGCATCCATTGTCTTGCATGCACCGAGGCTCGGCACGTCATTCTAACAATGCATTGTTAGTTAAATACTTCTTTAAATATGTGCTTAGACAACATGCGATCAAATTGATTCATATTCCATATTAGTAGCCGAGCCTAGTAATTGCATATCGCATGTGTTGCATTAGTTATATTGCATAGTTAGGATCATGCATTTTTCTAACTTTGTCATCTTTTTTGGCTTGGAGTACTAGGTAAGCTTTTATGTGCTTTAGCATATTGCTTGTGTTAGTATTGCCATGTCAAAGCATGTTCACTATGAGGCTAAGTGCTTAAGTGATAAACTATTTGAATGCCTATGGATGAAGGCTAATTTCTTGAATTGGAATAATTTGAGTAAATGTTCATATGCGGTCACTTTTTCAAGTGGTACATATTCGAAACAATTTTCAAAACAAAACATGAGATCAAGTGTTCTAATTCTTGCAAATTAGTCTATACTTGTGTGCACATCACATAGTAATGTTAGTCTAATAAACTGGAACAAGAGCATATAATGTAAATAAGATTCACATCATGATTAGTAGAGGCTAATCTTTGAGCGAGCGAGCAAGGGTGCTCAATTCATGACCTTTTTCTCTTGTACCTAAGTTCCCGAGCCGAGACAATCTTGATGATGACGGACACGTGACCTTTGGCACGAGTCATGGATTTCCTAAATTTTCTAAAAATATTTAGGTGATGACTCTGTATCTGGCAAAGCAGTCCATTTTTGGAAATTTGATTCAAAATCGATTTTTCAAAAGATTTTCTAGATTTAGACTCTTTGGTGTTTATCTATTTCACATTGCACTTGTGAGATCAGATTCAGAACCGTAGGAGTCCGACACCGTAAGGCTAGTCGTCTTCCGAAAGGAGCATGAAAAGTCGAGCTGCAATTTCTGGTGGCTCTGTTGGGGACTTAGAGAACTTGACTTGAAATTCATGATGTGAAATTTTATCTACACCTATATGTTCTTTGCATTGCATTTGCATTGGTGCGCTTAAGTCACTGTGTTTTCCATCTGCTATTCCTGGACAGTTTGCCGAAGGCTTGCCTAAAAGCTTGCTAAAAGACTGACCGATTGTGGGCTCTGCCATGTTGGGAACACAACCCTTGGATCTGGATTACCGTTGTACCGCTTGGTCATCCTTTCATTTCTCGGTGTTAGGTGTGAGAGGTATATTAGGTAGTCTTGCTGAGGTACCTTATTTGACCATTCGGCCTAGTTGCATATAGTGAATGCCTTAGTGACTGTTCCAAACTAGGACATGATGCTCACCTGAAATGCAAGATTGCGTGAAACTGCTTGATTGAATAATGAAACGTAGTTTACGACGAAACTAGGACAGGGTAACCCTATCCCCCTCATATGGGTGTTTTGGCTCTCGCTTAACTGGTATGTGCTTTGCAGTGAAACTGTATAGGAATGTGCATAGCAGTTGCAAGTCTGGTATCTGTTTTGGGGGTGGAATTCAGTGTGGAGTGCAGTCCTTCAGCTTTGAGCATGTTTGTGTTGATAGCGTCTTAGCTGAGGTGCTGTGCGGTTTCTGATTATCGTTTTCTTTTGCTTTATTTCTTTTTGCTAGGTAGTTTAACACCATAGCTTTAGAAAGTTCGGATATCCCCCAAGTTCTCTGGACCCGAGTCAGAAGACTTTCCAAAGCCTAGGATCTTGTTCGGGGATAGCCCATGTTTACCTTACTCCCACCGGTTATAGGACGGAGGAGAATCAGGCAGAATTCACCGGTTTAGTTTTTATAGCAGTCACCCCTCAATTCACCTGTATCTAGTCAGGTTCGGGAATGGTCATCTACTTCTAGCCCAGCACGAGATCGATCTCCTATTCCAATGATATAGTATCCCCCAGTCAATATGGAAAAATTGATACATCATCTGCAGCAAACAGTTGAAACCCTACAGCAAGATGTGGCCCGCCAGGCCGAGGTCACGGCCCTTCAAGCCAAAGTTATAACTAGGTTACAACAACAGCAACCACAGCCGGCGGTGGCCTTTGCATCCCATGCACCTCCTACGGGTGTCCCAGCACTTGGAGCCACCGCTCATACTGCCAATGTCCAAGAAAACCAGGGCAATCTAGCAAAGCCAATCCCAGTACAAGACTCCAAAACCCTTGTCTATCAGACTGAGGCTCTGTTTGAGTTTGAGGTTGACCAAACTGTACTCAAGGTCAATAAACTGGAAAAGTTATTCAAGAGAGCACAAGGGGTTAACTCTATCCCGGACATAAAGGATGGGTATACCGATTCTGTAGTGACATTGCCAGATCGGTTCAAAATGCCGCACATCGACCGTTTTGATGGTTCAGGAGATCCGATGGTTCACCTACGGTTGTTTTCGGACATTTTGCGGCCGATGGGTCTAACTAGACTACAGAAGCTGTCTCTCTTTAGCCGTACCATGTTAGGTATAGCGGCCATATGGTATGCAAAGTTGGAAGATTCTATCAAGCAGAACTAGGAAGAGATGGCTGAGGCTTTCATTGCATAGTACTCGTACAATACTCAAATCAAGGTCACAACTCGTGATCTCGAGGCAACACGCCAAGAGCCGAAGGAGGGCTTATTTTAATTTGTGACAACGTGGAGAGCTAAAGCCTCGATGACCACGAGGCCTTCTGAGAAGGATCAGATTAGGATGGTTGTCTAGAATCTGCACGGCAAGTTACTGTAAAAGACGATTGTCCTACCTCTGTTCATATTTACAGAACTCCATGAAATGAGAGTGCAAATCGAGGATGCTATGAAGCAGGGGCTTATTACAGATGAGAAGGAGCTGGCAAAAAGGCCGTTTGTTGGCAGTTCTAATGCTGCCAGGGGTAGCACAGCTGCAAGGCCGTCAGACGTAAGTGTTGTCACCACGACCAAGACTGCCGACCCTTTTGCCAACACAAGCTCACAAACACCGTCCTACCCTAACCGATCCCAGAGGACTTTCAACCAATTGTACATGACTCTCTCTCAAGCCATGCAGGTGCTAGTTAAGAAGGGGAACCTCAAACCTCTAGAATCTTGTCCATTTCCTGATCCTCTTCCACCCAAACACAACCCCTCAAAATACTATGCGTTTCACCAACAGCATGGTCATGACATCGATTCAGGATCTCATTGACATCAAGGTGATCGCTCCACCTCAGAAGCCAAACATAACCACAAATCCACTCACAGCCCATAATCAAGTCCCCCTATCCCGAAATCTCAACCTGATCCATACATTGGCCATCCCTTATGACCCTAACGTATATATTAGCCCCTCCCACCTACCAAAATCGACGTTGTTCATTCCAGAAAGTGCAAATTTGTGCATGATGGACACGTCCAATCCTCAACCCAAGCCTGTGGTAATGATGCTTACAGTGGAAGGGGAGTCGACCTTAGAGGAAGGTACTAGTCCGCCGCTAAAGTGCCCTGAGGACTTACTTGATGGGATGTATGATCCAAGTTGCTACATTTTGCCAACTGGTCAAATCAAGCCTGAATTGGTGTTGCTGACTTTAGTAGACATCAATGTGGTTAGGGAAGATGGCCCGAGCTAGGGGTTGGATGATTTGGCAGATTTTGAAGAGGATTTGGATAACCTGCAGTTCTTTAACGAGCAAGATCAGGGGGATGTACAGATTGGATGGTTCGACCTGAACGGATCAACTGACAATTCTAGATGGTTGAGTGATGAGCCAGATAAAGGAGAAGGGACGGGAATAAAGTCAGAGGGAAAAGAGGTAGAGATAGATGTAGTAGTCGGAAGGGTTAATGAGAAAGGAAAGCTGCCGGAGAGCGCTGGTGTGGAAAACCCAGCCCAGGAAGTGGGCACTGTGAATACTGTGGATACCGAACAGGAAGTTGCATTGAGGCAGTTTGAACAAGAAAGGATTGAGGATAGCCGGCAAGCTGTGAATGTATAACACCCTGTGGGGGATACCTATGATGTGAAAGTGATACAAGCAGAGCCAGACAACTGTTTGTCGGCCGTTGAGGGTGAATGGTGGGACGATGATGATCTTCATTTGGCCTACACCGACGAAGATTGGGGCGAGTCCCTTCCGGACAACACGTGGTATACCGAAGAAATAGACCATCTGACAAGAAGTGGGTGGTATTTTAAACTGCCGCACCTGGATCAAGCAGAAGCGTCTGGAAAAGACAGAGAGGCCGAGAAACAGAAAAGAAACAACTGGAAGAAGAGACAATGTTGAAACAACTTAAGAAAATTCAAGCTGACATCTCCATCTGGGGTCTTCTCATGGCCTCCCAGGTACACCAACAGGCAGTGTTGTCGGCAATGGATAAAGCTAAATTGTCCATTGACACTACGCCTGAGCAGCTGGTGGGTTTGGTTTTTCCCAGTAGTGTCAGGCCAACTCTTACCTTCTTTGACAAAGAGCTACCACTAGAGGGTTCGGCTCACAACAAACCGTTGTATATATCTGTGGAATACAGAGAGAAATGGGTGCCAGTGGTGTTGGTAGATACCGGTTCAACCATTAATGTCTGTCCTTCTTGCACCGCATATGCAATTGGACTCAAACCAGCAGACTTTGTTCCCACAGTCCAAGTAATTCAGGCATATGATAACACGAGTAGAGAGGTCATGGGCACAGTGCAAGTCAGAGTCCAGGTGGGCCTAGCTGAGCAAGAGGTCGAGTTTTATGTCTTGGATGTGTCGGCTACCTTCAATTTACTGTTAGCGAGGCCCTGGTTGCACCATATGAAGGCCATCTCCTCCACTCTCCACCAGATGTTGAAGTACCTCCATGGGGGAGGAGTGGTTATTGTTTTTGGGAATTCATCTATCCATCTGCCGCTAGAGGTAACTACACCGGTGCTGGAGATCAACCATTGCGAGGAGGATGTATTCCTCTCAGGATTCACTTTGGCTGAAGCTCGGGTAGTGCAGACCTGTAGTCACCACATTTTGACTGGCGCTAAAACTTGGGCGCTTTTTTTTGATCACCTGATGATGAAAACAAGAAGATGTATCTCACAGAATCCTCAACAAGAAAACTTAGAATTTGAGCCCTGTTTCCAACCCTAAACAGCCACAAATTACTTTTTGCATCCAAAATGGTTCGTTTAGCCAGGATCAACCTTTGCTACACTTCCGGGGGCCTCACTGAAAAATTCTCCCGAAATCTGGGTTACAACACAATTATTTGAAACTTTTGGGCCAAATTTTAATTTTCAAAACTCAAGGAATATTCTGTTATGTGAGGAAATATTCTGTTAAGTTAGGGAATATTCCATCCATATGCAGAATATTCCGTCAATGCTGACTGTGACGCTGACGTGGCGGTCTTGCTGACGTGGCATGACTAGATTGGTCCTTGTTGATGATGTGGTGTTGATTTATCTTTACCCAAAAAAATGATTTTAAGTAATGCTGGTGAAAGGGTTTGAACCCCCAACCTAAGACTCCACACCAAACACCTTAACCACTTTGCCTAAGCTTTGCCTTGTGTTATATTTCCTCTCAAATAATATTTGACCATTTCAAACCAGCAGGTAAAGAAGGTGTATTTTTTTCATTTTTTTCTTGTGTGTGGGACACTCCTCTACCCCATTGGCCGACCCATATATCACCAAACACATACCTAATCATCCCCCATTTTCAAAAAGAGGTTTTGTTTGCATCCATAAAGAAATATCCCATGCAACCACCTTGAAAATTTGCCTTCCTATCACCTTCTTGTCTACCACCTTCTTTTTGACCTTCACTCTCCCTCATTGCCTAAATAGAATGATCATATTGTAAGAGAGAGAGAGAGAGAGGACCACGAAATTGAAGAGAAAAGAGTGAGAAAAGGGTGAAAAAAGAGAGAAAATTTGAGTTTTTGAGCCAGAAACGCTCATATCTTCCATATACACCCTATACCTTCCATACAAACTGAAATTCCATCTTTCCTACACCAAAACTCCTTCAAAAATTCTGAAATAGCTAAATTTCAGTAGTGATTGATCAAAGGAAAGAGTGAGTGTTGTTGAAAGTGAGAAAAAAAATAAGAGAGTTAGCCACTTTTCCACTATACATATCCAAAGTTCCATTCTAGTTTCGAATTGAGGATTGAGAACACACTTCCTAAACTTGAGGGTGATCAAGAGGAAGTTTGGAAATCAAGAAGTTCAATCTTTCTTTGAAAGGTGAATTTCTAGTATTTCATTTTCTTATATTTTCTATCTCATACTTATTTTCTTGTTTCTTATTTCATGGTGTTTTGTTATAATCCAAGTGGTTTGTTTATTTCATACTTATTTTCTTGCTTCTTATTTCATAGTGTTTTGTTATAATTCAAGTGATTTGTTTATCTCATATTTATTTTCTTACTTTGTATTTCATAGTGTTTTGTTATAATCCAAGTGGTTTGTTTATCTCATATTTATTTTCTTGCTTCTTATTTCATAGTGTTTTGTTATAATTCAAGTGGTTTGTTTATCTTATATTTATTTTCATACTTTATATTTCATAGTGTGTTGTTGTAATCCAAGTGGTTTGTTTGGCTCATAATTATTATTATTTTGCTTATTTATTTGCTTTTGTTTCATATTAGTTGTGTTGTAAGCTAACCGGTAGTGGTTAATTAAGCCACCTACATATTTCTTGTTTGTCCATTTTCTTGGTTTTGGAACAAGACATGTTTTGCTCGGCCTAGTTGGTCGGTTGGCCTATTTGGCCAGTCGGTTTACTTTTTTCGGACAAGATGGCATAATCTCCTAATGTTGACCAATTTTTGCTGACTGTTCCAAGGAACATGAAGCTCTTATTTTATTTATTTTTATTTTGAGTGTTTTGCGAGGTTTTATTTTGATGTAATATTCTCCTCATCCCTCTGTAATTTGGTTTATAATTATTATTTCAAGTGTTGTAATAATTCCCCGCCCTACTTCTTTCTATCCCGTTTTTTACTTGTTTTTTTATCTTTGAATATGCATCATATTTTGTCTTTCATTATATCCATGCTTTGCATCCATGTTTCTTGCATCTTGATTCGACTAATTTTGCATTTGTGGATTTAATCAATTCCTATGTGATTATGTACGCTACCTCATGTTCTTGAGATGATTCACATGTCATATCTTAGAAGCCGAATCTTTAGTTGCATCTCATGAGTGAATTGCATTAGGATTTTGTATATAAGATCATGCATGTTTTGCTAACTTTGTTTTGTAGCTTGTTTTTGAGACGTCAAACATGTGAGTTTTTATGCTTTAGCATCCCGTTTGTGTGTGTGTTTTTCTTACTATATTTAGCATTTTACCATGAGGTTATTTGCTTATGTGATATAACTCTATGAATGCCAGTGGATGGAGGTTGTGTCACTTAATTTGGAATGATGTTGATTTTCATGTTTGTAAACTCAATTTATTTGGGTTGTACATCTTCAAAACTCTTTCAAAACTACATGATATCAAGTTGTTCCAAAGTGGATGACATAGTCTATACTTGTATGCTTCACATAGTAATTTTTTTAGGATTTATTAAACAATCGGAATATGAACATATGAAGTAAATAAAATTCATATCATGGTTTAGTAAAGACCAATCTTTTGATCGGGTGAGCGGGGGTGCTCAATTAATGACCTTCCCTTATTATACCAAAGGTTCTGAACCGAGACAACTTTGGTTATGACAAACAGTGGCCTTAGCACGAGTCATGGGTTTCCTAATTTTCCAAAATATTAGGTGGCGACTCCGAATTCTGATGACGCAGTCCATTTCTAGCAAAATGTTTTTTTTGCAATAAAATGGATTTTCTAAAATTTGCCAAATGTGGACTCTCGTCTATGTTTCATATTGCACTTGTGAGACTAGATCAAAGAGACAGAGGGTTCGAACTGTTTAACATATGCGGGCACCCCCCAGGCATGTTACAGTTTCTGGTGACTCCGCTGGGGATTTTATGAAACCTTGACTCGAACTCAATGATATGACTTTTATTTTCAATTATATGTTTATTGCATTACATGCATTGGTGCAATTAAAATCCCTGTGGTGCCCAGATACTGGTGGGAGCACATGCATACTTTTTGTGACACTACACCTATTTTTACGATACTTTAGAGGCCTTGTGTTGTAACCTTTGGAGATCTCTAAGGTTCTCAGACTTCGAAGAGAGACTATATTGACCCTTCTGATTTCCTTGAATCTTTATTGGTTATGACCCAAAGGACTCTTTGGTAACGTCACCTTGACTTTAACCCCTAGAGTAGAGCCAACCTTGTACATATAGTGAGCTATAGTACCTTTCAAAATTAGGATAGGATGCTCTCCCATTTCTAGGATGTATGATGCCGCTTGTTTGAATAGTAAACCCTAGATCATTTCAAAAGCTAGGACTGGGTACCCTTACCCCCCATAGGGGTGTTTGTTCACTTTGCTCTTATGTGTTATGTGCAATGTAAGGGGTTCTCAAATTTGAATGAGTGGTTTAGGCATTTCAGTTTGTGAGGTTGAGTTTAGTTTTTTGGTGATGTATACAGTGGTCAGTTGTGTGAATTGGACCGAAGTGCTGCCAGAATTCTGATTGGAGGTCCTATTTTTGTTTTTGCAAGGTGGTTGTAGCACTCTAGCTTCAGAATGGTCTATTATCTCCCAAGTTCTATAAGATTTGCACTGGTCGACTGTCAACTAGATTATCCCTAATCAACTCTCTAGAATCGGTGATGGCTCAAATTCCAGAGAATATAGCAAACAAGTTTTTATCCCTCTAAAGAAGCATAGATGCTATTACCAATACAGTTGTCACTCACGGTGATGCGCTCGCTAAGTTGCAACACCAATCTAGGATGTCCACTGTCCGACCATCTCTGGTGACTTATCCCAATCCACCTCTACCTGCTAGTGCCAACTCCTCAAAAATCAACACAATCATTGCTACCACTGCCACCATTGCCAATCCCTTTGGCAATACAGGCCCACAAACAGTTGAGTCAACCCGACCCCCAAATAAACCCTTTCATCCACTCCACATGTCTCTAACTCGTGCCATGGAAATCCTTGTAGAAAAGGGGTACCTCAAGCTCCTTGATCCCCGACCTCTCCCTGATATTCTACCAGCCATGCATGACCTCAATAAATATTGTGCCTTTCACCAACAACATGGTCGTGAGATTGATCGCTATTTTTGTTTACGCCATGAGATTCAAGATCTCATCAACAGTAAAGCCATAGCTCCGCCTTAACCCCAAAGGCCCAAGGTCATCACCCTACCCAAAAAACCTACAAAATCTACCGATGATGGGTCAATAAACTTGGGGGATAATGCAACTAGCTGTGTGATCGGGGGATGAACCACCTACTGATTGCACATATTTCATTCCAGATGTGGTGGATGATACACACTGTTTTAGCAATTTGACAATGATTTTATTTTACTTTCTAAATTGAGTGTTAAGTCTGAGTTTGATTCCACCCAGTCTGTAGACTTGGTGTTTCAAGTCATTCTAGCAAGTCTAAATCAGTTGATTTCGGAAATGCTAACCTAGACATCTTTATCTTGTCTAGGTCTTCTTTGTCATTTTCTTTTGAGTCTATTGTCATCACTGAGTCGTAGTTTCTTTTCGATAAAAGTGCCATAGATTCTACCTAATTCTCCGTGCCTTTAATTCATTGCATTGACCAAAAATTACAAAACTTTTCTTTCCAAAACTTTGATAAAAATGAAGAGGAAGAAATTCCTCAGGATTTGCAAATTTTGATCAACTAAAAGGAAGAGAGATGTGCTAAGCCCTTGAAGAATGAGATCATTTATGTTAATGTGGGTACTGAGAAGGATCTTGGCTTGGTCCAGATTGGTTCTATATTGTCTTCGTAAGAGCACGAGCGATTAGTCATTTTGTGAAAAGATTTCAAAAAATGTTTTTGCGTGGTCCTATAAAGACATGCCTAGCATTGATCTTGAGATTGTACAACATAGGATCCCTCTCGACTTGAGGTCCGACCTCCTTAGCTTTCAAACCTTGATTCAGAATGTTCAATAATAAACCAAAGTATAAGGCTTGCATAGCCGGAATGGAGGCAGCTCTTGAACTAGGGACAATAAGGTCGGATGTAATTTAGATTAGAAGTAGCCCTTGAATTAGGGGCAATAAGGTCGAATGTGACAAAGATCCAAATTGGATCGTTTCTCAAGGTAATGAAGACCGGAATAGAAGTCAAATCCCGAAATATGAGAGAATGAGTTTTATTACCGAAGGACAATCAAGTTCCTATCCATTACACTAGGGGCAAATTCAGACCCAATTAGTCCCTACATTATCATGTCTATCTGGTCAAGTGTAGCAGTCATTTTTATAGATTTAGATGGCCTAGAGATCTCACAACCAATCAACTTGGACAAGCTAAAACAAAAGTACCACCCTTGAGAGGCTCGCTAGGTGACCCAAGCAAAAGTTAGAGTAGGAAAACAAAAAAAAAAAAAAAGAAAATGAAAAAAAAAGAAAAAAAATGAAAAAGAAGAAAATAAAAAAATGAAAAAGCTTGCAAGGTGGAAAACCCGAAATGGCAGCTTTGGCAAAAGTTAGAGCACAAAAAGAAAGTGTTAATACCCGAGTGAACCTTAGCCGGAACTACGTAAGGCCTGATTCTTATCTTTGGGATACATAGGCAGCTTCATCCTGAAGTTTGGCCATAGCCATTTTCAACTCACTCATCCCGTCCATATTGTCTGATGTATCTTTAGTTGACTTGGCTGTCCTATCCGCGTTTGCTTGGCTCGTTTCCGTTCAGCTCGGTTCAGTTCAGTTCGATTCAACTTGGCTCCATTCGGTTCGGTTCGGTCCAATTCTACTCGGCTTCGTTCGGTTATCACCATTGCTACAACAAAACCAATTCGGGATTATCTGGCTTGGGACTATGGACCCTAATGGTTGATTCCATGTTGGTCGGGTAGTGGCCATTTGTAAAAATAGGTTTTGATTATTTTGAATAAAGCTGACTAATTTTTCTCAAAAATTATTCCATTTTTGCAAAACCAGACCATTCTTTGTACTTAAAAAAGGGAAAAATTTTCAGTGCTCACAACTTGACTTACATGATTTCAAAACAAAAAATGGAATAAGTATGCTAATCTAACTCTCATGTTGATCAAAACATTTTTACAAAAAAAAAAAAAAAAAAAAATCAAGAGAAAAAAAGTCAAGGCAATGAACTAGGGGCATAGTCGAGTAAGAGATTTTGTCTTCTCCCCGCTCGAGTCAACTATTCACCGCCGGAAGTTACTATTCATCTAGCGGGGTTCGATTCCAGGCATGTTGTTTTATCTTTCAGCTAGCACGACAACTCTTTGGCTAGTTCATCAGTTCGTCGGCCAACTTTTTGGTCGGCTCACCAGTTTTAATTTCAACCCATCATGACAAACTGCAAAATCGCTTAAGCTAAATGGTTGTGTTTTAGAGTCACATTTTTAAGTTCCCTTTATACCAGTCAGTGTATATAAGTGTGTTTGGATCCTTTTGCTTCGTTTTTATTTCATCAAGTCATTCTTTGATTCTGGTCAGCATGGAATTAGTGTCCAATTCAGAGTTCAAAATTCAATCATTCTCAAATTCAATCAAACAAATTGTTTTTAAGCTCAAAGTGATATGTTAGTCACGCCATTGATGTGCAAAAAAAAAAACTTATTTTATTGATGTCAGTGGATGAAATCCTCGATTACAGAGACCAAAAAAAAAGAAAAAACAAGAGAGGAGGTAATTATTTTCTCAGTTTTCCAGCAGCAGCCCGGCGACGAAGATTACAACCAGTTTCATTTGCACACAACTTCGTTGCTCGACTTTACCATCAGCTGCCTCCCTTCATCTTTATTTTCGGGGAGCTCTTGAAGACTCTGCCTCGGCATTGGCAGAGCTTCTGAAAGAAATTACTCCTCATCAGCCATCAAATTTGTTGTGCGAGGGAACTCCGAATCGGGCCGTGGAGGTGGCCTGTCATTTCAGTTCTTTGTTCTGTTTTTCAGTGCACTAACTTCTACTCGAGAGTCCTTGTATATACGTTGAAGTAGGGAGAGTTGTGTATTTAACTAATGTACATCAAACATCCTGTTCTGCAGTCACCGAGACAAGTTGGAGACCATAGTGACGGTCTCCACACATGACCTCAGCGTATACGAGTTAGCTTTGATGTCAGACTGTGCCGCCATTATTTGCTCAATTGACATCGGTGGAAAACTGAAAACAGAGGAAGGAGGAAGAGCACGCAGTTGAGGTTCAGGGGAGTCAGAATCAGTCATCTCTATCGTGGACTCATTGAGGTCTAGAAAAAGTGATGCAAAAGAAAGGGGTTACAGAGTGGTGGCAGAGAAAGTTTGCAGCCTTTTGCTCTGCCTTTCTCACATGCCTCAGCTTAAGAAGAGAACGAGGAAGAAAAAGAAGACAAGGTGGGAGAGAAGGCTCGAGACATCGTTGAAGATGGGGGCAGCCTATCGGTCAGGCGACGCAATTATTGAAATCACGCGCCAGACACGACGCTCGAAGAAGATGAAGGAAGAGAGAGTGAGACAAAAGCAAGGGAGGTGGGAAAGATACAGATATGTATATGTACCGTGTCTGTATACATATATCTTGTATATATATTATTTGTATATATATTTTGTCAAAAGAATTGGTTTGGCTCAGCGGTTAGAGATTGGTCGAATGGGCCCGAGATTAGGAGTTCAAACCCTCATAGCAGCAGAGTTGTATTTTTGTTTTATTTTTTTGTGGTAACGCTAGCGTGACGCACCGCTAATGTCAGAAAAAGAAATATCCTCGATAGTAACAGAATATTCCTTGAATGTGTATATTGTCCATATATATATATGTGGTGTCTCCGTATATGTATATAGTTTGCCTGTGTATGCCTGTATACGTATTTGTATTATGTATATGGTATGTATACGTATATGGTATTTGGTATTTATACAAAAAAAAAAAGGAATTTTAAAAACAAAAAAAGAAAAAAAAATCATTCTACTATACCTTCTTCCATTTGCGTGAGACGCGTTTGGACTTCGAATTTACCTTTTCTCTTTTCGCGTGAAACGCGTTAGGATTTCAGGTTTATTTGGTTAAAACCTTCCCCCTCTCCTTATGAAATACGGTTAGGTACGCTTGTTGGTCATACCACCTTTTCTCATTTCACATGAAACGTGTTAGGATTTGATGTTTACCAGGTTAAAACCTCCCTTCTTCTCCATATGAGATATGGTTAGGTACGCTTGTTGGTTACATCACCATTGTTCCTTTCACTTGACACGTGTTAGGATTTGAAGTTTACCAGGTTAAAACCTTCCTCCTCTCCATATGAGATTGTAGACACCCCATTTTTGACCGACCTTAAGACTCAGACGTCACCGATTGAGCGCTTGGTGATGTTGCATATCGTGCTCGTTCAGAGGTTTCAGAGTCTCGGCTGCGAGCCTTGCCTCCGGACTTCCGGACTCTTTCATGCTTTGCCTCGGTTTGCGAACCAGGCTCGGTTTTCTCTGTTTCTTTTCCAGAAGGGAGGGAGAGGTCTCGTAGACCATCTCTCAGTGGCCGTAGGCTACGTTTCGTGGTCGTAGGCCATTTTGCGTGTTTGGAGTCTGGTTTTCAATTTTTCGGAGCCGTTGGTCGTGTGCCTCGGTTCGGGACCGCTTAACCATCTCCGTTTGCTCCGGTTTTTGGCATGCATCTTATTTACTCCCTTTTGAGGGACACTGTGGTCTGAGAGACCAACTTTGTGGTCGAACACCACTTCCGATGCCTAACAGTCAGTTTTCGGGGCCCCAGGCTGCGCGTTTTGGCCCCCGAACCTTCATTTTGCATCGGTTTTGGTTAATTTTTGGTGGAGGCCTCATTTTCATTGTTAGAAAGGTCATAGAGGGGTGGGAGGCCAGTAATTGTTCTGACAACCAGTTTTATTCCTTCATCGCCCTCCGTCGCCCGTTTTTCTCACTTCAAAGGCAATGTTGACCACCCTTGGGCCATTTTCTTTAAACCTAAACCCCATATTTGTGTTGTAGACACCTGGGAGGCCACCAATATCACATGGCCGGCCAGTAATTGCACTTGAACCTTTTGAACCCCTTTGAAAATTGGGTTGTTCTCTCTCCTGGTTCACATTTCCAGGATTTTGACCACATGGTTGTGTTGTGCACACATGGGAGGCCCTCTTTTTGGCATGGCCGGCCATTAATCTTCATTGACCCTTTTGACCCTTGGCCGGCCGGCCATGGGGAGGGCCGGCCGGCCACCTGCAGCCTCAATAACTGGCCGGCCATGATCCTTGCATCATGTTCCTTCCAAATATGTATTTTGTTTCCCCCCAGATTTTGTATTCGGAGGGGTGCACTTTTGGGGGGAAACTTGAATTGGTTTTCCCCCCCTTTTTTCCCCCTCTTTTCCACCTCTCTTGCCTATATAACCAGCACCCCCAGCCATGTTTTGAGGGTTAGAAAACCCTCTTGGAGCCTTGCATACATACATCCTCCATCTCTCTCTTTCAAAGCTTAAAAGTCCATTGTTCTTGGACCATTTCTACACCACCTCATAGCCAGCCAATCCACACTCCATTCCAGCAGCTTGGAGGCTCTTTCCAGAGGCTAGGAGCACTACTTCTCAAGCCAAGAGTTGCTGGTTCGTTGGTCTACAAGGGTGAGTCCCTATTCTCCCTCTTTTGTGCTTTACTTTGTTCTATATCTAAGCCATACTTGCTTACATTTTTGGGCTCCGACCCTAACTGAAAATAGCATTATTTTAAGGTCTTTGTCATGTTTGTTTAAGGGCCTCTCCCTGTTTGAGGCTTCCTTTTTACACTTGCTTCTTTACCTCTCTTGTATGCCTCTTTCTTGCATAGTATTTTAGGCCTATTTGTAAACTGTTTTGAGCTTGGTTATAAACTGAAAAGTGGCTTTTTTAGAGCCTTTCTTCAACATTTTTGAAGGACTCTTCACTTTTTGAGGCTTCCTTTTGTCACTTGCCCCTTTACCCCTCTTTTGGCCTTATTTTTGCATGCTTTGTTAGCCCCTTGTGCTTGCATTTTTGGGCTCTGGTCCAAACTTTAAATAGCCTTATTTTGACCCCCTCTTCATGTTTGATCAAGGGTCTTTCACTGTTTGAGGCTCCCTTTTTGCTCTTTGTGTTTAAACCTCTTTTTAGGCCTTATTTTGCATAGTATTTTAAGCTTGCATGTGCACTGTTTTGGGCTTGGTCACTAACTGTAAAATACCATTTTTTGGTCCCCTCTTCAACTTTGTTGAAGGGCCCTCCTCTGTTTGAGGCCAGAAACCATCACTTGCTTCTTTGTCTCCCTTTTGGCCCATTTCTTGCATAATAGTTTAGCCATACTTGTCTTTGTTTTTGTGGCTTGTTGTAAACTGTAAAATGCTTCATTTTGAGCCCCTATTCAACTTTGTTGAAGGGCTCTTTTCCATTTAGGGCCAGCAGCTGTTACTTGCTTCATTATCTCTTTTTCAGGGCCATTTTTGCATGCTAGCTTAGTCCTATTTGTGTTCACTGTTTGGCCTTGCTTAAAACTGTAAATATGCTTGTTTCGGGAGTGTCTTGATTTTGTCTTCACACTTCATGTTCAAATAATGCATGCTTTGCATAGCCATAGGTCATTCCATGTACCTAATTTCATGTTTCGGGTCTCATTCCATGCATCGGGTGCCATGATTCCATGTTTCGGGGCTGTTTTGCATAATATTTTGGTACTGAAATTTTCATGTTTGTATGCCATATCCCATGCCTTGCCATGCCTTGTTAGAGTGGCATTTGGTGCCTTAGGTTCGGTCCTCGGTTTGCGTGCATGTGTGCACGCATCTCGAGTGTCTCATTTTCATCTTATGGCCTCCTATGTGAGTGTGGCTGAGGTCCACTTGTGTTGGTGTAAGTCCATTATGCATTGTGTATGCCATCTCATTTCATAGCATTGTGTATGCTAGGTTGTATGTTAGCGCATTGTGTATGCCATGTTACATCGTGCATTGTGTATGCCATTTCATAGCATTGTGTATGCTAGGATGTATATTAGTCGCATTCATGCATGTCATGCATATTGCATTGTGTTTGGGATAGGAGTTAGCCCGAGCACGGGAAACGAGGTACGTTTCGTACTCTGAGTGACGGAACGTGTCTCAATTCCCCAGTCGCCGACACTCCGGATTACCCATGATGGAGTTTAGGTCTTGATGTGTCTTCCTGTGCATTCATTTCATATTGAGTTGTGCAATTCGACTCCTCGGCCATCATGCATCGAGATGCGTGATTGGTGACACGAGGATCGAGGCATGCATACATTTGTGAAAATACATTGCTATGCCCCTTTCCTGCTCTCTGTTGCAGCAAATCAAGAATTAGCAACCTTCCGGAACTTGGCACGCATTCCAAGAATAAGTGCAAATAGAGGCTAACTGGGGCGTCGCTATGGATTTCCGCGCAAGGGCAACCCGGACATGCATCGTTCATCATCTGGAGAAGAGTCAAGGCAGTCCCTGGCTTGCATGCCAATTTAAAGTTTTCCTAGTTAATTTTGTTAAGTAATTAGGAATTTGTACATATTTGGACTGTATTATTTATTTGGACTATACTATTTATTTGGGACTGTATATTATTTTATTTGGACCCTCTGCGCGAGGGCAATGTTGTAATAAGTGTGCGTGAGTGTGATGTATGTCTTCCAACCCCACGTCTTTCTCCCCTTTTATTTACCTGCTTATGATGGTTAGATTAGGGCATGTTTCAATTAGCATACAGTATGATAGCATGTTTGCATTCATTCATCTGTCTTGCATGCACCGGGCTCGGCGCACCATACTAACTGCATCTGTATTTCAATTCCAAGTTGAATACTTGTTAACTGTAGCATTCCATATGCCATGTTTAGGATAGCCGAGCCTGCTATAGTTGCATCTTTGCATGTGTTGCATTAGGCATTTCTGTATAATTAGGATCATGTATGGATTTCTAATTAGCTTCTGTTTTGGCTTGGAGTACTCGGTAAGTTTTATGCTTTAGCATCCTTGCATGCGTGTGAGTGACTGCCATGAATAGCATGCTTACCATGAGGCTGTTTGCTTATGTGATATACCTGCTTGAATGCCTGTGGGTGAAGGTTGGGTTATCTGAATTGGAATAATGCATTGACTGTGAGTTTTAAGCCCACTAGATAGTGGCAAAACCATGTTTTCTAAGCCCACCTGAGGGTGGCAAAATCTGCATTTTAAGCCTACTTGTGAGTAGCAAACCATCTTTCAAAAAAACAAGGATGAAATGTTTTGTTCCAATTCAGGCGATCCAATCTATACTTGTATGCTGTGCGCATCACATAGTAAATCTAGGCTAATAAACGGAATAAGAACACATAATGTTTTCAAAACTAGATATCATGGTTAGTAGAGGCCGATCTTTGATCGGGCGAGCGGGGGTGCTCACGAAGTGACCTTCCCCAATCGTACCCAAGTTCCCGAGCGGAGGCAACTTTTGTGATGACGGACACGTGGCCTTAGGCAACGAGTCAGGGTTTCCTAAATTTCCCCAAAAATAAAATATTTAGGTAGTGACTCTGTATCTAGCAAAGCAGTCCATGTTTGGCACTTCTTTCAAAAATATGTTTTCTCAAAACGATTTGCCGGATTTGGACTCTTTGGTTTAGATTGAGAACCGTGACACAAATCGAGTCCGAACTGTAGCGAGGTCCCCCGCGGGCTTGTTACAGTTTCTGGCGACTCCGCTGGGGAGTTAGAGAACTTGACTCGAACTCATGATATCTTGTTTTGGCTACACTTATGTGTTTCTTTGTATTGCATTTGCATTGGTGCGCCTAGGACATCGTGTTTGCCATCTGCTATTCCTGAACGGTTTGTCGGAGGCTTGTCTTGTCAAGGCATGACCATAAGGCTGACCGATTGTGGGCTCTGCCAGTATGGGAACACAAACCCCGGTTTTACCAGGGCACCCTTTTTGACCATTCGACCTAGTGCATATTCGGAATCCATAGTGACCATTCCAAACTAGGACAGGTTGCTTACCCGATATAGGTTGTTTGAAACCGCTGCGTGCGTAGTGAAACCCTAGCTCCTGACAAAATAGGATAGGGAAACCCTACCCCAACATAGGGGTGTTTTGGCTCTCACTTATCTATTATGTGCTTTTAGAATGCGTCTCTACAGGGAATGCATACATCAGTTTATGAGTTTGGGCATCAGGCCTGCGGGCATCAGTCAGTATTTGAGAATCAGTTATCTGCGGGTATCAGATTCAGTTTGTGGGGACAGTAATTCAGGGATAATGATCAGTGTTTGAGGACAGTGCGAATTCAGCTTATCGACCGTGTGTTGTTATGCCCAGCCGTGTGTTGTGTATTTATTTTAAGCTGTTACGCTGTCCGTTTATCTGTTTGTTTATTTCCTTATTGCTTTATTTATCTTTTTGCTAGGACAGTTTTAGCACAATTGCTTCTGACCCAGTAGATATTCCCCAAGCATTTTGGACAAGAGGTCGTCGGCTCAATCGATCTGAGGATCTGGTTGATGGACAGCCAATGTTCCATTCTCTACCCCCAGTTGTCAGGAGAAGGCCAAGAAAACGCAGTGTGTCTGAGCAGAGGTTACCAGAACAGTGGTCTACCTTAGCAGTGAATACTCGGGCTGAGGTTTCAGTATCTGCCATAGAAATACACATACCAGTCAGTCAGCAGGATCAGCGGAGCATGGCCAAAATGGAGGAAATGATGCGCCAAATGCAGGAGAGCATGAGACAAATGCAGGAGGACGCTATCCGCCAAGCGGAGTTCTCTAAACAACAGGCCGCAGTCATGGCCCAACAGGCCGAGCTCATCACTAGACTGCAACAGCAGAATGCAGCATCAGCCTCACATTCAGTTCCTCCTCCACCAGGGGTCCCGCTACCCGAGCAGGCACCAGCTGCCCAAAATGTCCTACCAAATGCCCAGAACACCTTGCCGAATGTCCAAAACGTCCAAGAGGACACAGGCCTTCCAACGGGGCCGGCTCCGCCCCCACTTCCGCCTCAACTGTCCAAAGCACCTACACCCATCAACCACCCGGACTCTCCCTTCGAGTTCGAAATAGACCATACAGCACTGAAACTGAGCAAGCTCGAGAAGCTATTCAAAAAATCCCAGGGAGTAAAGGCTATTCCGGATAACGAGGATGGATATACCGATGTGGCTGTGACCTTACTAGATAGATTCAAAATGCCGCAGATTGATTGCTTCGATGGATCCGGGGATCCCATGGTCCACCTCCGGCTATTTTCAGATATATTGCGGCCAATGGGCCTAACCAGACCACAGAAGCTTTCGCTATTTGGCCGAACCCTCTCGGGTGTCGCCGTTATCTGGTATGCGAAGCTGGAGGATGATGTCAAGAGGAGTTGGGATGAAATGGCCGAGGCCTTTGTTGCACAATACTCGTACAATACCCAGATCGAGATTACAACTCGTGATCTCGAAACAACAAGGCAGGAGCCCAACGAGAGTTTCTCAGATTTCGTGACCCGGTGGAGGGCGAAGGCCTCGATGATGACTTTAAGGCCCATCGATAAGGACCAGATCAGGATGATTGTGCGCAATCTCCAGCCAAAACTGATGTAAAAGATGATTGTACTCCCCTTCCCCACCTTTTCAGATCTACACGAGATGGGGGTGCAGATCGAAGATGCAATGAAACAGGGTTTGATTGACCAGGACAGGGAGCAACCTCGGAGAACATTTAACCGTAACAACAATGCAGGCCCGAGTGGTGCTGCAACTGCAAGAACTTCAGAGGTGAGCATGGTCACCACCATTCCCCTTTCCCTTCCGAAACCCATGGCAGCCACGCCTTTCTCCGGTGCATCCGGAAGCAATACCCAGACCACCAAATACTAGCCCAGAGGCCAAAGAACCTTCACACCCCTATATATGCCCATGTCCAAAGCTCTAGGGGTATTAATCAGGAAAAAGGCATTTGAAACCCCTAGAGCCGAGGCCACTACCAAATCCACTCCCTCCCTCTCATGACCCAGCAAGATACTGCGCGTATCACCAACAGCATAGTCACGACACCAACCGTTGTTTTAGACTTGCGTCACGAGATCCAGGATCTTATTGACAAATAGGTGATTGCGCCTCTCGACAAACCCAACGTCACAACGAGTCCTCTCCCGCCACATAACCGAGCTCCCCCTCTTAACAGAATCAACTTCATCCAAACCGGGGTCGTGTCTTACGACCCTAGTATCTATATCACCCCATCCCACCTACCTAAGCCGGAGGTGCTCCTTCCCGACTGCACTGACTCTTTGTGCATGTTGGACATCTCCACAACCCAACCAAAGCCAACGGTGGTGACCATCGAAAATGGGACAGGGTGGACTTCAGAAGAGAAAGGAATTGTTGAGTCTGGGATTGAACAGTCTAGGAATTTCGCTGGGGAAGCCTATGACCCGAGTGAGTACATCCTATCAGCAGGCCAGATTGGTTCGGGTATAGAATTGTCAGAGAAGGCAGAGCTTGTGTGTGATCCGGGGGGATGAATTTGAGCAAGGGGCAAATGATTTGACAGCTGTGGAGGAGGACTTTGCCAACCTCCAATTTTTAGATGACCAAGAATTAGGAGGCGCGACAGTCAACTGGTTTGATTATGAGGAATCGGCAGAGGCCACTGGATGGCTGGATGATCAACCAGATGTTGTGGAAGAGTTCCAACCAGAACAGGGCCCAGCAGGGGCAGGGATATTAGCTGTGGCCGAAAGGGCCGAGAGTCAGAGTACATTGCCGGAGAGCGCCGGTACGAAGAATTTCGCTCGGAACTGGGATAATGTGAATGTAGGGAAACCTGAACAACAAACTGCGCTAACGCAGGCAGAACAAGAAAAGATTTGGGATTCTGAGAGGATCCAGAAAGCCAAAACCCATGAAGGGATTGAAAGTGCTGTGAGCATGAAGACAGAAGATGCTGCGAGCATGTGGGCTGAAAGTACTGCGGGTACAATCACGCCGGAGCCAGACAGATGTTTGTTGGCCACTCACGGGATGTGGTGGGAAGACGATGATTTATGTCTTGCCACACAGACGAGGATTGGGGAAGCAATCAACCAGATGACACCTGGTATCTCGATGAAGTTGACCACATGACAAGAAGCGGGCGGTATTTCAAGCCCCCGCACCTAGACCAGCCAGAGGCATCTGGGAAGGACAAGGAAGCTGAGAAGTAGAAAGAGAAACAACTTGAAGAGGAGGCTGTGCTCAAACAGTTAAAAAAGATACAAGCAGATATCTCCATCTGAGGACTGCTTATGGCTTCACGAGTGCACAGACAGGCTGTCCTATCTGCTATAGGACAAGGCCAAACTCTCTATAGATACCACACCAGAGCAGCTGGTTGGACTGGTCTTTCCGGGAGGAGGTTCCCCGGCATTATCCTTTTCAGACAAAGAACTACCGCCTGAGGGCGCAAATCATAACAAACCCCTGTACATCTCGGTGGAATGTAGAGACAAGTGGGTGCCAGTGGTTCTTATCGACACGGGATCCGCCATTAATGTGTGCCCGTCAAGGACAGCATATGCGATCGGATTGAAGCCCGCGGACTTCGTGCCGACCACTCAAGTGATCAGAGCCTATGATAACACCAGCTAGGGAGGTGATGGGGACTGTCAAAATTCAGACCCAGGTTGGTCCAGGACAACACAACATCGAATTCCATGTCTTGGATGTTCCTGCGACCTTTAATCTACACTTGGGGCGGCCGTGGTTGCACTAGGTGAAGGCAGTCTCTTCCACTTTGCATCAAATGTTGAAGTACCCTCATGGGAAGGCGGTGGCCATTGTTTTCGGGAATTCATCAATCCATCCACCGCCGGAAGTGTCTACACCAGTCTTGGAAATAGAGCATGGCATGGAGGATCTGTTCTTATCAGGGTTTACTCTGGCTGAGGCTCGGGTTGTGCAAAATATCATGGCTGTGAATGAGGGAGTATATGTCAGTGCTCAATCTGTTTACCTTATGAACAAGCTACAACACATCCCCGGGATGGGATTAGGAAGAAGTGGCCGGAAGGGCGTCGCAGCATTGGCCGAAGTGCCACACAACCCTCATACCTTTGGATTGGGTTATCTGCCCACCAAAGAGGACTGGGTGAGGAAGGGAAAAGAGATGGCTGGAAGAGCCAGAGCAAAGCAGGCTGGGAAGCCTTTTGAGCTGATACATAGGCCCATTCAGGGTACCCTAAACGGACGCTTCGTCCGGGAGGGGGAGGACTTTCCGTTTTGTGGCTTCCCAGAGCCATGGTTGAACGCGGAGAAGAAGCGCGTGCCAGGTTTCGAGATCTTCTTCGACCTGCAATTACCCGGGGAGGATGTTGCCGAAGAGCAGACGGACCCATCAGCTGAGGTTGAGCAGTGTAAGGCAGTGGACTCCGAGGGCGCTGAAATTGAAATGGGGGTAGCACTGGCATGTCTACTTTCAGATCCTCCGATCGACCAAAAGTGCTTGGGGGATAACTTCTCGGTTTTCATGATTGGGGATGAAACGGTTGCGAGCCTACCAGCAGCTATCTTGGATGCATCTATCGCACCCTCTCTCACTTGGCAATTTGAAGAGGGATTTTTGTCCAGCAGCACCGGGTCAGGTAGTGAGCCGGAATCTGATTCCACCGAGTCTTGTGAGTCGGAATCAGGTTCCAGCTCGACTGAGTCTGAGTCTGGTGATCCTGGGGATGATAACCCGGATGCCACAGTCTTGTCCAGGTCGTCTTTTTCTTTCTCATTTGAGTCTGTTGTAACTGAGGGATCGGACGATTTGGATGAACTTAATGAGAATCAGGTAGCTGTGGTTTCTGAGTACTTTTCTATGCCCTTGATTTATAGCATAAACTCAGACTTTCAAAATTTTGATGAAAACGACGAGGAAGAAATTCCTCCGGTTTTGCAATGCTTAATTGAACAAGAGCAGGAGAGATTTGTCAAACCCCTAATGGATGAAATCACTACCGTGAATGTTGGTACTGAGGAGGACCCGCGGCTGGTCCAGATCGGGTCCACGTTGTCTTCGGAGGAACGCGAGCGCTTAGTCGCTTTATTAAAAGATTTCAAAGATGTTTTCGCGTGGTCCTACGAAGACATGCCTGGAATCGATCCTGAGATTGTACAACATCGGATCCCTCTTGACCCCGAGGCCCGACCCGTCAAGCAGAAACTCAAGAGGATCCTCCCGGACTGGGCTCTCAAGATTAAGGAAGAGGTCACCAAGCAAATCGACGCAGGCTTCCTGCTGGTATCTGAATATCCGACTTGGTTGGCCAACATCGTTCCAGTGCCGAAGAAAGATGGTAGGATCCGAGTATGCGTAGGACTTCAGGGATTTGAACAGAGCTAGTCCGAAGGACGACTTTCCCTTATCGCATATTGATGAGTTGGTGGATTTCACAGCAGGGCACGCGTTGCTTTCATTCATGGATGGCTTCTCCGGCTACAATCAGATAGTAATGGCACCAGAAGACCGGGAAAAGACTGCATTCACTACCCCGTGGGGGACATACTGCTATAGAGTCATGCCGTTTGGGCTGAAGAATGCTGGAGCTACTTATCAACGGGCCGCGACCACAATATTACATGATATGATCCACAAGGAGGTTGAGGTGTACGTGGACGACATGATTGTCAAATCCAAAGATAGAGAGGGCCACTACACCGTCTTACAAAAGTTCTTTCAAAGGATCAGAGAGTTTCGGTTGCGGCTGAACCCTCAGAAATGTTTGTTTGGTGTTACAGCGGGAAAAATGCTGGGGTTTCTGATTACACAGAGAGGCATCGAAGTCGACCCTTCCAAAATCAAGGCCATCTTAGAAATGCCACCACCAAGGACTGAAAAGGAGGTGCGAGGCTTTCTGGGTAAAGTGCAATTCATAAGACGGTTTATCTCAAAATTAACCTTGACTTGTGAACCACTTTTTGGTCTCCTGAAGAAAGGCAAGAAATTCCAATGGGACGGCCGATGCCAAGCTGCATTTGAACAGATCAAGGAATACTTACAGAACCCGCCCGTGTTGTCACCGCCAGAGCCGGGAAAACCGTTGATATTGTACCTCTCAGTGACTGAGACCACAATGGGCTGCATGCTCGCACAAGAATCTGAAGACAAAGTGGAGAGAGCCATCTACTATCTGAGCAAGAAGATGCTAGAGTATGAGACTCGCTACACACCGTTAGAGAAGGCTTGCTTAGCTTTGGTATGGGCTACCAGGAAGCTGCGGCACTACCTGTTAGCTCACTCCGTAATGTTGGTTTCACGACTCGATCCCATCAAATATCTTTTCGAGAAACCAGCACTTACGGGTAGGCTAGCTCGTTGGTTGCTGTTGCTCTCCGAATTTGATTTGAAATATGTAACACGCAAGTCGGTCAAAGGAAGAGCAGTGGCAGAGTTCTTAGCCGACCATCCAGTGGAAGGGGGTGAAGCAGTCGAGTACTTATTCCCAGATGAAGCCATTTTGCACATCGACGATGAAACTTGGACGATGTACTTTGACGGAGCGTCAAATCAACACGGGTATGGGATAGGGGTGTTGCTGATAGCACCCGACAATTCCCGTATCCCCCTAGCTTTCAAACTCCGATTCAAAGTTTCGAACAATGAAGCAGAATATGAGGCATGCATTGCTGGTCTGGAAGCAGCCCTAGAACTAGGGGCAAGACGGTTGGACGTCATCGGGGACTCGAACCTTGTTGTGTCTCAAGCAAAAGGAGACTGGAAAGTCAAAGAAGAAAGGATGATGATGTATCACCAAACCTTGGATTTGTTAATTCCTCGGTTTGAGAAGCTAAACTTTGCTCATCTACTAAGAGAGAACAACAGGTTCGCAGATTCTTTAGCAACTCTATCTTCCATGATGGACATCGCATACGGAGTCCGGATGCGTCCAGTCATTATTGACCAGAAGTTTGCGCCAGCCTACTGAGTTGATTGCTGCTATAGATGAAGTTCAGGACGAAAACCCCTGGTATCATGACATTTGGAATTTCCTGGAGAAAGAAGCATATCCGCCAGGGGTAAATGCCAAAGATAAAAGGGCGATCAGAAGAATGGCCATTCAGTTCATCATCTGTGGGGGTAAGCTGTATAAGAGAGGCCATCTGGGAATGCATAAGCTGTGTGTCGATGCCGAAGAGTCGAAGCGCCTAATGGAAGCCATCCACGGGAGGAGAATGCGGTGCACACATGAATGGAGTAATGCTAGCACGGAAAATCCTCAGACAGGGTTACTACTGGTCCACCATGGAGGAGGATTGTATCGGTTTCGTTCGGCGATGCCACAAGTGTCAAATTCATGCAAATCGCATGAACATCCCGCCGTCAAAGCTGTACAACATGACTTCACCATGGCCGTTTTCAGTCTGGAGAATTGATGTGATCGGGGCTGTCACTCCGAAGGGGTCAAATGGGCATGAGTTCATCCTGGTCGCGATAGATTATTTTACAAAGTGGGTTGAGGCCCAATCTTATGCGGTGTTGAAGGCTTCACATGTTGCGAAGTTTATCAGAAACAACATCATCTGTCGCTACGGGGTCCCAAACGAGATAATTTCAGATAACGGTTCCCACTTCAAAAAGGAAGTGATTGACTTGTTGGAAAAATACAACGTGGCTTTTCATAAGTCATCCACATACCGGCCGCAAACCAATGGAGCGGTTGAGGCTGCCAACAAGAATATCAAGCACATATTGCAGAAGATGGTGGAAACCTACCGGGACTGGCCAGATAAGCTGCCGTTTGCTCTGTGGGGCTACCGGACTTCAATCAGAACTTCTACTGGGGCGACTCCGTATTCATTGGTTTATGGGATGGAGGCCGTTCTACCTATTGAGATTGAGGTTCCGTCATTGCGAGTATTGGCTGAGTGTCAAATAGCCGAGGCAGATTGGCAGCAGAGCAGATTTGAGGAACTCATGCTCTTTGATGAAAGAAGACTGAAAGCACTGTACCATGTCAAGGTTATCAACGCAGAATTGCCCGGGCTTTCAACAAGAAGGTTAAGTCCAGGAATTTAAAGGAAGGAGATTTGGTACTCAAGGACAACCGAGCTCCCATCCACGACCCTAGGGGCAAGTTCAGACCTAATTGGACTGGTCCCTACATCATTAAGTCTATCTGGTCAGGTGGAGCTGTGGTTCTGATGGATCTAGGATGGCTTAGAGTTTTCACAACCGATCAACATGGACAAGTTGAAGAAATATTACCCTTGAGAGGCTCGCTAGGCCGAAAACCCGAAAGGGCGACCTAGGCAAAACTCAGAGCACAAAAAATTCGAAAATTATAAAAACTGAGCTCGCAAGGTTGAAAACCGGCAAAGGGCGGCCTTGGCAAAAGTTAGAGCGTAAAAGGAGAGCAAAAATACCCGAGCGAACCTAAGCCTGAACTACGTAAGGCTTGATTCCCATCTTTGGGATACGTAGGCAACTTCATCCTGAAGTTCAGCCATAAACATTTTCCCCGATCAACTTTGTCCATTTGATCATCTCAGTCATCCTTGTCCATCAGCATTCATCGTGATCTCCGGTGCAGTGCTTTTCAGACTAGGGGCAACTTTCCGTTGCTGTGCAGTGCCGCGGTGCTATGCAGACTAGGGGCAACTTTCCAGTTGCTGGAATCCGGGGTTGTGCATCTCAGTGACAGATCTCAGGCGTGTCCAGTTCTGATCCATATCGAAAATAGTTTTGAAAAGTTTTAATAAAAGTTGACTTTGTTCAAATTAATCTTTTTACAACTAAGACCATTTTTGGACCAAAGCGGAAAATTTTCAGTACACACAACCTTCAATTTCATTGATTTCAAAACAGAGTTCTCCTGCTCTTACATACAAATTGAAGTTGATTTTTATTACATTCATGAAGAAAACTTGAAAGTACTAGTAAAAGCAATAAATCCGGGGCACGGATAAGTCAGGTGTCCTCGCGCCCCCTCCTGGAGCTAGTAGAAGCCGCTGATGCCAAGATGGGCCCAGTCTGTGCCTCCTCATTGAGCCAGTCCCAGCACTCGTCAGACAAAGCACAACTGAAAGTGGGAGCAGGGGCCAAGAGCTCTTGAGTCCTCCATGCTGTGGCATAACGGGAAAGCTGTGCGCCTCGGACCGGGAATGCAGCCGGGTACTCTCCCCCCTCTGGCGGGCAAGTCTGATCATGACCAAACTGACGTTGGAATCGGAACGGGAAGTAGAACACACAGTGGGTCAGACCAATCAACTGGATCCCGATCAACCGGGACATGCTATAGCTCATCGCCGGGAGATGGAGCCAAGGACAACGCCAAGCAATGCGATCTGCAGACAAATTGCACATCCAGTCGAACCACCACCCCTCATCGAAGGGCGTCAACTAAGCGTTGGTGAAAGAAATAGCCGCGAGCTGAGTAGGTTGGGGAAGAGTCCACAACCCGTAATTTATCCATCAACCATACCTGGGGAGGGATGAAGAATGAGAGAATAAAGAATAGAGAGATGTACGATGAGAGAAAAGCGAGAAAAGGGTTTTGATGAGAAAAAATCGAGCCCGAGGGCCGAGTGATGTGAGCATATATATATGTGAGGTTGGGTGGGAAACATTACCTGCAGTAGTAGTGGACTCCCCGCAAATCTGGTCGTCTCCCAGCGATAGAAAGCATCCAAGCCCATCAGCGTCTCGGCCAATGTCATGGCGATACAGCTCTTCCTTCTTTCAAGCCTTGAGCAACTTCAATCAGACGAATGCTAGATCCACTAAAGACTGGAGTGAGCAAAAAGTGAGATAGCATACATAAGCAAAGGGCGTGTTGCCGAAAACCTTGCCAATAATGGTTGCCGCGGTCACCAGCGTCAGAAAAGCGATGAATCAAACCGAGAATGTCCAGTTCCCCGTTGCAGATCAGAGACCGAGCATCATGCATGGTGAGCCCACACATTTCCCCTAAAGCTTGGGCATGGCCGAAGCGAAACTGAGGCAAAATCTCTTCGTAGCGTTCAGATTCCATCAAAACTTGAAAATCTTCGAAAGTTGGACATACCTCTTGCCCGCCGAAGCTGAAAACATGCGTCACCGGGTTCCAAAACCTCGCCGCAGCATGGAGGAAGGGAAAGTGCAGCGGAGTGCGGCTCAACGTGAATAGTGCATTCAAGCCGAAACCCCGGAAATTCAACTTTTCCGAGCCATCTAAAGAAGCCATCCAAACTGTGAGATTTTCGGCGAGAAAGGCCTCCATTTTGGTGAAAAACTAAGATGAAATGAATCAACCACGGGTTTGAGGCTTTTAAAGAGGATAAGACGCTATTCGGGGACACGTGTCAAAAATTTGGCGGCTGCTGAGCAAAGTGGCCGGCCGGCCACCTTTTCTAGCAGGCCGGCCACCTCTCTCTCCTCAGATACAAAAAATTGGCCGGCCAACTCCCAAAAGTGGCCGGCCATGCTTCAATGTGTGCCATTGATCCTGTTTTACCCTTCGGAAGGAAGTTCCAAGCATTTCTATGCATCGGGAGTGTCGAAGGCCTCTATTTCCCTCTGTTTCGGATGTGTTCTGTCGCCCAGATCGTCCGAGATACACTTTGTTTATTGAGTTGTTGTTTAGTCTTGCTTATCGAGTTGTTGTTTTGCTTATCGAGTTGTTGCTTTGTTAGTCGAGCTGTTTTGTTTATCGAGTTGTCAAGTTTTGTGTATTTGAGTTGTTACTCTTTACTTATCAATTTTGTTTTGTTTTGCTTATCGAGTTGTAAACTTGCTAAAGGTTTTGTTGTTTCTTAGTAAGTTAGATTGTTTGGTTTGTTGTGTCGGTTCACTACCTGACCTGGTAAATACACAGTGCACATTTCCATTCGATCTCATTTTTGTGCAAAACTGACGCGATATGATGCTGAGAGCATAAAATACAACACTTTTTTCAAAAGCTGTTTCATTCCATCATTACAACATTTTACAAACGAAGGTACAAGTTTTACAGAAAATGAAACTGCCTAATAAAGTGCAATGTGCTGCAAACTACTAGGAAAAAGGAAAATAAAGCAGGGAACAACAGCATCAACGCTCTCAAGAGCGGGAATAAGAGGCCCTCCTCATCCTCTTCTGTGAAGCAACCTCTACACCACCATCACCATCCGAGTCGGAGCTGTCATCCTCGGGATCCCCCTCAGCCTCGCCTCCACTCCCGGAACCAAGACCGGAACCCTCCTCTCTGTCAGCAGATGTCTCTGACTGACGATCTGCAGCCTCCTCCTCCTCATCCTCACCGGGCTCCTCTTTTATGATGTGTGCTCTGCGTCTGCGAGATGACCCACCTCCCCAAGCACCTCGAAAAGGCCTGGATGGCCCAGCTCCTCGAAAAGGCCTGGATGGCCCGGCTCCTCGAAAAGGCCCAGATGGTCCACCTCCCCGGGAAGGCCCAGGTGGCCCGGCCTGCGGCTGAGCATATACTGGAGGCATCTGCAAATGAAGAGTTCAATTTGAATACATCAGCTCAAACATGTATATCAGATGCAGATACAAGAAGACTACATGAAGTGGGTGCATGTAAATACAGTGTGTAAGTGGGGTGTGTGTCAGATGTGCTCTACACAAGCAGCCTATCAGTACAGTGGAATGTTCAAGATCAGCATGTCATCGGAAATATGATAAATGCAAGAAAATTGAACAGTACCTGGACACCCATAATGGCCAGCTGTGCCTCTCTCCGTAGGACCATGCCCTTAAGTGCGGCCATCATCCCGAGCATCTCATCCACATACTCGACAGGAGGCTGTAGACATAAGTGCAAAACTATCAGTAAAGGAATGAATGTCCAAGTATCCGACTGATAAATCAAAGCTGTAAAGCATACCGGTGGTGAATCGGGATCTCTGATGTATCTATGGTCAGGAAGGGGAGGCTCTATTGGGATCGGGTAGGGAGTCCCGAATCGCCACCCCGTCAACTCAGTCGGCATGTCCGGCCACCCAGCATAATGATGAGTCGGAGGAATCGGGGGAACCAGTCTACCCCCACCTCTAGATGCACTGGCCCTGCTGGTGGAAGGGGCGTCTGCGGCCCGGGCTCGGCTCGAAGATGGCATACTGGCAGGCCTCATCACCGGAGCACGGACTCCCGTCAATGGAGGCATCAGGTATATGTGACGGTAAGTGGCATAATCTCCCTCCTCAAGATGTAGTAAAGCATCAGTACCCAGCATAGCACTAACAACATCCCGGGAAGAGAGCCTATCAGCAATCCGCATACCAACTGGGGGTGCTGAGGGAGGGTCTCGAGAAGTATAGCCCCATACCTGACGCAAGAAGCGCTCCCCCAGAAACCAGGCCCTACCAACCGGCCCTTCAAATAGGATCCTGTACTGGGAGGCACCCCGCCCTCCGGCAAACTGGAATTGGAGACCTTCACCTAAGGGCGCCCAGGGCTGCCATGTGATCTGCGGATAACCAATGCATAAACCAATCAGAAATCGGGGAAGTACAAGACAAGTCAAAGATGAAAACAGAAAGGACTGAGAGTTCTGAAATACCTCCGTCGACCGCACCGTGTCGAAGTACTGCCGTAGATAAAGGAGAGACTCTCGAGGTCTCGGCCGGTGCTGGCCTTCGAATACAAGTGAATGCGGGGTCACGAGGGGCCCCTCTACCACCAACTCCGGGGCTAATGTCGGGAAGTACACATAGACCCATAACTGTGGAAAACAGTGCAGAATCTAAATGCAAAGTACTGAGGGCAAAATACAGAGTGTAGAGTGCGCCGTGTGTGCAATGTACAAGTAATGAGGAGCAGAAATGTAAATCAAGAAGGCAGAAAGTATCTCCCAAGCTCTCCAATAGTCGCCAAGTAAGTCCCCCCATCCGCGGGAGGTCGCACTCATGTAGCAGTAAAGAGTAGCCAAGCCGGCGCCACCCCAATCATACCGTTTGAACTGCGATAGGTCCACCAAAGCACCTAACAGATACAGCCCAACAGTGTTCCCCCTATCGGCAAACAAAGTAGTCCCGAAGAGGAACATCAGAAAACCACGGGCATACTGTGCTGCCTCCTCAGGAGTCCCGGGCTCCATCTCCACCCTCCGAAAATGGGAAGAGAATCAGGTGTATCGGACCCTGCCCGAAGACCTATCAACAGGCGGGAGAGCCCCCAATAAATACATCCAAGCGGCATCCCACTCGGCCATGTCCTCGTCGTAAGGGATGGGCCAACCTCCCACGTCAAGGCTAGTCAATACGGCAAAGTCAAGCGGGGTCATAGTCAAGTCCCCCGTCGCAGAAAAATGGAAGGAGTTGGTGGTGTCCCACCATCTCTCCACCAAGGCGGCCATCAACGTCCTCCTGGCAGGACAACGAGATAGTCCAGTATAGAAGGGCCCAAACCCTGCCAAGTCAACCAAATCCCGGACAGCCTCCGGGAGCTTGGTATACCAGTCCCTCGCCGCGGTAGAGCCATATCCCCACACAGTGCGAGAAGTCACCTGCATTCAGAATGAATACGTGTTTCAGCATTTTAGAATGAAATGAACAAAGCTGCGTGCAAATGAAATGAATGGGCTGTGTGTTCAGAAAATCAGTGTTTGGGCTGCGTGTTCAACTCTCAATCAGTGTGTGCTGCGTGTTCACCTTCAATTTGGGCTGTGTGTTCAGAAAATCAGTGTTTGGGCTGCGTGTTCAATTCTCAATCAGTGTGTGCTGCGTGTTCACCTTCAATCTGGGCTGTGTGTTCAGAAAATCAGTGTTTGGGCTACGTGTTCAACTCTCAATCAGTGTGTGCTGCGTGTTCACCTTCAATTTGGGCTGTGTGTTCAGAAAATCGATGTTTGGGCTGCGTGTTCAACTCTCAATCAGTGTGTGCTGCGTGTTCACCTTCAATTTAGGCTGTGTGTTCAGAAAATCGGTGTTTGGGCTGCGTGTTCAACTCTCAATCAGTGTGTGCTGCGTGTTCACCTTTAATCTGGGCTGTGTGTTCAGAAAATCGATGTTTGGGCTGCGTGTTCAACTCTCAATCAGTGTGTGCTGCATGTTCACCTTCAATCTGGGCTGTATGTTCAGAAAATCAGTGTTTGGGCCGCGTGTTCAACTCTCAATCAGTGTGTGCTGCGTGTTCACCTTCAATTTGGGCTATGTGTTCAGAAAATCGGTGTTTGGGCTGCGTGTTCAACTCTCAATCAGTGTGTGCTGCGTGCTCACCTTCAATCTGGGCTGTGTGTTCAGAAAATCAGTGTTTGGGCTGCGTGTTCACCTTCAATCTGGGCTGTGTGTTCAGAAAATCAGTGTTTGGGCTGCGTGTTCAACTCTCAATCAGTGTGTGCTGTGTGTTCACCTTCAATTCGAACCGTGTGTTCAGGAAATTAGAGTTTGGACTGCGTGTTCTATTCTCAACCAGTGTGTGCCGTGTGTTCACAATCAATTTATGGTTTGAGTGTTCAGAAAGTCAAGCGATTGAACTGTGTGTTCATAATGTAAACAGGATGCCATGTCATAGACTAAACATTCTGAATAAGCTGTGTACTCAAGATAAGCAGACAAACATGGCAAAGACACGGAATGCATGTAAAAAAAAGCAGAATACGTTGCAGAAAAGGGTAAAAACGACGTAAATACCTCCCGTGCCTCATGGGAGAGATGATACTCTGGCTCTCGTAGAAGGAGATCCCCAGACGCTCGCTCGTCAAAATCGGTGAAGTGATGGAAAACAGCCCGCGGAAGAATATGTGCCGGCGGGTCGTACCTCTCGGGTATGAAGGGTCGAACCCTCGGAGGTAGAGCCATGATATCGGGATCATCTCCGACGCCCGGAGGACCTCCACCGTGAGGGAAATGACCAGCCATTTCAGAAAATCTGTAAAAAGGAGCAAAAATGAGCAAAAATGAGCCAAAATTGGAAAAAGTCAACAAAAGTCAACTCTCGGGAAATGGAAAAGTCAACAAAAGTCAACTCCCGAGAAAATCTTTCAAATATTGAGACAAACTCACCTCAAGTGGCGAAAATGAGAAAAGAAGCCCCGAAATCAAAATTTAATCGGTTCAAAGTGCTTAAAACTGAAAGATTTCGCGAAAACAACTTGCGTGGGGCGTTGGAAAACTCGTATAGAGCTCAGATCTGAAGAGGAAAATGGTTTGGGAAGGTAGAGAAGATGTTTTCGGAGCTGATGTTGTGAGCACAAAGTGTTTGGCCGAATGGTTTTAAAGAAAAGAGGGTGAAAGTACAAAATTGCCCCGAATTTGGCAAAGTGGTCGGCCGGCCACTTTTTCTGGCAGGCCGGCCATTCTCTTTTCAAAAACTGGCCGGTGGCCTCCCTCTCCCAATAAAGATGGCCGGTGGTGTTCCCCACATGCCCCCCAAGGTCCCTGCAAATTTTGGGGAGGATTGGAGTCCCCGGGACCTGAAAAAGTACAAGAAAAGTGCACTTCCTGTCGTGAAATCGCTCCGCCGGAACCTCAGCTTCAACTTCCGATGCGTGTCTCATCATTACTCATCGAAAGTGAGATATATCCTTTTGAACATGTTGTAACCTCTCCGGGAGGTGAACCGGAGGCCGCGATCGAGTCGCCCTCGCCGAAACGCGCATTTCCTTGCTCGTTGTTTTGCGACAAACACACATCCTGGTTTACGCTTGTTCTGCATTGTTGTGCACATAACTTGCATTCTCATGCATATACTTACATTGTTATGCACGTCTCCTTGTTATTACCAAGCCTCCGTGCTTAAACTCGCGTTGTCACGCGCGTTTCTTCCCGCATTGCGATGCACTTTTCCATCGACACCGCGATTGTCTGCATTCGATATCACATTGAACATATGTTGTTAGATATGTCGTGCTTGTTGAGTTTCTTTCTTTTGCAGGCACGATATTGTATGTACGGTTCATTTGAAGCTGGTGCGACCAGACGAATCACGCAGGTATCGTATCTTCTCTGTGTGAGACGCGACGAGAATTGAATAATTCTCCGCATTCCTAACTACATGAAATGTAGTTGTTGCTTTGCATTCTTGCTTAAAACTGTTGCATCTATTTGCGAATACTTGCTTCATTACAGCTTGTTGCATTTGCATGATCATCAAGTCACATCTGGCCTTGTGCATACCGTTTTGCATTTTGCCCCCTGCCTGCGGGCACGCCTGCGGGCACATCTCTGTTTATCTCACCTGTTTGTCTAAGTCTTCGGCCTTGTCAAAAATGGGTCGTCTCTGGGCTTTGACATTCACTCCCGTCACTTATGACTTTCCAGTTCTGTCAAAGAGGGGCAACTGTAGACACCCCATTTTTGACCGACCTTAAGACTCAGACGTCACCGATTGAGCGCTTGGTGATGTTGCATATGTGCTCGTTCAGAGGTTTCAGAGTCTCGGCTGCGAGCCTTGCCTCCGGACTTCCGGACTCTTTCATGTTTTGCCTCGGTTTGCGAACTAGGCTCGGTTTTCTCTGTTTCTCTTCTAGAAGGGAGGAAGAGGTCTCATAGACCATCTTTCAGTGGCCGTAGGCTACGTTTCGTGGTCGTAGGCCATTTTGCCCGTTTGGAGTCCGGTTTCTCGTTTTTCGGAGCCGTTGGCCGTGTGCCTCGGTTCGGGACTGCTTAACCATCTCCGTTTGCTCCGGTTTTTGGCATGCATCTTATTTACTCCCTTTTGAGGGACATTGTGGTCCGAGAGACCAACTTCGTGGTTGAACACCACTTTCGGTGCCTAACAGTCAGTTTTTGGGGCCCCGGGCTGTGCGTTTTGGCCCCCGAACCTTCATTTTGCATCGATTTTGGTTCATTTTTGGTGGAGGCCTCATTTTCATTGTTAGAAAGGTCGTAGAGGGGTGGGAGGCCAGTAATTGTTCTGACAACCAGTTTTATTCCTTCATCGCCCTCCGTCGCCCGTTTTTCTCACTTCAAAGGCAATGTTGACCACCCTTGGGCCATTTTCTTTAAACCTAAACCCCATATTTGTGTTGTAGACACCTGGGAGGCCACCAATATCACATGGCTGGCCAGTAATTGCACTTGAACCTTTTGAACCCCTTTGAAAATTGGGTTGTTCTCTCTCCTGGTTCACATTTCCAGGATTTTGACCACATGGTTGTGTTGTGCACACATGGGAGGCCCTCTTTTTGGCATGGCCGGCCATTAATCTTCATTGACCCTTTTGACCCTTGGCCGGCTGGCCATGGGGAGGGCCGGCCGGCCACCTGCAGCCTCAATAACTGGCCGGCCATGATCCTTGCATCCTGTTCCTTCCAAATATGTATTTTGTTTCCCCCCAGATTTTGTATCCGGGGGGGTGCACTTTTGGGAGGAAACTTGAATTGGTTTTCCCCCCCTTTTTTCCCCCTCTTTTCCACCTCTCTTGCCTATATAACCAGCACCCCCAGCCATGTTTTGAGGGTTGGAAAATCTTCTTGGAGCCTTGCATACATACACCCTCCATCTCTCTCTTTCAAAGCTTCAAAACCCTTTTGTTCTTGGCCCCTTTCTACACCACCACATAGCACCACCTTCCCACCATCCTTTCCAACACTTGGAGCTGGTTTTCCAGAGGCAAGGATCCCCTTTTCTCAAGCCAAGAGGCTGTTGAAGTTTGGTCTACAAGGGTGAGCCACACTTTCCCTCTTTCTAAGTTATTTTTACATGCTTTGTTAGCCCCTTGTGCTTGTATTTTTGGGCTCCGACCCTAACTGAAAATAGCATTATTTTGAGGTCTTTTTCATGTTTGTTTTAGGGTCCTTCCATGTTTAAGGTCTCTAGCTAGCACTTGCTTCTTTACCTCTCTTGTATGCCTCTTTCTTGCATAGTATTTTAGGCCTATTTGTAAACTTTTTTGAGCTTGGTTATAAACTGAAAAGTGGCTTATTTTGAGCCCTTCTTCAACATTGTTGAAGGGCTCTTCACTTTTTGAGGCTTCCTTTTGTCACTTGCCTCTTTACCCCTCTCTTGGCCTTATTTTTGCATGCTTTGTTAGCCCCTTGTTCTTGCATTTTTGGGCTCTGGTTTGAACTTTAAATAGCCTTATTTTGACTCCCTCTTCATGTTTGATCAAGGGTCTTTCACTGTTTGAGGCTCCCTTTTTGCTCTTTGTGTTTAAACCTCTTTTTAGGCCTTATTTTGCATAGTATTTTAAGCTTGCATGTGCACTGTTTTGGGCTTGGTCACTAACTATAAAATACCATTTTTTGGGCCCCTATTCAACTTTGTTGAAGGGCCCTCCTCTGTTTGAGGCCAGCAACCATCACTTGCTTCTTTGTCTCCCTTTTGGCCCATTTCTTGCATAATAGTTTAGCCATACTTGTGTTTGTTTTCGTGGCTTGTTGTAAACTGTAAAGTGCTTCATTTTGAGCCCCTATTCAACTTTTTTGAAGGGCTCTTTGCCATTTAGGGCCAGCAGCTGTTACTTGCTTCATTATCTCTCTTTCGGGGCCATTTTTGCATGCTAGCTTAGTCCTATTTGTGTTCACTGTTTGGCCTTGCTTAAAACTGTAAATATGCTTGTTTCGGGACTGTCTTGATTCTGTCTTCACACTTCATGTTCAAATAATGCATTCTTTGCATAGCCATAGGTCATTCCATGTACCTAATTTCATGTTTCGGGTCTCATCTCATGCATCGGGTGCCATGATTCCATGTTTCGGGGCTGTTTTGCATAATATTTTGGTACTCAAATTTTCATGTTTGTATGCCATATCCCATGCCTTACCATGCTTTGATAGAGTGGCATTCGTGCCTTAGGTTCGGTCCTCGGTTTGCGTGCATGTGTGCACGCATCTCGAGTGTCTCATTTTTCATCTTATGGCCTCCTATGTGAGTGTGGCTGAGGTCCACTTGTGTTGGTGTAAGTCCATTATGCATTGTGTATGCCATCTCATTTCATAGCATTGTGTATGCTAGGTTGTATGTTAGCGTATTGTGTATGCCATGTTACCTCGTGCATCGTGTATGCCATTTCATAGCATTTTGCACGTTAGGTTGTATCTTAGTTGCATTTCATGCATGTCATGCATATTGCATTGTGTTCGGGATAGGAGTTAGCCTGAGCACGGGAAACGAGGGGCGTTTCGTACTCCGAGTAACGAAACGTGTCTCAATTCTCAGTCACCGACACTCCGGATTATCCATGATGGAGTTAGGTTTTAGTTGAGTTTTCATGTGCATTCATTCCATATTGAGTTGTGCAATTCGACTCCTCGGCCATCATGCATCGAGATGCGTGATTGGTGGCACGAGGATCGAGGCATGCATACATTTGTGAAAATACATTGCTATGCCCCTTTCCTGCTCTCTGTTGCAGCAAATCAAGAATTAGCAACCTTCCGAAACTTGGCACGCATTCCAAGAATGAGTGCAAACAGAGGCTAACTGGGGCATCGCCATGGATTTCCGCGCAAGGGCAACCCGGACATGCATCATTCATCTTATGGAGAAGAGTCAAGGCAGTCCCTGGCTTGCATGCCAATTTAAAGTTTTCCTAGTTAATTTTGTTAAGTAATTAGGAATTTGTACATATTTGGACTGTATTATTTATTTGGACTATACTATTTATTTGGGACTGTATATTATTTTATTTGGACCCTCTGCGCGAGGGCAATGTTGTAATAAGTGTGCGTGAGTGTGATGTATGTTTTCCAATCCCACGTCTTTCTTCCCTTTTATTTACCTGCTTATGATGGTTAGATTAGGGCATGTTTCAATTAGCATACAGTATGATAGCATGTTTACATTCATTCATCTGTCTTGCATGCACCGGGCTCGGCGCACCATACTAACTGCATCTGTATTTCAATTCCAAGTTGAATACTTGTTAACTGTAGCATTCCATATGCCATGTTTAGGATAGCTGAGCCTGCTATAGTTACATCTTTGCATGTGTTGCATTAGGCATTTCTGTATAATTAGGATCATGCATGGATTTCTAATTAGCTTCTGTTTTGGCTTGGAGTACTCGGTAAGTTTTATGCTTTAGCATCCTTGCATGCGTGTGAGTGACTGCCATGAATAGCATGCTTACCATGAGGCTATTTGCTTATGTGATATACCTGCTTGAATGCTTGTGGGTGAAGGTTGGGTTATCTGAATTGGAATAATGCATTGACTGTGAGTTTTAAGCCCACTAGATAGTGGCAAAACCATGTTTTCTAAGCCCACCTGAGGGTGGCAAAATCTGCATTTTAAGCCTACTTGCGAGTAGCAAACCACTTTAAAAAACAAACATGAAATGTTTTGTTCCAATTCAGGCGATCCAGTCTATACTTGTATGTTGTGCGCATCACATAGTAAATCTAGGCTAATAACCGGAATAAGAACACATAATATTTTCAAAACTAGATATCATGGTTAGTAGAGGCCGATCTTTGATTGGGCGAGCGGGGGTGCTCACGAAGTGACCTTCCCCAATCGTACCCAAGTTCCCGAGCCGAGGCAACTTTGGTGATGACGGACACGTGGCCTTAGGCAACGAGTCAGGGTTTCCTAAATTTCCTCAAAAATAAAATATTTAGGTGGCGACTCTGTATCTGGCAAAGCAGTCCATGTTTGGCACTTCTTTCAAAAATCTATTTTCTCAAAACGATTTGCCGGATTTGGACTCTTTGGTTCAGATTGAGAACCGTGACACAAATCGAGTCCGAACTGTAGCGAGGTCCCCTGCGGGCTTGTTACAGAGATACGGTTAGGTATGCTTGTTGGTTACACCACATTTGTTCCTTTCATCTGCAACGTGTTAGGATTTGAAGTTTACCCGGTTAAAACCTTCCCCCTCTCCGTATGAAACACGGGTAGGTTCGTCTGTTGGTTACACTACCTTTGCTCCTTTCACGTAAAACGTGTTAGGTTTTGATGTTTACTAGGTTAAAACCTCCCCCCTCTCCGTATGAGATACGGTTAGGTACGCTTGTTAGTTACACCACCATTGTTCCTTTCACTTGAAATGTGTTAGGATTTGAAGTTTACTAGGTTAAAACCTTCCCCTTCTCCGTATGAGATACGGTTAGGTACGCTTGTTGATTACACCACCTTTGTTCTTTTTACCTGAAACGTGTTAGGATTTGAAGTTTACTCGGTTAAAACCTCCCCCCTCTCTGTATGAGATATGGTTAGGTACGCTTGTTGGTTACACCACCATTGTTCCTTTCACTTGAAACATGTTAGGATTTGAAGTTTACCATGTTAAAACCTTCCCCCTCTCTGTATGAGATACAGTTAGGTACGCTTGTTGGTGACACCACCTTTGCTCCTTTCACATGAACCATGTCAAGATTTGATGTTTACCAGGTTTCCGTATGAGATATGGTTAGGTACGCTTGTTGGTTACACCACCATTGTTCCTTTCACTTGAAACGTGTTAGGATTTGAAGTTTACCAGGTTAAAACCTTCCCCCTCTCCGTATGAGATACGGTTAGGTACGCTTGTTGATTACACCACCTTTGTTCTTTTCATCTGAAATGTGTTAGGATTTGAAGTACCCGGTTAAAACCTCCCCCCTTTCCGTATGAAATACGGTTAGGTACATCTGTTGGTTACACCACCTTTGCTCCTTTCACGTGAAACGTGTTAGGATTTGATGTTTACCAGGTTAAAACCCCTCTCTCCGTATGAGATACAGTTAGGTACGCTTGTTGGTTACACCACCATTGTTTCTTTCACTTGAAACGTGTTAGGATTTGAAGTTTACTAGGTTAAAACCTTCCCTCCTCTCCGTATGAGATACGGTTAGGTACGCTTGTTGGTTACACCACCTTTGTTCCTCTCACTTAAAACGTGTTAAGATTTGACGTTTTCCAGGTTAAAATCTTTCCCCTCTTGTAGGAAATACGGTTAGGTACATCTGTTGGTTATACCACATTTCCTCCTCTTGCGTGAGATGCGTTTGGATTTGTTCACTATTTCTCCTCTTGCTTGAGACATGTTTGGATTTGTTCACTATTTCTCCTCTCACGTGAGACGCATTTGGATTCATTCACTATTTCTCCTCTCGCGTAAGACGCGTTTGGATTCGTTCACCATTTCTCCTCTCCCGTGAGACGCGTTTGGATTCGTTCACTATTTCTCCTCTCGCGTGAGATGCATTTGGATTTGTTCACTATTTCTCCTCTCACGTGAGATGCGTTTGGATTTGTTCACTATTTCTCTTTTCGCGTGAGATGTGTTCGGATTTGTTCACCATTTTTCCTTTCGAGTGAGACGTGTTTAGGTCTCAAGTTCACCTTTCTCCTCTCGCATGAGACGCATTTGGATTTGTTCACCATTTCCTCCTTTTGCGTGAGACGCGTTAGGTTGTTGATTTACTCAATTAAAAACATTAGGTGCGCCTGGTGTTCACACTATTTTTTCTTCTTTCGCGTGAGACACGTTAGGTTGTTGATTTATTCGGTTAAAAACATTAGGTGCGCCTGGTGTTCACACCATATTTCCTCCTTTCGCGTGAGACACGTTAGACTGTTGATTTACTAGGTTAAAAAACATCAGGTGCACCTGATGTTCACACCATCTTTCTTTCTTTTTTTCGTGTGAGATGCGTTAGGTTGTTGTTTTACTCGGTTAAAAACATCAAGTGCGCCTGGTGTTCGCACCATCTTTTCCTCCTTTCACATGAGACTCGTTAGGCTGTTGTTTCACTCGGTTAAAATTGTGTTATGGCACATTTATATGCAATGCACCCCCTGTTATGTTTCCTATCATTTGCACGAGGCTTGCCTCTCATGTTGCCATCTTCATATATCTTTATCATCACTCCATAACATTGCATTGCATTACACAATCATGAATTTTCAAACAATCGACTTCGCGAAGTGTGTAAGTCCAACTTTCAAACTGCATTTTAAGCATGTGACTTGCATTTTGTCCTTGAACTACGTTGGTTTGATTCTTTGCAAAAGGATACGTAGGCAGCCCTTGGGTTCAACCAATTGCATTTGCATCTTGTTTGTTTGCCTAAGTCTTATGACCTTGTCAAAAGGGTCATCTTCAGGCTTTGACATTCACTCACGTCAAGAAATGACTTTGAGCTCTGTCAAAGAGGGGCAACTATGGACACCCCATTTTGACCGGCCCTAAGACTTGGGCGCTTCTTTTTGATCACCTAATGATGAAAACAAGAAGGTGTATCTCACAGAATCCTCAATAAGAAAACTTAAAATTTGAGCCCTGTTTCCAACCATAAACAGCCACAAATTATCTTTTCGAGGGATTATTCTGACCTCACAGTTGCGTCCCGAATGGTTTGTTTAGCTAGGGTCAACCTTTGCTGCACTTCTAGGGGACTCACTGAAAAATTCTCCCGAAATCTGGGTTACAGCACAATTATTTGAAACTTTTGGGCCAAATTATAATTTTCAAAACTAAAGGAATATTCTGTTATGTGAGGAAATATTCTGTTAAGTCAGGGAATATTCTGTCCATATGCAGAATATTCCGTCAATGCTGACTGTGACGCTGACGTGGCAGTCTTGCTGACATGGCATGACTAGATTGGTCCTTGCTGATGATGTGGCGCTGATTTGTTTTTACCAAAAAAAAAAAAGAATTTAAAGAATGCTAGTGAAGGAGTTTGAACCCCCAACCTAAGACTCCACACCCAACACCTTAACCACTTTGCCAAAGCTTTGCCTTGTGTTATATTTCCCCTCAAATAATATTTGACCATTTCAAACTAGCAGGTAAAGAAGGTGTATTTTTTGCATTTTTTTTCTTGTGTGTGGGACACTCCTCTACCCCATTGGCCGACCCATATATCACCAAATACATGCCTAATCATCCCCCATTGTCAAAAAGAGGTTTTGTTTGCATCCATAAAGGAGTATCCCATGCAACCACCTTGAAAATTTGTCCTCCTATCACATTCTTGTTTCCAACCTTCTTTTTGACCTTCACTCTCCCTCATTGCCTATCTAGAATGATCATATTGTAAGAGAGAGAGAGAGAGAGAGAGAGAGAGAGAGGACCACAAAATTGAAGACAAAAGAGTGAGAAAATGGTGAAAAAAGAGAGACAAATTGAGTTTTTGAGCTAAAAACACTCCTATCTTCCATTTACAACCCCATACCTTCCATACAAATTGAAATTCCATCTTTCCTACACCCAAAACTCTTCCAAAAATTATGAAATAGCTAAATTTCAATAGTGATTGATCAAAGGAAAGAGTGAGTGTTGTTGAAAGTGAGAAAAAAATAAGAGAGTTAGCTACTTTTCCATCATACATACCCAGAGTTCCATTCTAGTTTCGAATTGAGGATTGAAAACACACTTACTAAACTTGAGGGTGATCAAGAGGAAGTTTAGAAATCAAGAAGTTCAATCTTTCTTTGGAAGGTGAATTTCTAGTCTTTCATTTTCTTATATTTTCTATCTTATATTTATTTTCTTGCTTCTTATTTCATAGTGTTTTGTTATAATTCAAGTGGTTTATTTATCTCATATTTATTTTCTTGCTTCTTATTTCATAGTGTTTTGTTATAATCCAAGTGGTTTGTTTATCTCATATTTATTTTCTTACTTTATATTTCATAGTGTTTTGTTATAATCCAAGTGGTTTGTTTATCTCATATTTATTTTCTCACTTTATATTTCATGGTGTTTTGTTATAATCTAAGTGGTTTGTTTATCTCATATTTATTTTCTTACTTCTTATTTCATGGTGTTTTGTTATAATCCAAGTGGTTTGTTTATCACATATTTATTTTCATACTTTATATTTCATAGTGTGTTGTTGTAATCAAAGTGGTTTGTTTAGCTCATAATTATTATTTTTTTGCTTATTTGCTTGCTTTTGTTTCATATTAGTTGTGTTGTAAGCTAACCGGTAGTAGTTAATTGAGCCACCTATATAATTTCTGTTTGTTCCTTTCCTTGGTTTCGCAACAAGATAGGTTTTGTTTGGCCTAGTTGGCCGGCTGGCCTATTTGGCCAGTCTGTTAGCTTCTTTCGGACAAGATGGCGTAATCTCCCAATGTTGACCAATTTCCGCCGACGGTTCCAAGGAACATGAAGCTTTTATTTTATTTATTTTTATTTTGAGTGTTTTGCGAGGTTTTTATTTTGATGTAATATTCTTCTTGTCCCTCTCTAATTTGGTTTGTAATTATTCTTTCAAGTGTGGTAATAATTCCCCGCCCTGCTTCTTTCTATCCCGTTCTTTTACTTGCTTTCTTTATCTGTGAATATGCATAATCTTTTGTCTTTCATTATATCCATGCTTTGTATCCATGTTTCATGCATCTTGATTAGGCTAATTTTGCATTTGTAGATTTAATCAATTCCTATGTGACTATGTACGCTACCTCATGTTCTTCAGATGATTCACATGTCATACCTTAGAAGCCGAATCTTTAGATGCATCTCATGAGTGAATTACATTAGGATTTTGTATATAAGATCAAACATGTTCTACTAACTTTGTTTTGTAGCTTGTTGCGGGACGTCAAACATGTGAGTTTTTATGCTTTAGCATCCCGTTTATGTGTGTTTTTCTTACTATGTTTAGCATTCTACCATGAAGCTATTTGTTTATGTGATATAACTCTATGAATGCCAGTGGATGGAGGTTATATTGCTTAATTTGGAATGATGTTGATTTTTAAGTTTGTAAACTCAATTTATTTGGATTGTACATCTTCAAACTTTTTCAAAACTACATGAAATCAAGTTGTTCCAAAGTGGGTGACATAGTCTATACTTGTATGCTTCACATAGTAATTTTTTTAGGATTTATTAAACAATCAGAATATGAACATATAAAGTAAATAAAATTCATATCATGGTTTAGTAAAGGCCTATCTTTTGATAGGATAAGCAGGGGTGCTCAATTAATGACCTTCCCCTCTCATACCTAAGGTTTCGAATCGAGACAACTTTGGTTATGACGAACAGTGGCCTTGGCATGAGTCATGAGTTTCCTAATTTCCCAAAGTATTAGGTGGCGACTCTGAGTTCTAATGACGCAGTCCATTTTTGGCAAAATGTTTTTTTTGCAATAAAATGGATTTTCTAAAATTTGCCAAATGTGGACTCTCGTCTATGTTTCATATTGCACTTGTGAGATTAGATCAAAGAGATAGAGGGTCTGAACTGTTTAACGTGCGTGGGTACTCCTCGACCATGTTACAAGACCATTTTGGCCGCAGACGAAGGCTTGTACGTCAGCGCCTAGTCCATCTATTTTATGAACAAACTGCATCACGTTCCAGGAATGGGACTTGGAAGAAGTGGCCAGAAAGGCGTTGCAGCACTAACAGACGTGCCACACAACCCACATGCCTTTGGATTGGGCTATGTGCCCACCAAGGAAGACTAGGTGAGGAAGAGAGAAGAAATGAGAGGCAGAGCCAAGGCCAAGAGAGCTGGAAAGCATTATGAACTCATCCACAGGCTAATCCGGAGGACACTGAATGGCCTCTTTATTCGGGAGGGAGAAAACTTCCCTTTTTGTGGCTTTTCCGAGCCTTGGGTGAATTCCTCACAGCAACGTGTTCCCGGGTTCGAGATCTTCTTTGATCTGCAGCTGCAGGACAGTGATACTGCAGAAAAGGCTAAGCTAAACGTTAAAGCTGAATAGAGCACGGAAGGTGACTCCGATGGCAGCGAACTTAGAGTAGGGGTAGCACTGGCTAGTCTCTTGACAGATCTTGCGATTGACCTAGAGAACTTGGAGGATAACCTTACTGTCTCCATGATCGGGGAAGAACTGGGTGTGAACCTAACCAGCGGCATTTTGGATGTATTAGGGGCACCATCTCTTACCTGGCAACTAGAGAAAGGCTATCTGTCCAGTTCTGAATTGGGTAATGAGCTAGAATCTGATTCCACTAAGTCTGTGGAGTCGGGATTAGATTCAAGTTCCTCTAAGTCTGAGTCTAGTATTTCTTGGGTTAGAAACCTGGATACCAAAGTCCTGTCTAGGTCTTCATTCAGCTTTTCTTTTGAGTTTGTAACTAAAGATCTGGACCTTTTGAATGAAATCTCTGCAAATTCCGTGTACTTTTCTGTGCCATTGGTTTATTGTATTGACCAAGATTTTCAAAACTTTAACAAAAATGAAGGGGAAAAAATTCCCCTGGCTTTGAAAAACTTGATTAATTGAGAGGATGAGAGGTTTGCTAAACCCTGTGCTGATGAAATCATTGCCATTAATGTGGGTACTGAGAAGGATCCCTGCCTGGTCCAGATCGGGTCCACGTTGTCTTCGGAGGAGCGTGAGCATTTAATCGCTTTGTTAAAAGATTTCAAAGAAGTTTTTGGGTGGTCCTACGAAGACATGCCTGGAATCGATCCTGAGATTGTACAGTTTCAAATCCCTCTTAACCTCGGGGCCCGACCAGTCAAGCAGAAGTTGCGTAGAATCGGTCCGAATTAGGCGCTAAAAATCAATGAAAAGGTCACCAAGCAGATCAAGGTAGGTTTCTTGTTAGTATCTGAGTATCCAACTTGATTGGCCAACATCGTCCTAATGCTAAAGAAGAATGGTAGAATTCGGGTAAGTGTGGACTTCTAGGATTTGAACAAAGCCAGTTCGAAGGACAACTTTCCTCTGCCGTATTTGATGAATTAGTGGACTTCACTGTGGGCCATGCATTGCTGTCATTTATGGATGGGTTTTTCGGGTACAACCAGATTCTGATGGTGCCCGAGGATAGAGAAAAGACCGCATTCACTACTCCGTGGGGTACCTACTGCTACCGGGTTATGACGTTTGGTTTGAAAAATGCTAGAGCTACCTATTAGAGGGTTATGACCACCATTCTGCATGACATGATCCACAAAGAGGTCGAGGTGTACGTGGACGACATGATTGTCAAGTCCAAAGAATGAGGGAGCCACTACACCGCCTTGAAGAAATTTTTTCAACGAATCAGAGAATACAGATTGAGGTTGAATCCGCATAAATGCACCTTCGGCATAACGGCAAGAAAAATGCTGGGTTTTCTGATCATACAGTGGGGTATTGAAGTAGATTCTACCAAAATCAATGCCATCTTGGAAATGCCACCACCAAGGACTAAAAAAGAGGTGCGAGGCTTTCTGGGTAAAGTGCAATTCATAAGACGGTTTATTTCCAAATTAACCTTGACTTGTGAACTACTATTTGGTCTCTTGAAGAAAGGGAAGAAATTCCAATGGGACAATCGCTGTCAGTTTGCCTTTGAGCAAGTTAAGCAATACCTCCAAAATTTGCCTGTGTTGTTGCCACTGGAGCCGGGGAAGCCATTGATTCTATACCTGTCAATAACAGACACGACCATGGGATGTATGCTCGCTCAGGAATCTAAAGATAAGGTGGAGAAAGCCATCTACTACTTGAGTAAGAAAATGCTAGATTACGAGACTTGCTATACTTCGTTGGAGAAATCTTGCCTAGCCTTGCTATGGGCTACCAGGAAGTTGAGGCACTACTTGTTAGCTCACTCTGTAATCCTGGTTTCGAGATTAGATCTCATTAAATATCTCTTTGAGAAATCAGCGCGTACAGGTAGGCTGGTCCGTTGGTTGTTTCTTCTCTCCGAATTTGATATCAAATATGTCACCCGCAAGTCAGTCAAGGGAAGAGCTGAAGCGGAGTTCCTAGTAGACCACCTGGTAGAAGAAGATGAGGCTGTGGAATACTTGTTCGCAGATGAAGCCATTTTGCAAGTTGAAGAGGAAACTTGGACAATGTACTTTGATGGAGCGTCCAATCAGTACGGTTATGGGATAGGTGTGTTGCTGATAGCACCCGATGACTCCCATATACCTTTAGCCTTCAAACTCCGATTCATGGTGTCTAATAATGAAGCAGAATATGAAATGTGTATTGCTGGTTTAGAAGCCGCCTTGGAACTAGGGGTAATAAGATTGGATGTCATCGGGGACTCGAACTTAGTTGTTTCTCAAGCAAATAGAGACTGGAAAGTCAAAGAAGAGAAGATGAAGGTTTGCCATCAGGCCTTGGATGTTCTGATTCCTAGGTTTGAAAAGTTGACATTCACGCATCTACTGAGAGAGAACAACAGGTTTGCTGATGCTTTAGAAACTCTATCTTCTATGGTAGACATCCCATTTGGAGTCCGGATGCGTCCGATTATCATCGAATATAAATACACGCCAGCTTATGAAACTATTGCCGCGATAGATGAAGTACAAGACAAAAACCCCTGATATTACGATATTTGGAATTTTCTGGAAAAGAAGATATATCCACTAGGGGCAAATGTCAAGGACAAATGGAGAATATGACGTATGGCCGTCCAATTTATCATCTACGGAGGTAAGTTTTATAAAAGAGGTCATTTGGAAATGCATAAATTGTGTGTGGAGGAAGAGGAATTGAAACGCCTTATAGAGGCTATTCACGGTGGAGAATGCGGGGTGTATATAAATGGTGTGATGTTAGCCCGGAAGATTCTCAAACAAGGTTATTACTGGTCTACCATGGAGGAGGATTGTATTGGTTTTGTACGGCAATGCCACAAATGTCAAATTCATGCCAATCGCATGAATATTCTGCCGTCGAAGCTTTACAACATGACTTCGCCATGGCCTTTCTCAGTCTGGGAAATTGATGTTATCGGTGTTGTCTCACTGAAAGGGTCGAATGGGCATGAATATATCTTGGTGGCGATTGATTATTTTACAATATGGGTGGAAGCCCAATCCTATGCAGTGTTGAAGGCATCGCATGTGGCCAAATTTATCAGAAACGATATCATCTGCCGGTTTGGAGTTCCGAACGAGATCATATCAGATAATGGCTCCCACTTCAAGAAAAAGGTGATAGACCTGTTGGACAAGTATAATGTGGCTTTTCATAAGTCATCTACATACAGGCCATAAACCAATGGAGCTGTTGAAGCAACCAACAAGAATATCAAGAACATCTTGCAAAAGGTGGTTGAGACCTACAGGGACTGGCCAGATAAATTTCCATTCGCACTCTGGGGTTACAGAACTTCGATCCGGACGTCTACATAGGCAACTCCTTATTCTCTTGTCTATGGGGTGAAATCCGTTTTGCCAATTGAAATTGAAGTACCGTCACTGCGAGTTATGGTTGAGTGTCAGATAGCAGAGGCAGACTGGTAACAGAGCAGGTTTGAAGAGTTAATGCTGTTTGATGAAAGAAGACTAAAAGTATTGTATCATGTTTAGGGCTACCAGCGCAGAATTGCCAAGGCTTTTAACAACAAAGTTAAGTCTTGGAATCTCAAGGAAGGAGATATGGTGCTGAAAGACAACCAAGCTCCCATCCATGACCCTAAGGGCAAGTTCAGACCTAATTGGGCTGGTCCTTACATCATCAAAGCTATCTGGTCAGGAGGGGCAGTTATTCTCATGGACCTAGATGGCTTAGAATTTTTACAGCTGATCATCATGGACAAGTTGAAGAAATACTACCCCTGAGAGGCTCGCTAGGCCGAAAACTTGGAAGGGCGACCTAGGCAAAAGTTAGAGCAAGAAAAATTAGAAATAAAGAAAAACTGAACTCGCAAGGTTGAAAATCCTAAAAGGTGACTTTGGCAAAAATTCAAGCGCAAAAGGAGAGAGTGAATACTCGAATGAACTTGAACCGAACTACGTAAGGCCTAATTTCCATCTTTGGGATACATAGGCAATTTCATCATTCTAAAGTTTGGCTATAGCTATCTCTAACTCAATCCTGTCTTTTTTTTTCTGATCAGGTCATCTTTCTCCATCAGTTGTTAGTTCGGTTGTGATCTTCATTATGGGAAAAAGAGCTGGTTACAATGCAGAGTAGTAGTGGTATGCCATGCGGGGCAGTTATGATCTTTTGATTCGGGGTTGTACATCTTGAGGATTGATTCTATGCGTGTTAGGCAGTGATCATTCTCGAAAATGATTTTGAAAAGTTTTAATAAAAGTTGATTTTGTTCAAAATTTACCTTTTATAACTTAGACCATTTTTTCGACCAAAAAGAAAAAAATTTAGTGCTTACAACTTTAATTCCATTGATTTCAACATAAAGTTCTCCTACTCTCTAATACAAATTAAAGTTGCTTTTACATCATAAAACTTGAAGAGAAAGGTCAAAGCAATAAACTAGGGGCATAAGCGAGTCAGGTACCCCTGCATCCTCTGCTCGTGCTTGCGAAAGCTTCTGTAGCCAAAGTTGGCCCAACTTGTGCCTCATCCTCGAGCCAAGCCAAGCACTCGCCATAAAGGGCATAACTGAAACTAGAGGCAGGGGCTAGAAGCTCTCTCGTCCTCCAAGCAGCAAGGTATCAAGTCAGGTGTGAAACATGAATCGAGAATGAAGCCGGGTATTCTATCCCCTCCTTTGGACAGGTCTGATCATGTCCAAACTGGCATTTAAACCGAAAAGGGAAGTAGAATACGCAGTGTGTGAGCCTAATCAACTGTATGTCAGGTTGCCGAGTCATGCTATAACTCATCTCAATCAGATGAAGCCAGGGGCAACGCCAAGCTATGTCAACTGCAGACTTGTTGCACATCCAGTTGCACCACTATCCCTCGTTGGGAAAGTCCACTAGTTGTTGGTGGAAGAAATAAGTTCGAGCGAAATACTCGGGGCAAGAGTCCACCACCTTTAGGTTGTCCATGAGCTATACCTGGGAAGAGATGAAAAATAAGAGAGATTAAAAAATAGAGAGATGTACGTTGAGAGAAAAGTAAGGAAAGGGCTTTGAGAGAAAAATAGAGCATGAGTGTTGAGCAATGTGAGAAACACATATGAGAAAGGGTGGGAAACAATAACTAAAGAAATAGTGAACTCCCCGCAAATCTGGTGGTCTCTTGCCGATGAAAAGCATCTAAACCCATCAGGGTCTCAGCTAGCGTCAAACCGATACAACTCTTACATTCTTTCAGACATTGGGCCATTTCAATCAACCGAATGCTGGTTCCACTGTAACTAGGGGCAAGAAGGAAATGTGCAAGCATGCATAAGCAGAGGGCATGTTGCCAAAAACCTTGCCAGAGAAGGTCTCCTCTATCACCGATGTCAGAAAATTGATGAATCAAACTAGGTATGTCTGGCTCCCTCATGGGCCAAAGATCGAGCTTCATGCAAAGTGAGCCCACACATCCTTCCCAAAGCTTGGGCGTGGCCAAAACAGGGCTGAGGCACGATTTCCTCATCGCGTCAGGTTTCCATCAATGTTCGAAATTCTTCAAGAGTCGTGCACATTTCCTGTGCTCTGAAATGAAAGACATGCGTAATCGGGTCCCAGCATCGGGTCGTGACATGGAGGAATGGAAAGCAAAGTGGAGTGTGGCTTAATGAAAAAAGCGCGTTTATGCCGAAACCCCAGAAATTTACCTTTTCCATGCCGTCTAAAGTGGCTATCCAATCCATGAGCTTCTCGGCAAGAAATGTCTCCATTTGTGGAAAAAATGGGAGCTAAATGAGGTTCTGGAGAAAAAATCACGAAGGAGGACCTTTTGTAGAAGATAAGGTTGTGAGTGGAGGCTAGTTGTCAATTTTCTGGAGGTTTTTCACATTAGTGGCCGGCAGGCCACTTTTTTTGGCTAACAACCCACTTTTGTGGCCGTCAGCCCCCTTTTTCTGGCTTGCCGTCCACTTTTGGACCTGGCAGCTTTGGTAGCTTGGCTTTTTCTTGATATTTGTGTTTGAGGTCCTATTTTGAGTCTTTTAATTTTAGCAAGTGTGTGTATTTGTGTTTGAGTTATTTTTGCTTTGCTTATCGAGTTATATTATGTATTTTGGTTGTTGGTCGGCTCATTACTCGGTTAAGAACATTGTTTCAATCAAGTGTTCTCATTTCAAACTCAATTCCATTTCCATTTCATGCAAATATGGTGCTCATGATACAAAAACAATAACACTTTTCATAAAAACTGCGAGGTTTTATTATGATCATGGTTTTTTACAAAAGGGAGTACAAGTTTCAAAAGCAAAAGTAAAACCTATTTGAAGCTATACATGTGTTAAGCTACCAAACAAAAAGAAACTAAGCAAAAAAGTACAAAAATCGGCGTCAGTCATCTCAAGCTCGAGAGGCCCTCTTTGTCATCCTCAGAGGGAATTCGAAGGCACTGTCTCCATCAACACCGCTATCAGAATCAGACTCTGAGCTAGAGTAGGCCTCATTATCTCCACTCTCTGCCTTAGAGCCAGCCTCGGCGTCATCTCCACTCCTAGACCCCGAGCCAGCATCATCGCCTCTGCTCTCAGACGACTCAAAATGTCGACTCACTGCCTTCTCGGAGTCGTTAGTCTCGGCATCATCATCACTCAAAACAGGCTCCAAGGGACTGTTCTGGCCTCGGGTACCCCTATCTCTGCCTCAACCGCAACGTACATCTCGGCCACGTGCTGGGGCCTGTCTTTTTCTCCTCCTTGCTGTTGGAGGAGGTGCTGTCGGTGTGGGTGCTGCTGCTACCACTGATGCCCTCGAAATCTGGAAAAATAGTTGTCAACATATTAGCTATAGTGTATATATCAGATACAGGCATAGTATGCAGAATGAACGTCATGCAGAAACCAGATACAATATGAGGACAGTGTACCCATGTAGTGTATCAGTGCAGTCTGAGAATGCTACAGTGGAAATGCCAATGTTTCAGTGGGAATATGATAATGTGGTGCCCAATAGAGTGAGTAGCGAAATACATGCTGAAATAGAGGAAACTACGTAAATACCGTGGAGACCAAACAGAGTCTCTCTCCTTTGTACCATGCCGATCAGAGAGGCAACCACCTTAAGGAGGCTCTCTGTATACTTCGTAGGTTCTTGCAAGTGCATTTGAATGATTAATATCTGAAATATAAAATATAGGGTGCAAATTGTAAAGTGTGGTCCATACCTGAAGTACGCCTCGAGCTTTGACATACCCATGCCTTACCTCTGCTAACTCGATCGAAATCTGGTAGGCTGTCCCGGTCGGCCACCAATATATAAGCATAGTAGGAATCTCCGTCCAACTAGTAATCTGCCTAATAGGAAGGGCCCCTCTAGTATCAGCCCCGGTCGCCTGAACAACCTCACCCGTCACGGGAGCACCTGCTGCCTCGCTTGCGCGAACGCCCGTCAGAGGGGACATGAGATGAGTCTGGATAAAAGCCGCGTAGTTGCCCTCCGCTCTAAAGAAGTCAGCATCTAGGCCTACCATGAACTGGATGATCGCCTCAACTGGGAGGCTATCTGCTGTCTTCATGGATGCCGAATGTGGCATAGGAATGATTGAGTTGGGTGAACCCAGAGTCTGGCGTATAAAGCGCTCGCTCAAGAGCCAGGCCCAACAGACTGGGCCCTCCAGCAAAATCCAGAATCAGAATGTGGCCCAAGCCCTGGCGTACTAGTCCCTCACACGAGCCAGCATTGTCGCCCAAGGCTGCCATGTGATCTACAAATAGAGAATGTACAGATTGTTACTTGCCGACAGATGTTGAAATATGAATCAAAATAGTAATAAAGTAAAAAATGACTGTAAACTTCAGGTTACCTCGTCAGCAGTTAACGTGCCGTAGTAGTGGCGGTAGAAGGTGAAGGTCGTGTCATCACGGCTTCGGCATCGGTACTGGCCATCAAATCGACGTGAGTACGACACTGCAGGGGGAATCTCGTCTACTAGCTTTGGAGCCAGAGCTGGGAAATGGACATAAATCCATAATTGCAAGGAAAGGGCAATGGTGTTATCAAATTGTGAATAGATATGAAACAGATACAAAAAGTGCAAAGCAGAAAACACAATGTATGAACAGATACAGAAACTGTAAAGCAGAAAGCACAATGTATAAATAGATACGGAAAGTGCAAAGCAGAAAGCACAACGCATGAACAGATACAGAAAGTGCAAAGCAGAAAGCATAATGTATGAACATATGTAGAAAGTGCAAAGCAGAAAGCGCAGTGCATGAACAAATATTGAACAGAGACAGAAAACAGAAAATGCAAAGCAGAAAGCATAAGTGCAAAAGTAGAAAGGGGTAGTACATACCTCCCAGGCTCTCCAGTAGCCTCCGACCCACTCTCCTTTCATACGGAAAGTGGAGCTCATGTAGCTATAGAGTGTGGCGAGGCCAGCTCCAACCCAATCATAGAATCAGACCTGGGATAGGGTCACGAGGGCGCTCAGCAAATATAAACCCACGGTATTCCATCTGTTCGCAAAACAAGGTGGTACCGAGGAGGAACATCAAGAATCCCCGGGCATACTGCTCCACCTTCTCTGGTGTCTTGGGCTTGCTCCCATGAAAGCGCTCGACGAACTAGCTATACTTCACCATCGTCGGTCTGTATAGAGGTGGACGCACTCTGAGCATGTGATTCATGCTACCTCTCACTCGCCCATGTCCATGTTGAAAGGGATCGAATCACCCCCTACTCCTAAGCCTGTGAGCATGGCGAAGTCGTAGGGAGTCATCGTTATCTCCCAAGCAGTAGAGAGGTGGAAGGAGTTGGTGGTGTTCCACCACCTCTCTACCAACGCTTCGAGAAGGGGCCGGCTCGCTATGTGTCGTAACAGTCCGGAGTAGAATAGGCCAAAGTTGACCTTGTCAATATGGTCGTGGACCTCTGAAGGGAGCTCGTCGTACCAATCTCTCGCTGTCGTCGCCCTATACCCCCTGTAAGCATGGGAGTCCCTCTGTGGCAGAGGAAAAGTGAAGTAATCAGTTAAACAGTGATAAAAGAGCAATCAGATGAAAGGCAGTGTAAGAAATATAGTTAAAAGAAATACAGTTAAAGCATGAAAATGGAGTTCGTACCTCTGCGGTGCTGAAGGAAAGATGGGAGTCCGACTCCCTTAGTAGAATGTCTTTTGGCATGCCACCAATGAAATCAGTGAAGTGTCTGATGCCTCTGGGCGATAGTATGTGTGTGCGAGGATGATAAGTCATTGGATCAAAGGGTCGTACCCCTGATGGTAGTGGCTCAGGCTTGAGCTCTCGCCTGAACTCTGCCTTAAGGTCAACTGCGATGTCCTTTGCCACCTCACCGACCTCGGCAATCACCGGCTCCTCAAGCTCGGCAAGGGGTGATAGTGGAGGTGGAACCTCAAGAGGAGCATTGTCATGAGGAATATCATTCGCCATCTAGAAAGTGGGTGAAAAATGGGTGAAAAATGAAGAAAAATGAAGAAAAGAGGGTAAACTTGGAAAAGTCAACCCTAGGAGAGAGAAAATGGAAGAAAAAGTCAAAACCCGGGAAAGTTCACGAAACCCGAGAGAAACTCGAGGAGAACAAACCTAAAGTGGTGAAAACCCAAGAAAAGTGACGAAATAAAAATCTGATTGGTTCAAGGTGTAGAGAATTAAGAGGGTTTCGTGAATAAAGTTTGCGTAGGGTGTTGGAAAACGCATATAAAGCATAAATCTAGAGAAAGGAAGCACCCAGAGAGAGAGAGGGAGGATTTTTGGACTTGGGTGTGTGTGCAAATGAAGTGTGGATGTGTATATTTAAAGACCTGAGGCAAAAGGACTTTTCTGCCCCTGAAATGGCACGGGTGGCCGGCAGGTGGCCGACAGTCTTCCCCTGTGGCCGGCGGTCTTCGTTGGTGGTCTGGTTCTGTTGTGTGCCTCCTTTGTGGGAAATTGTAACATACTTGAATCATAGCATAATGTCATTGTAACATACTTGAATCATAGCATAATATCATTTGTAACATACTTGAATCATAGCATAATGTCATTTGTAACATTCATGAATCATAGCATAATGTCATAAATGCTTGTTATTGTTGGACAATCATTCGTAGTATAAAACATGACATTCCATTCAACAGATTTTATTTCATATACCGAAAATAATTTAACTTGAACATAACTTTACTAAGTTATTACTCACAGTGTTCAAATGCCTAGTCGGCCCTTGTAGTTGACCCTACACAATTCATAATACACATAGAAATTGGGTCACAATACAATTTATTCCATTCTTTAACTTGTTTAACATTCTTAGGCTTCTTTTATGTTCTTTAACTCATTTACAATGTTTAATGCATGCTTAAGAGTGCCTTGGGAAGAAAGGGGACGGAAAACGAAGTATAGAACAACTATTTAAAATTTCTGAAAAAGGGCTCTCCACTCGAGCGTAGCTTCGGCCGCTCGAGCGAACCCCCTTTGGTCTGAAAAGTATTGGTTACTTGCATTTAACGCTCGAGAGAGACTTTCGACGCTCGAGTGAGAAGCCTTTCAAAACAGGGTTCGCTCGAGCGTACACTTTGCCGTTCGAGCGACAATGCAAATTTCTGCAAAAATTCTAGGAGCTCAATTTCCACGTTCGAGCGACACATTCCTCGCTCGAGCGGACATGTCGAGTTTTGGGTTTTTCCAGATTATGTTTAAGCTTCAAACTTGGTTCCACCCAATTAATATCATAAGACTTATATATAACTTTTAACATGAACATAAGGGCCAATTCTATAAGATTTGAATCTCAAATTTACATAAATCCATCTCATAAACTCAAATCATATCAAACTCACTTCTTAACTTCAAAGCTCGTGCAAATTAATTTCCATATCATTTTGAAATGTATATGCATGTGAAATATAGGCTTCATTTTCAACTTAAATAGTACAATTGATGTTCAACTTCATGAAATTCAACATTTTCATGCTTACATGTGCCAAATAGCCCTCAATTCATTATGAAATGCATGTTTGCATTCAAATATGCAAACTCATGACAATCCTTTACATGCATGTACACACAAATTTCAAATTCATCAAATTCAACTCAATTCATGTTCTTCATATCAAGCCCAATTCCAAATTCACAAATTCTAAAACTTGTATTGAGCTTTCAAAATAATTTCAAAACTTGGGTTCATACATGGCTTGTCTAAAACATACAAACTCTTAAATAATCAAGAAAATATGATCCATTTTAAATCATTTACATCAAAACTCCTTTAATTTATAAATTAAGCTCATTGTTCATAAATTCATAATTTTCCAAAGCTTAGTTCTTGTTTCATCAAAACATGAAATCAATCCCAAGAAATCTATGATGCATGTAAATTTGCAATATCCATAATAAAGGTTCAATTGCTAATTTTTAACATAATTTTCAAACTCTTCCAAAATCCAATTAAACTTGTATATATATAATTCAGCCTATCAATTTCATGATTCTACTTTTAATTTGGGCAAAATCATTAATTATCATCATGAATTAACTTAGGGTTTTCAAGAAAAATCAAGACTTTTAAAAAAAAATCAAGACTTTTAAGAAAAAAATTAAAACTTCTCACACCACTTCCTTTTATTTTAATTTTCTCATTGATTATACACCCAAGGTTCATAATCCATAATCTTAACCCAACAATTGAATCCTAACACTTCAATTTCCATGATATAACACTATATGCTCAAAAATATAGATTTTGCCTTTATATAATCAAAATACCACAAATCTATCTATTAATGCAAGCATTGAAGAAGAACTAGGACCCCTACCTCAAGAATCGAGCAAAAAGGCAAAGCTTTGATGAGATTCCTTCACAAATCTGAATTCCAATCGGTAGAACATGTTGATCTTCAAGCCTCTTCACTTTCTTGTAAGGGATCTTGCCCAAAACTTAGAGAAATGGAAGATATTTGGGGTAAAAAACCTAGGGTTTTCGGACTAAGGATGAGAGGAATGGAGAGAGGAGATGGATGTGTGAAGAATGGTCTAGAAAAGTGCCTTTAAACTTGCTGAAATCGCGCGGTCTGCTCGAGCGTCGCTTTTCCCGCTCGAACGTACCTGCTTCTAGCACAGATTCCAAAACTTCAAACGGGTATAACTCTCTTATCCGGACTCCGTTCTAGGTCGTTCTTGTGTCCAAATCGAAGCCCCAGAAATAAAATTTCCAATGGTTCTAGCCTCACACCCAAATTCAAAGTGTGGAAAAAGAAAAAGGGCAAAAGAGTGACGGCTGTTCGTAGGAAAAATTATCCGAATTAAATTCTTGGTTCACTCCTACTTTACCATTATGTTACCACTTTGATCAATGCCCAAAATAAAACAAGGAGGTTCCAAATATTAAATTGAGCTTATTATCACTATAAATTTTTGTTTCGTAAATCACCAAGGCCCTCAATTTCAAATCAAATCCAAAATCCTTGTCAATAAGTTTCATATTCAAATTGGATACCTCGAAAATAGATTTAATTCATACTAATCATAATTTCTCAAACCTTATAACATAATTAACTTAATTAGCTCCCAAATGAGTCCGTATTTAATTGATTTAACTTGTTAATTTCACTTCCTTAAATCATTGGGACCCTTAATTTCTAATTCTAAAATAAATCCTTATTAAAATCAAATACGAATCAAACTCCAAAATTCTCATAAATCCCAAATTACCTTAGAGTAACAACTAATTAGAATCCAAATCTCCTTAATTAATTAAACATAAAATCACATACATAATGAGGTTGGCTTAATCTCAGGTTTATGCTAATTCAGCTCAATTAATTCATTACGAATCGTAATTTTGCCAAATTTTACTGTAGGCTCTAAAAATCCTGCTAAACACAGATATGAAATCGGTCTTGGTTTCTGGCACCTCTAAGGCTATAAATTTTTAGTTCAAAGCCCTAATAGCAGTATATTTTCCTACACTCAACAAATATAAATTCATAATCACATAATAACTCACATAATTAAACATACAAATTCATATCGAACACATAATCGCATGTGTAATTAAGTATATTACAGGTTGGGTTATTACATTCATCCTGCTGCAATAGAGAACAAATAAAGCATGCACAGGGTATTCTCAAGGGTTGTCTGCATAGCTCACCCATCCTTATCATGAACAGATCAAAGGAGAGACAAAACTTGGTCCACAAACCATCAACTCAAGCAATTTCATTGTATGATGGCTTATGAACCAAAGTGTGCAAGTTCAATAAATGCAACAAAATAGGACTCTAACCTCCTCCATTTCATGAATTGATCAAGGGAAGTGGTGACCTTGGAAACTTGAACCATTTCATCACTAATGAGTATGAAATGCCTCAAGCTTCCATGTATTCAATTAACATCCGATTGAGCACAAAACTAATTATTATCTTGCATCATTTTAGCCTCAATTTTATTACTTCATTTTGGTTTACCAACCATTCTTTAGTCAATTGAGTCCAAAGGTGAATTTAAGTCCTCTAATGGAAAGAGGGCTCAAGCCAAGAGTTGCCTTAGGCATGAAAGAGACATCATACCGTTGGTAATGAACCCCCAAAGGGATTAAACCATTAAGCATGACATCTCAATCTCATGCTTTAACAATCAAGTAGTTTGAAACCACTTTCAAAGAAAAAAAAACCCATGAAAGGAGGAAGGTTGCAGAGGTGATTAAGAGTGATCACAAGAATGAAAAGCCATAAATAAATGCAATCAACTCAAATAAGATAGTGTCTAAGGCCTAAAACACCAAACTCATGAGGATAATTATACTACAAGCACGTAATACAAAGCTCAAATGTAACAAGAATCTACAAACAGTCCTAAAACAGTTTAAAAACAACCCTAAAACATGCTGGAATTAAGACAAAAATAGCTAGAAAAATAAGCTAAAACAAAGCACAAGCTAGGCTAGTAAGCAAGACACAAGGAGTGGAGGCTAACCCCTCCAAATTTGGACTTCAAAACATGATTTTGGCCACTGAAATAACTCTGAAAATTAGTGTTTAAAAGCTCAAAAACAGATAGCAAAATGATGGGAAACAAAAGGGAAAAGGCTTTCAAAGCAAGGTGTAAAAAAGGGTGAACCACCCCTCAACCTTTAATAGCCTTAAAACCCAGGTTTTAGCCCAAAAATACAGAGTTTTTACAGCCCCAAAACACTTGGAAAATAGCAAGAAAAAAAGTAGATAAAGCAAGTAAAGAGGCAAAGCCTTATACCTCTTGAAGAGGAAATCAATTCCAAGCAATAAAACCAAGCAAACACACCCTCAAGAGCTCCAACAAAGCTCAAAGACACCTCAGTTCAAGTATGGAGAGGTTTGGTTAAGAGTGCATAGGCAAATGTTAAGGATATGTAGGCAAAAGTATAGAAATTTGGAAGAGAGAGAGAGAGAATTGTAGAGAGAGAGGAAAATTTTGCTCCAAAATTTTTCTAACCTTAAAACAAGAGAGGGAGGTCTCCTATATATAGAAAACATAAATTTCCCTCAAGGACATCCAGTCCTACATGTGGGAGCAGATGTAAGCATCTGTGCAAACAGCTGGCACAACTGGCACAAAATACCTGCAAAAGACATGATGTGGCCGGTAACCAAGAGTGATGGTTGGCAGCCCAAAGAGGTGGCCGGCAGACCACAAGGGGTTGTAGGCTTGAAAAGCTAGGGTTTTGGTCCAAAAATGAGGCAACAAGGATGTAAGGTTTGAAGGGCTCAAAGCTGTGGCATTCCGCTGAGAACTTCGAGCACTTGACAAGCATATACACTCATCATCGGGTGTGCAAGCGATGACGTCTAAGTTGTAAGGGCCGTTAAAAATGGGGTGTCTACAGCTTCTTACTAAAAATCTCCTTTTGTTTATATAAATGGGAGTATATGATTTACTTTATGTAAGTGAAACAATACACTTTTTCTTTCTTTTTCCGATGTGGGATTGTAAAATAAAAGATAAATGGAAGCTAGATAATGAGAATTTTCTTAATTGTATAAAATTAAAAAAATTCAATAATTTTAGAATAAAGGTTTGAAGCTCTTAGAAAGTTTCTCCCTAAAAACCCTATTTTTCTTATATAATATATAAATAGATAGTGAAACAAATTTTGCTTTTTTTTCTTCTCCCGATGTGGGATTATAAAATAAATCATAAACTAATTAGAGTTTTATTTTTATATGGTTAAATGGAAGTTAGCCAATAGAAATATTTTTAATTGTTTAAAGTTAATAAAATCAGTATGAGAAATCGTGATTAAACCGGCGAATCGGTCAAACCCTAAATGGTTTAGCCTAATCAGTTAGGTCAAATAATCAACCAATTTATACAAAAATTAATTAATTAAAACTTTTAAATGTTATTTTAATTTTAAAATTTAAACTGTCTTGAATTGAAGTATACACAATACTACACTATTAAGATTCACTTTATATTAGTGAAACAACTCACTTTTTTTTTTTTTTTTTTCTTTTTCCGATGTGGGATTATAAAATAAAAGTTAACTATTATTTGGGCGGAAAGTTTATTTCTAATCAAGCAATCTCAGTCTTTCAATCTTTAATCAAATCAATCTTTAGTTTATTTTGAATCAAACAAATCTAATCAATATATTTTGATAAAACCGCTAAAATCATGATTAAACCAACTAATCAATCAAATCAAAAATGATTTAGCCTAATCGGCTAGGTCATAATTAATTAATTAAAACTTTTAAAATATAAGCTATATTGAACTGAAACATACACAATACTAAATATGATGAGAGTATAAGATTCACTTTTTATGAGTAAAATAACTCATTTTTTTCCCTTCTTTTCCAGATGTGAGATTATCAAATAAAAGTTAGCCAATGGAGATTTTCTTAATTGTTTAAAATGAAGAAAATGAAGAAAATTAGTATGAGATATTGAAACTCTCACAAGGTTTCTCACTAAATAGAATGGGAGTATAAGATTCCTTTTATATGAGTAAAACAACTCAATTTTTTTTTCTTTTCCCGATGTGCGATTATCAAATAAAAGCTAATAAATGGAGATTTTCTTAACTATTTAAAATTAAGAAAATCAAGAAAATTAGTATGAGATATTGAAACTCTCACAAGACTCCTCACTAAAAAGACCTTTTTCCTTATATAATAGATAGGGATGATTATTTTAATTTGATTTGCGGGGTTCATTTATACTCATTTGAATGAGACAGATTTTACCCAATTCGATACTTATATAGGGCAAGGGTGGATTATATTTTGATCACTCGCAACGGTGGTGGGGGTGGGGTGGGACGGGGCGGGTATTCCCTCCTCCGATCCCAACATGACCCGATATAATTAATAATATATAAATGAATAATATATGTATATATATATACATATAATATAATTAGATATAAGAAAGAAATATTAAAAGTTTGTGATTCTGTTTAAATATAAATAAATAATAATTCTAAAAGTCACACTGTTTATATATATGAAAATAAGGTAAATTATTTAGTGTGTTAAGGATGTAATGATTCTCAATTTTTTTGGCTATTTGAAATGTTGTCCAGTATTCGCAGGTATCGGGTATTTGTGGAGGCGAGGATGGGGTTGAAAAATTCCACCTGTAGCGGGGTTAGGATGAGAGCGAGGGTGGGGTTTGAAAGCGGAGGCAGGGGATGACAAACTCGCCCCATGGCTATCCCTAATTATGGAGTTTCAACATTTTTTGAGTCTAATTCCAAAACTTAACCCTCTGTTTATATCTTTTTAAGAGGAATAAATAAAGAGAAAAGTAAAGTATAAGAGAGAGCGAATTTTGTTTGGGTAAACTATATTTTGTACCTTTGTGTTTATTGCCTCAGAAATTTGTGTTTGCCACTCAGAAACTCTTGGGGGTGTAAATACGTAGGTTTGTTGATTGAATTGAATACGTGCCATAACTTGTGAACCTAGTTTAAGGTGTAGGAATGTTTGATCATTTTTGACTTCTAATACAGAGAAATGACTGTGTATGGTTAAGAGAAACTGCCACTGGTGCGGATCTTGCCTCAATAAAGTGGACTTTTACTAAATTTGCTATATGCTAAAGATAGGCTAAACTAGAATTGAACTTTCATTGATTGACAAATAAAGTACACTTGACTAATCCAATTAGGCTAAGAAGCTAAGTTAAGTTACAGCTATGAATTTATGATAGATAAAGCTATGAAGCTAAGATAAATGCGTTGAAAGACTTTTGGTCAGAGTTGTTGGTTGGGGATCTCTTCAATGTTGCACTTGGAGCCCTTTATATAATGTTGGAGAAGCCCCCCAATTCTACTCAACTGCCAAGAATGTGGCAGCCTTTCTTGGTGACATGTGTCATTGATGCTAAATTTGATCCCCTAAGAATATGAACGACTTGGACCATCCGTAGATAATGCTTGTCTTCATCATTTTGACTCAGTCCATTGAGCTTTAAAAGGCCGCCACGTGTCCCTTCAAATTTAAATTCAAAATTATTCTACTTGATTGGGAAAAAGCTCATTTGGATTGATTCTCAAAGCCTCTTCATTTGCTATGTGTGCTTATCCATACAAACCCTTAATCCTGATCTTGCATGATTTAGGGAATTCAATTCCTATATTGTAGCCTTCTTGTTGATTTTGTCATATCTTCAAATTCCATGTAATCTTTATCCATAGCAGCCATTTAGCAAATATTAGGAGATAAGGCACCATTTTAAAAGATAAGCCTAAAAAACCTCCTAATCTTTAGGAACGGTTGAGGCTCTGATATGGTCATTTGTACATCCAAATATTATATTAAAACCTAGCAATAACTATTATTCCAAAGTATAGCGGTTAAGACCAGATATCGATCCACAAGGACTAATCGAGTTGTTTTGATACAAAAATAATAATTAAAGTAATTTAAGAAAATTGATTTTGAAAATAATAAAAGTAAAATTAATAAAACATAAAATAAGAAAATTCTCTGGGTTTTGAATCCACCACTAACCTTATAATCAGGGGTTACTTTATTAGTTTTTAGAAAATCATTAATTTGGATAAAATGATGTGAGTTGATCAGAAATATATCGTCACGAGGATTTGCATATTAAAACCAGAAAGTCACGAATTATCTTTACTTAGCACGAACCGTCACCATTAAATTAAACTAAACTAAGGTTGATGCACGACTCGTCTTACTAGGTATGACTCATCTAATAATTTTAATATATAACAGTGAAAACAATTATATAGCATGATTTGAATAAAGCATTTATTGCACAAAAATATCTAAAAGTTATACAATTTATCTAAATCCAATCAAAACTAAAAGTATTAAATATAATAAACCCCAATTACATAGTCAAGATTTCATCTCTACCTTAAGAAGAAAAATTATTTCCTAATATTTATATAACTACCACACTTTAATATATACAAATTAGACTCTCTCACTATCCCTTTATTCTCTTGGGCCGAAGCCCCTCTCTTGCTCTGTCCTCCCTTTCTTCCTTCCTCTTGAATACCTTTTGTAGGCAAATTCCATAGCATCACCGGCAAAACAAACAAAACATAATAATATAATATTATAATGAAATATTAATATAACTAATATAATATAATATTATAATAAAATAATATATATAAAGTGGAGGGCGTCGGACAGCCGATGGTTGCCGACACCACACTACTAAAAAATAGTACTTTTTGAGACCGTTACAAACCGTCGCAAATAATAAAAATACGGTCGCAAAAGACTTTTTGCGACGGCCCATGCGACGGCAAATGGGGGTTGCGAATGTGGGGGTGGCAAATACTTTTTGCGACCGCAAAACAGCAGTCGCAAATTATTTGCGACAGCCTAACCTACTTATAGCAACTGATGTTTTGCCATCGCAAAAAAAGAATAAAAATTACCTACAATGTATTAGCGACCATCTTATTACCATCGCAAATAGTTTTCTATGACATTTATAAATAATGCATCGTTATGATTTATGATCTTTCCAAAAATCTGACTACATTGAACAAATTAAATCCAAGTGAATTCTATCAACAAGAAACTAAAAAATAAACTCAACCAAGTGAATTTCTAATTTTTTTCTGTCATTTCTTGTGCTTGAAACTCTTAATGTTCTTTAGAGCCATTCAACTGGGCTAGGGAAAAAAAAAAATGTGTCAAGCTTCTCGGTCACTATCTTTCCATGCATCATTATTTGCTAGATCACTTGACTGATATAATAACCACAGAAGTTGTCCCATTTCCAACTTCTCGGTCTTGAAGCTCAGCCAAATGGATGCTTTATTCTTCCACCTTTGCAGTAGGATGCTCAACATATAACATCTTGAGTATTATAGCACCATCATTAGTAATTGTTACATCACCAATATCATTAACTAGCATCTGAAACACAAAATCGACAGATGAAGTGTCAAGCTTCATATATTTCATTTCATCAATTTGACCAAAAAAATAAAAACCTGAAAAATGTTACATTAATAACAAATTAATGGTCATGTGACGCCTAAAATTTCCATATTAACGCAAGGGAATATACTCTTTACTAAAATACCAAGTTAACCCACCAGCTAGTGAGGTGGATAATAAAGCAAAAATATTAAAATATGCGTAGTAGGCGATTAAATTATCCCATTACCATTATGGTGTAGTCTTAATCAATTGCACAAAAGATCTACCTTTTCACTAAACTGACCTGGGGAAAAAAATGTTTTAAGACTTTCAAAAACTCATTACCAATACTAGTAAGCTTAAAATATTGAAATTGGTGATCTAATAGTAAAAGTTGAACTGAAATTAAAATTTTGAGGGGGAGATAGAGAGACAGAGAGAGTAACCCCACAAACTGTTAGAATCTGCAAATCCAAATTAGAAATAAATAAAGAAAGAATGAACATTCAAGCATACAACACATAAAATGGGAAAATCAGAGAAGAAGTACTTCACTCTTGAAAGAACAGAATCATGTGTTGGATCGTAAGGATGGTCCTTGGAAGGAATCTCCAAAATTACTGGAATTGGATTGTTGTAGCTATCTACTAAAAACTTTATCATGTTTGCAACCTGAAGATGAACATTGTTGCATTAGACAATGTTTTATCCACAGAATCAAATGACAAATGAAAAATCACACCACCACAAAATCAATGTACTCATTCGTCTCTTACTACCAGACTATAATAATTGTGGGACTTTGTGATTTATATGAATGTTGCAATAAAGGTTTAACTTGAAGTGTAGGAAGCATTAGTAAATTCAGCACCAAAGTATGAAGTCCCATTGACTAAAACATTAATGTAACATGCTAAATTTGTGACACGACCCATACTCATTCATCATAAACTTTTAATATTTTTTCTCACTCACATGATAGAATTTAAATAAAGAAGCAAAAGAAAAAAAGAAGCATCTTAGGGTGCTCATGATACTTAGAATTTAAATAAAGAAGAAAAAGAAAAAAAGAAGCATCTTAGGGTGCTCATGATACATCTGATAGGGTATAAGCATGCACTATAATCATATGCATAAGTCATACCATAGAAGAACATTAAAATCAATCAAAAATATGACAGAGTAGAACAAAAACTTACATATTGGCTGATCATCACTATTGCAATGTCTTCTCTTGTTGTAAACTCCTTGAATGCTTCTTCAATTTGCTTAACAGTTGTTTCTAAGCCATAATAAAAGAACATTTATAAGCCAAAATAAGAATATCCAAAAATTCAATTGAATTGAAATTAACTCGGGGGGAAAGGACAGATTCTAATTCCATAACTAAGGATACAGGGCAAGTACAAAAATTTGGAGCGGTATAACAGCATCTGAAACCCATTTAGTTTCAAGTTCTCTCTCTCTCTCTCTCTCTCAACAATTTTAAAGCAAATTTTGAATCTCCTTAGCTGCTCATTCTGTTGCAGAAAAACAAAATCTACAGCATAAATGACAAGAATAACTAGCAGGCTTTAATGATTTTATCATAAAATTAAAGTATGTTGACCATCCAGTCATTTATTGGAGATAGCTTTTCAATTCATCATATGCAAGTTATTTTAGTGAGAACTACTCCCAAAACAACTACCACAGGAAAAAACATCAAAAGCCAGTCACATTATTGCTGACTATATTCTTTCAGATAGCATGGAATGTTCACTCCAGAACTGGAAACAACGGAAGACAAACAATACACTAAAAAAAAAAAAAATGCAACTTCCTTAATATGAAAGAGGTAATCACAGAAATCCAACACAATAATGCCTAAAACATTAAAATTTCACAACATTTGGAGCTCAAAAGCATACTTGAGTCCACAATTAGGTAATTTGTCTTTCTCCGCAAATCCACATTGCCTGCTCCAGCCAGTAAAAATCCAGTTATTGTGTCCTACATCAGATAAATTTAACTCTAATCAGCTCCAGCAATATTGAGCATCACATTAGCAGTCATCTTAAAGACCTTCATAAATATACAGCAAGATGTCAGGGACAAGCAAAAACATATCTGATGCTGTTTTAACAACCTACCAAGCCACATGATCAGTACTGTTATCTGCAACTGCATTATCCAGTGGGAACTCAACGTAAGAGAAGACAGAATAAATCCACTGCACATTTATTGACTGTGAACTCACATAAGATGGGAAAATCAACGACCAAGTTCAGACCAAACAATGAGAACAGATTCAGAGATGAAGAAATCAAAGTGCTTTCTACATATTAAAGTTAGTTGAAACGAATAAAGAGGTACACTAGCTTTGAGTCAATTTCAAAATCCACTCAGAAAAAAGCCTTCAACACCTCCTTCAATGGAGTCACCCACTAACAACACGAATTTTTGCTATGTTCACTCCCAAGTCATCAAATTCATCTTTTCTTATTTGTATTTATCTATTTATTTATTTGTCCAATTTAATTATGAAGCCAATTTCTCTTCATGAAATGATAATTTTTTTTAGTGGGTATGGATTTCAGATACCAAAAATCGGTTTAAAATGTTAAATATAGGGATTCTGGAGTGAACATCATTCCTATATGAAATAAGAGATGTACAAAAAACTCACCATCGAGATATATGTTCCTCAAATCCAATCTTGCTCCTGGAGTGAACATCATAGTTGCCTGGCCTCAAAACTTGGGCCCCAGCGCTCTTCCAGAAGATTCTAGAAGAGTGAACTTCACTATCATGTCAGGGACTTCCATGGCTTGTCCATATGTTGGTGGAATTGCTGCTCTGATCCACTTAGCTCATCCAATATAGACCCCAGCAGCTATTAAATCTGCAATCATGACAACAGCGGAAATCACAGACCATTCAGGAAGGCCAATAATGGATGGAGACAAACCTACAGGAGTTTTCACGACTGTCATGGTCACCGTTAGAGGCAATTGGGAATTCAGCGGGGGAGAAGATCGCCACGACCCAGTGCCAAGGAAAAAAGGCGAACCAAGTGGCCGGCTAGAATTGTTAGCATGTCTTAAAATGAATGGTTTATTCAGCTCAAATACTGTGCTGATCACTTATTTCTTGTAGGCAACGAATTGAAAAGAGCATTGACATTGGCGGACGAAGCCATTTTGGAGCAGGTTAAGGCGGTCCTCAATTATAAACGCCATGCAAACCTTTAAGGACAAGGGCATGTAGCCCATGTTTTGCTGAGATACGATCCAACTTATTCCACTTTCTTGACTACAGATAATATCACTGTGCTGACAAACGAACGAAAGCTTACTACACTTATCTTTCCTAGCTACAAAAGTCTGAGGGATATTGGTGTCGAGGGTTCCGACGTCAGTGAAAAGATTGGCCAAGAGGTCGATAAAGATGCATAATCAGAGGGCCGTGGAGAGGACCAGGAGTTGAATAGAGAAATTGAATTGGCGTTTGAGCATATCGACCTAGACCATTGCACCGAACTCCCTTCCACTTCTGGCCGAGTAGATTTATCTGCTCCAAATGACGATATCTTTACCGGCTTGGAAAATCTTACTAAGGCTGAATCTGAAGTCGAAGAGATGAGCGAAGAATTACTTACCCAATTTGCCAGGTGATGAAATGCGGAGAAGATGGCGGCCAGGAGGCAAGTCAGCGGGTCTGGAGGGACTCAAATAACGCTGACTCGTGAGGTTCGTCAAGAAGAAATGGCCCGCAAAACAATTGTGGCCGAGTTGGTTCCTGAATCGAATCAGGTAGAAGTCTTGGAAGCTGATCTGACAGGGCAGAAGCAACTTGACGAGATCTTCGCCGAATTATTAGAGGCGACGACTGTGAAACAGCCAAGGGTGGATATGCTGCCCGTCGAAAATGATTTAGCCGAGGCATTCATCATCCAACCACGGATGAAGAATACGCCGGTGCTTACCAGTGGGTGGGCCATCAGAGATCCCGTCGTGGCCTTAAGTGTGGCTTCAGCGCTCTCGCTGTCGACAGACCAAACAACTTTCCGTGCCGAACCAGATGTCATCTTGATTGCCTTAGCGGCACAGTCGGCCATTTTGGTAAGTTATTAAAACACCCAAAATTTCCCAATAGCTTAAATATTTATTCCTACTCAAACTAATGTCTCGACTTCATTCCTCTTCCAGACGGCAAAAAGGTAGCAGAGATCAGCTGTCGTCACTATGACGTCGTAGAGTGATTCAGCGTTCTTGAATGCCAGTTAGAAGAAGAGAAGGGCAAGGCCATTGCAGCAATCACCGATTTGTCTACAGTGACGGCAAAGGCCGAAGAAGAGCAAGCAAGGGCAGTTGCTAATCAAGAGAAAGCTCAACACGCTGATCTGCTCCGCAGGGCCATCGAAGAGAGAGCTAACTTGATAGACGACTCTCTAAAGTTAGCTCAAGAAGAAATCTCACAGCTGAAGGCTGATCTTGAAGCAGAGAAGAAGGCGAAGGAGCTCGCTGAGGCAAACGCGACCAAAGCCTTTGATGCCGGCCAGTTGAAGGCCAAGGAGTTATACACTGATGAAGCCTTGAAGTTCGAGAATCGAGGCTTCAAGCATGGATGGCTCAAAGCTTTGGCGATCGCGAAGGTGACTCTCGATCAGCCGATTCCGTATGAGCAATTGGAAATCGAACTGCTGCAATCGAATCCAAAGGATTTGGACTTTTGATTAGCATTTTTTATAATGGATATTTTGCTGTCTTTGTTTTGTAAGCTTTTATTAGTTTTTGTTAGCACTTTATTTTGGACTTAGGCTATTTTCATCTATGAAGTGGATGTACTCGTGCAGTTTATTAATGAAAATGTCCGTTTTGTTAATGAATGTTAATGATTAAGTATTGACAAAACTAAAATATGCCATATCAATTAAGAACGTGACTTGTAAATCTTACTTTGCCCCAGTTGACGATTGAGCATAGCCGCCGAATACATGGGCAAAGCATGTTCATGGGATCAGGTGGGGCATTGTCCAAATTCAGCAAAATGTTTGAAGATAAGCTGAATATATTAATAAATTTGCCATTGCCCCAGCTGATCACTGAGCATAACCGCCGAATACATGGACAAAGCATGTTTATGGGTTCAGGTGGGGCATTTGTTATAATTCGACAAAATGTTTGAAGATAAGCCGAATAGATTAATAAATCTGCCCTTGCCCCAGCTGATCACGGAGCATAACCGCTGAATACATGGACAAAGCATGTTCATGGGATCAGGTGGGGCATTGTCCTAATTCGGCAAAATGTTTGAAGATAAGCCGAATAGATTAATAAATCTACCCTTGCCCCAGCTGATCACAGAGCATAATCGCCAAATACATGGACAAAGCATGTTCATGGGATCAGGTGGGGCATTGTCTGTGTGAGACCATGAAATATCCTCTCACATGGATTGTAGAGATCCAACGAAGAGATGAACTTTACTCCAGTAGACCTACACAGATGAGCATGATCGGCGCCACCCAACCGGGGTTGCCTGCCAGAGACACTTCGATGCTAAAGTTAGTCCTTTGATTGAAAGAATAAAGCTATGGAAATCGAGAGTGTTGGTGTGTAGTATAGGGAGAGAGCACATACCTCCTCTTCTAGGATGCCCCCCCTTTATATAGATTTGGGGGGGGGGGGGTTGTGATATTTGTTTGGGCTGGACCTATTGTAGGCCTTATTTGGGTTAACCTCAATAAGCAGATACATATTTTAATTATGGCTCCCACAATTACCCCAAAACTTTAATTGTCTGCGGTAGAAGGAATGAGAGTTTTTCTTGCGAGTTACGTGTTCAAATAGCTGTTAGGTTTTTTGATAAAGAACACTCTAGATAAATGAATACAATGTATGAATGAATGACTTTATGTATGCTTGAATGTACGCATAAATGTACGTATGTCTTGAATGTATGTATAAATGTATATATGTCTATCATAGGATGAAATTATATCACATGAGTTCCAAACAAATCATAATGATGGGCCACAGTATTGTTACCCCTGGGCAAGGGCTGTAGGCCGCGGTATTATGACCCCCGAGAGAGGGTGTAGTATATTGTCGAGTGTAAATAGCACTTCAAAATATGGACTTTCATGCCGAACTAGTGATATTTCTATGTACCAAGCACAAAAATGATTGCCTAAACCAAATAATGTAGATTAAATAAGGTAGATATATCAGCCAAAAAAAAATGGACCACGGTATTCTAACCCCCGGGCATGGGTGTAGGCTTTTGCTGATGGCACTCCATGCCGAGTGCAAAGATTATGTTGTTCTCAGAGACTTATGTTAATTTTAAGTGGCGATCAAGTGCTAATATTGTAAGGATTTTGAATAATGCATCTTGTGTCAGTGATGGCCTGTACCGAATGAGGTAGACGTGTTAATCACAAATAATATTGCTCTGCTTGTAAGGAATTGCCAAGTAGATATTAGGCCAACTATTTAATTGCCGAGTAAGTTTTGGGGAAATTAGCATTGCTTGGTTTGCATTTAGTCCAATGTAGACCTGCCCCATTGTTTCGAATGACAGGTGTTAGTCGGAAGAAATACAGATTGTTTATGCCCCATTGCCCTATGTTGCGAGGCAGATTCGACTTTGGTAAAATGACGGCGCGCAAAAATATGCGAACTATCGACTGTGAAATGCGTAATGTGTTGTCCCAAAACTGGCACTTGCTTGGAGCGGTGTGAAAAGGAGCGAGAGTTTGCAACTCCAGTAAATTTTGTAATGTTTATACCAAGTCGGCCGAGTATAACAGAGGTGCCGAGATCTGGATCGGTTGAGATGCCCCAATAGGAAAGCGGAAAAGTGACTAAGATATCTCAGTGGGCGAGAAAATGGCCAAGGTAACGAAACAGTGGATCGGGGAAGTCGGAGGATTATTTCCTAGCCCTAAGGTCTTGTTGCTAAAATTGCATGCCGATTGGATATGATTTGACCGTTGATTTTGCATTTAATGTTCTCGATTGGCCAATGTATTGATCGCAATATGCAACTCAGAATTTGCAAAATTAGACCGCTCGGATGTGCTCAGAAGGCTCAAAATAGCTGGAAACAATTATTGGATCGTTGAAATCAAACTCCTAATGGCGTAGTTTTATCCAAAATGGATATAAGGGTTCAGATCAACAGGGTGTAAGGCAACTGCGAAGCATAGGATTATTTTTTTATTGCTTGCTGGGTCGTCTTCTCCAGCGAAAGAATTCATTTTTTGGGCAAACTTTGATCGGCTTGTATGACTTTGTTTTAGCACCGATTTTGACGCGGTTTGTTGCATTGGATTCATCTCGATGAGTACTTCACATTGGACTGATCAAAACTTGATTTCGACAACTTTGAAAATTTTAGTTTTTCTGACAATTTGGTCCGTTTCGCAACTACTGACGAACTGTGGTGAGTTCTTGGCTCCTTGGATTGGTGGGTTTGGACTCCTTGAGTTGACACGAATCTGCTAGTATTTCAGATGTGGGTTTCGGCAAGCCGAGATGCTAGTGTTATGCCGAGATAATAGTGCCGAGTAAGATTATGTAGTTTGTAGCTGATATAATATACGCGTGCCAAATTGATAATATGTAGAATGAAAAGCCGAATTGCAGAGTTGAACAACGTTGCGATATAATGTGTTGCCAAATAAATTGCCGAAGTCGAATAATGTTGATGAATTAATAATGGTGAATGCACTTGAGCTTTGTGCTTGGCAAAAATGTAGCCGGTGGAAGAATGTGTTGTATGGGGGAATGTATTCGGCAAAAGAGCTTGGTCCATGGGGTTATAGAGCTATGTATAAGGCAGCGAGAAATCGAAGCCGTTCTTGTGGTCAAAGAAAAGAGCTCGGGGTTTTAGAGCTACCGGGCAGCTTTGTAGCTTTGCCGAGCAGTGTGCTATGAGTCGCGGCAGTGCCGAAATGCAAATATATGGTCTCACTGTAACGTTGCCGTGCGACCTCGTTGAATTGCCAAACAGCTCTATTGTTCATAAACTTATGATTGGCAAGTCTGTAATGGCGTTTGTGCGAATTCAACAAGTTGGTAACTATTCGGCATGATGGTGGCATTGCCGAATAACCAATGTGCTGCTGAGGGTGATCGAGTTGTGGAGCGGCTGCGCATTCAAGGTGGTAGCTACTCGGCATTACCGCGACATTGCCGACTGACCAGTGCTGGTGTGGCCGAGTAATGATGTTTCGCTGAATAATGATGTTGCCGAATTATGGGTTATATTGCCGAATAATATGAATTAATAGTGGCCCAAATGGTGCAAAGCCAAATTCTTCATGCTATAGGTCATGAAATACAGAATTTTTGATTCAAACTTCCAACTTTGAGCCCTTGTATCTCCCTCGTTTGAAGTCCGATTGGCCTCATTATTACAGCGTTGGATTCACCATTCAGCCGAGTGTTCATTCCACTATTCAGACGCGTCATTCTGCCTCGAATTAGATGCCATTGGACCTCCGAAAGTTGACCAAAAATAAGATTGGTCTACTCTTTGTGTGTGTGTGTGTGTGTGTGTGTGTGCGCGTGTGTTCAACTCGTCAATGTTGCGGAGTAAGTAGTGGTGAGCATGGCTGAGCAATGGAAGTAACTTGGCAAACTCCAAATGTAACTCGACTTCTTGGTTGGCAGCGTTTTTATTATTATTATTATTATTATTATTATTATTATTATTATTATTATTATTATTATTATTATTTTTAGCTTGCCAATTTGTGATCGACGCCGAGAAGAGGCTAGCTTGTTATAGGTGCTAAACAGTTTTCGATATTTTGATCGGCATCAACATAAACCATTCATAACAATTGAAGTTGCCTCTAGATCAGACTGTTTGAATTTATATGCAAAGATATGTATATATATATAAATATGGCCAGCCGACTACCACAATTAATTAAATAAGAATAATAATTTGTTTTTATCATAACTCATGGTCCATTCTAGAGAGAGGAAAATTGAAGACCCAGCCTTGGATTCTACAGAAAGCTTTAGCATAGGTACATGTGCACACATGTTAAGAATCAACTTTAAGCTAAGTTTTGAGAAACAAAGAATAAATAAGTAAATGGACAGACCCACGTATGAATTTAGCCGAGCAACTTTATTGAATTGCCGAAAAGATGTTTGCACCAAGAAAGGTGTGAAACCCATTTTTAGAGAGAGAAAACAGCTACTAACTTCATCTTGTTTTGACAACCTTTCTAAGCAATATTAATATTCAACAAGGGTTTGATCAAATCTGTGAGCATAAATAGTTACATACATAGACGTGTATATATATATATATATGTATACCTGAACTTTAGCAAAAAACATAATCAGAATGAAAGAAGCCAAAAACCCAGCTGTGGGTCTCCTTTTTTAGAAAGAGAATGGTTAACCTTAGTGCTCACTAGTCCGAGTACCTTGGGTGTCATATTGATTCTTCTCTTTGTTGAATTCTTTAGCTCTTTTCCACAAACGGTGCCAATTGTGAGACTATGAAATATCCTCTCACATGGATTGTAGAGATCCAACGAAGAGATAAACTTTACTCCAGCAGACCTGCACAGATGAGCATGATCGGCACCACCCAATCGGGGTTGCCAACCGGAGACACTCCGATGCTAAAGTTAGTCCTTTGATTGAAAGAATAAAGCTATGGAAATCAAGAGTGTTGGTGTGTAGTGTAGGGAGAGAGCACATACCTCATCTTCTGGGATGCCCCCCTTTATATAGATGGGGGGGTTTGATATTTGTTTGGGCTGTACCTATTATAGGCCTTATTTGGGTTAACACCAATAAGCGGATATATATTTTAATTCTGGCTCCCACAATTCGAATTTGGCAAAATGTTTGAGGATAAGCCGAATAGGTTAATAAATCTGCCCTTGCCCCAGCTGATCACGGAGCATAGCCGCCGAATACATGGATGAAGCATGTTCATGGGATCAAGTGGGGCATTGTCCAAATTTGGAAAAATGTTTAAAAATAAGCTGAATAGATTAATAAATATTTCCTTGCCCCAGCTGATCAAGGAGCATAGCCACTGAATACATGGATGAAGCATGTTCATGGGATCAGGTAGGGCATTTGTTATAATTTGGCAAAATGTTTGAAGATAAGCTGAATAAACCCAACTGATCACGGAGCATAACTGTCGAATACACGGACGAAGCATGTTCATGGGATCAGGTAGGGCATTATCCAAATTCAGCAAAATGTTTGAAGATAAGCCAAATAGATTAATAAATCTGCCCTTGCCCCAACTGATTAGAGCATAACCGCTGAATACATGGACGAAGCATGTTCATGGGATCAGGTGGGGCATTTGTTATAATTCAACAAAATGTTTGAAGATAAGCTGAATAGATTAATAAATCTTCGTTTGCCCCAGCTGATTATAACTGCTGGACACATGGGATGATAGCGACAACCGCGGGCGCTTCATAATTGTTACAAACGTAATTAATAAGCAGGGTGGCCAGGCGTGTGTGGGGCCTATGGCCTCTTTAAATAGAAGTTCTAAACTTAACTGAACGTAAGAGGGAAAAGAGCACTGCGTCGATTAGAGTACAATTTGTATGTCCAGCAGGGTATTCTTCAACAGCAAGGGGGAAGGAAAGACGTTAGCTGAACTGGCGACGAATCTTCCCGAACGAGTAAAATGGCATCGGAGGAGAGAGAGAGATGTGTCGATCCCCCCATCGTCGAAGTAGGTCCCCAAGAGGGGGCGAGGTAGAAAGATCGCTAAGGAGAGGGGTGCAACAACGAGGGAACGCAAGAACTGGGGGTGGACCCACTTCAACGCGGAACGAATTGAGCAGGCCACTGCGCCCGTTAATTTTTTCGATGTTTATTGGAAACAAACTAATAACTGAAGCGGACTCAATTATTCCCGATCCAAACGTGGCAGTCGAGTTTACTCGACAAATGTTTCCACCTGAAGTGCAACAATCATTGATTGGACGGGGTGACTATGAAATCTTTAGAGAGGGCATTCATGGAGCTGTCAGGGGACTCTATAGCTCATATGAGATTGGCATGCACCTTCGAGCCGCAAAAAGAGAAATTGAACAAAAAGACGGGCGTATTCGGGACTTAGAGCGCTGCACGGAGAAGGTCGAGAATGAACTAAGAAGGGCCAACGCCGCCAAGACTCAATTGGCAGACACAACGAACCCGGTTGTAATAGACAGAGTAAACCAACGCCTGCTTGATCATGCCATAGCTGATCGGGATACAACAAGCATGTTCGCAAAAGAAGCAATAAGAACACGGGCCTACGAAAAAGGCTTTTTTGACGGCCGAAAAATCGACATTGAGAAGACTAAAGAAAAGTTGGCAAATGACGTTTGCCGATGGGAGAACTGTGGCTTTAAGCACGGATGGACCAAGGCTTTACAAGCCGCTGGTATCGATTCTGTGTCACCGTTGTTCAAAAGCTGCAAGTTTCCCTTCGAAGCTTATGACGCCGAGAAGTCTAATGATGAAGAAAAAGGAGGAGCCGATTCAGAGAAGCCTTAAATAACAAGAAAAATATATTGTTATTTTATTTTATTTTTTTTAGCAACCATGTATTTCCACGTTGAAATAAATACATTCTGCTTGCTTGTTTGATGCTTGTCATTGTTGCATATGCCCCATGCCACTCTATTGTCCTTTTAGCTTGCTGATGCATTTTTACAACTGTTAATCGCATTTTCGGAGACTTATTTGCCCAAATATGCCAAGCATGAAGGGCGCTCCAAATTCAGAGTCTTATTGATGGCCAAACGTGATTATGCATGAAAGGCGATCCAAATTTGGAGGCTTATTCAGCCAAACGTGCTAAGCACAAAGGGCGCTCCGACTTCGGAGTCTTTTTGATAGCCAAACGTGATCACGCACGAAAGGCGCTCTGAATTCCGAAGCTTATTCGGCCAAACGTGCCAAGTACGAAGGGCGCTTTGAATCCAGAGTCTTTGATCGCCAAACGTGATCGTGCACAAAAGGCGCTCCGAATTTGGAGGCTTATTCGGCCAAACGTGCCAAGCACGAAGGGTACTCTGAATCCGGACTCTTTGATGGCCAAACGTGATCTTGCATGAAAGGCGCCCCGAATTCGGAGGGTTATTTGGCTAAATGTGCCAAGCACGAAGGGCGCTCTAAATCCGAAGTCTTTTTGATGGCGAAACGTGATCATGTACGAAAGGCGCTCCGAATTCGGAGGCTTATTCGGCCAAACGTGCCAAGCACGAAGGGCGCTCCAAATCTATAGTCTTTTTGATGGCCAAACGTGATCATGCACTAAAGGCCCTCCGAATTTAGAGGCTTATTCAGCCAAACGTGCCAAGCATGAAGGGTGCTCCGAATCTGGAGTCTTTTTGATGGCCAAACGTGATCATGCACGAATAGCGCTCTGAATTCGAAGGCTTATTTGGTAAATTTAAATGAGACGTCAATGTGGAAGGCGTATTGTATTGCTGAGTAGCTATATAGATGCATAAACATTTGCACGGTAGTACAAACAAAAATGAACTGGCATATCGTACAAGTCAGTTTTAATGATAAAATTTACGCAAGTGGGTCGAATTCCAGGGTCGTGGTAGATTTTGGCCAGTCATGTCCGAAAGGCGATATGCCCCTGTGCCAGCAATCGAATTAATCTGATAGGGGCTGTCCTAGTTGGAACCTAACTTTCCGTCTGTTGGGTTTTTTGAAGCAGGGAGTAGTTTCTTGAGGACCAATTCACTGGGGGCATAACGGCACAGCTGCACGCGCTGATTATATGACTTGGCGAGGAGTTGTTATTATCGCGCCATGCGTGCAAGAGCTTGATCCCGGTGTTCCTCAAGCATATTCAGATCCAAGGCCAACATCATGTCGTTGTGCCCTGTATCAAAAGCCTTTGATTTAAGAGTGAGCAGACCGATTTCCAGAGGGATGATAGCTTCTGTCCCAAAGCACAAGGCAAATGGCATTTCTCCAGTGGCGCGCCTTGGAGTGGTGCAGTGAGCCCACAATACATTGGGCAGCTCTTCAATCCACTTACCCTTGGCCTTCTCCAATCGTTTCTTGATTCCGTTCAGGATCACTTTATTTAAGGACTCGGCCGAACTATTACTTTATGGATACGCCAGTGACGAAAAGTAAGGTCAGATTCCATATGTGTTACATAGTTCCCTTCCCAATCTTCATCTATGTGAGCAAGATGCAAATCGTCATCTTCCCACCACATTCCTCCGGCAACCGACAAGCAACTGTCTGGCTTCGTTGTAAGTATTCCCGCATCCAAAACACAGTCAATCCCCACAGGGCCTTTGGCTTTTCTAGCCTTTTGATCATTCTCGATTCTTTCATATTCAAACCGCTTTAGCACGGCCTCTTGTTCTGTATCGGCTGTATAAATACTACCCAATTCTCAAGCAAAATTCTTAGTACCGTTGCTCTTCGGCAACTTTCCCTTGTCATCGAGCATTTCGGCCGTTGCAGCAATTCCCCTTTCCAGCTATTCCTGATTTGGTTGAGACCCCTCATCAACATCCGGTTCATCACTGAGCCACCCTGTATTATCCGTTGATCCGTTCATATCAAACCAGCCAATCTATATATTCCCCAGGTCTTGTTCATCGAAGAACTGCAGATTACTGATGTCCTTCTCAAGCTCGGCTAAGTCATCCAGTCCCTGGCTTGGTTCGTCCTCCCGGACTACATTAACCTCCATTCCCGTCGGCAATTCCACCCCTAGTCTAGCCTAACTTGTTGGCACAATGTAGCGACACGGGTTGTATGCCTCTTCAGTTAAGCTTACGGAGCCCTTAGGCATGCCTTCTTCTACCACAGCCACCACCACGGGTTCGGGTTGGGATATGGACGTGCTTATCATACATAAGTCTGTGCTTTTCGGAATGAACAGCGCCGGCTTAGGTAGGTGAGAAGGGGTGATGTATATACTGGGGTCGTATGGGACAACCAGTGTTTGGATAAGGTTTACTTACCTGGGTGGAGGAGCTTGGTTATGTAGTGGGAGAGGATTTGTAGCGACGTTAGGCTTTTGAGGAGGCGCTATCACTTTGTTGTCAATGAGATCCTCAATGTCATGACGTAATCTAAAGCATAGGTCGGTATCATGACCATGCTGCTGGTGGAAGGCGCAGTACTTGGCCAGGTTGTGTGTAGGAGGGAGGGGATTAGGCAATGGGCGCAGCTCCAGGGGCTTTAGATGCCCCTTTCTGATCAGAACCCTCAAGGCCACAGACAGAGACATGTAGAGTGGGGTGAAAACCCTCTGGCCTCGGGGTTGGTGCTTTGCAGGTTGTGGGGTAGTTTCAGATGTACCGACAAAAGGGGTGGCTATTTTCGGTGTGATGGTGACCATACCAACATCAGAAGTCCTTGCAGCTGTATTATTACTCATAGCCGCATTTGAACTGCATGTAAAAGCCCTCTTAGGCTGCTCTTTTTCATGGTCTATCAAACCCTGTTTCATTACATCCTCTATCTGCACCCCTATCTCATGAAGGTTAGCAAATGTAGGCAGAGGTAAGACTATCATCTTTTGTAGCAGCCTCGATTGTAGATTACGGACGACCATTTTGATCTGGTCCTTTTCGATTGGCCGGGTGGTCATCATGGAAGCCTTGGCCCTCCACCGAGTGACAAAATCGGAGCCCTCCTTCAGCTCTTGACGAGTTGCCTCGAGATCACGAGTTGTGACCTCAATTTGAGTGTTATAGGAGTATTGAGCAATAAAGGCCTTAGCCATCTCTTCCCAGCTCCTCTTCACAGAATTGTCAAGTTTAGCATACCAAATGGCCGCGATACCTGACAAGGTCTGGCCGAAGAGGGATAATTTTTGCAGTCTAGTTAGGCTCATCGGCCGCAAAATGTCTGAAAATAACCGCAAGTGGACCATGGGATCACCCGAGCCGTCAAAACGGTCTATATGTGGCATTTTAAACCTATTTGGCAAGGTCACCGCTGCATCGGTATAGCCATCCTCTATATCCGGGATCGAATTTACACCTTGAGCTCGTTTGAAAAGCTTCTCGAGCTTGCTCACTTTTAGAGCGGTAGGGTCGAGCTCAAACTCAAACGGTGCCTCCATTGGGTAGACCGGTGCTTTGGAAGTCTGGGGTGGGATTGGCTCTGCCGGAATGTCCGCATTCTCCTGGACATTAGTTGTATCCCCGAGTATCAAAACCCTGACTGGGGGTGGATGCGAAGCAGAAGTTGCTGCTTGTTGTGGTTGTTGTTGCTGTTGAAGCCTAGCGATTAACTCAGCCTACTGGGCTACAATTTCCGCTTGGCGGGTGGTGACTTCCGCTTAGCGAGCAGCATCTAGCTGCATTGCCTCAATGGTCTGTTGAAGTTGACGCAACATATCCTCCATGTTGTCTACAGGGTGTTGATATATTAGAACCGGTGTATACTGATGTAGAAGCAGAAAAACTGGACTTTGCTGTAGGAAGGTAACTACCGAACCAGTGAATTATGCTTGACTCTCATCCGTCTCATAACCGGGGGTAGCGAAGCAAACACTGGTTGTCCTCTCACAAGATCACTAGATCGATAAAGCTGCCTTACTCTGGTCCAGAGTGCTTGGGGGGTAACTGCCTCGTCGAAAGCAATTGTGAAATACTACCTCGCAAAAAGAAAATAAAGCAAAAGAAACAAAAAAATCAAAAAATGCACAGCACCGCAGCTTAGACAGAGACAACACACAGTTGAAATCACAAGCTGGACGACTATACTCAAACACTGATTTCTGACCCAAATTTTTTGCCTCCAAACTGATACCCTCAAACTGATACTCAAACTTGCAACTGATACATACATTCTTGCAAAGTTACACTCTAAAAGCACATATCAAGCAAGTGAGAGCCAAAACACCCCTATGATGGGGTAGGGTTACCCTGTCCTAATCTTGTCAAGAGCTAGGGATTCACTACGCAAACAAGTGGTTTCATACAATCCTGTATTCAGGTGAGCAACCTGTTCTAGTTTGGAACAGTCTCTATGGCTTCCAATATGCAACTAGGTCGATTGGTCAAAAAGGGTACCTCAGCAAGACCACCTAATATACCTCTCGCTCCTAACATCGAGAAGTGAAAGGAGGATCAAACGGTACAGCAGTAGTCCAAATCCAAGGCTTGTGTTCCCATCGTGGCAAAGCCCGCAACCGATCAGCCTTATGGCACGCTTTTCCAAGTGAGCCTCTGGCAAACCGTTCAGGAATAGCATATGGCAAACACTGTGACTTAGGCGCACCAATGCAAATGCAATGCAAAGAAACACATAAGTGTAAATAAAACAACATATCATAAGTTCGAGTCAAGTTCTCGAAGTCCCCAGCAGAGTCGCCAGAAAACTGTAGCTTGACTTTTTTGCGCCCCCCCTTTTGGAGAGCTCGAATTGGTCCTACAGTTCGGACTCTTGTCACGGTTCTGAATCTAATTTCACAAAGTGCAATGTGAAACTGATAAACACCAAAGAGTCCAATCCGGCAAATCATTTTGGAAAATCAATTTTGAATCAAATAATACAAAACTAGACTGCTTTGCTAGATTACAGAGTCGCCACCTAAATATTTTATTTTTGAGAAATTTAGGAAACCCTGAATCTTCACGTGTCCGTTATCACCAAAGTTGCCTCGGCTCGGGAACTTGGGTACGAGATGGGAAGGTCCTGAAATGAGCACCCCCGCTCGCCCAATCAAAGATCGGCCTCTACTATCATGATATGTTGTTTTATAAACCTCATGTGTTCTTATTTCGGTTATTAGCTAACTTTACTATGTGATGCATACAAGCAAGTATAGACTAAAATCGCAAGAATTGGAACGAATTCAACTCATGTTTGCTTCCGAAAATGGTTTGAATTTTCCATCCACAAGTGGGCTAAAACGCGAATTTTCCATCCAACATGAAAAACATGATTTGCCACTTCGCGAAGTGGGTTTGAAAACACACATTCATTGAATTGTTCCAATTCAAACAACAAAGCCTCTATCCACAGGCATTTATGTAGTTAAGCAAGTAAGCACATAGCCTCATGGTTAGCATGCGTAGAATGGTAATATGGCAATTATACTCATGCAAGTATGCTAAAGCATAAAACTTACCGAGTACTCCGAGCCAAAACAAAGACTAGTTAGAAAGAATGCATGGTCCTAACTATACAAGATGCCTAATGTAACACATGCAAATAATGCAATTAATAGGCTAGGCTACTAATATGGCATACGCGGCAACTTGAACAACATGCTTTTAAACACGTATTCAAAGAAGTGTATTGAAATTGCAATGCAGTTTGAATGATACGCCGAGCCTCGGTACATGCAAGACAAATGAATGGATGCAAACATATAAGCATAAGGTATGTTAATTGAAATATGTCTCTAATCTAACCAATGAAAGCGGGTAATAAAAGGGAGAAAGACGCGGGGTTGGAAGACATGCACACACACACGCACACTTATTACAACATTATGCCCTTGCGAAGGAGGGCCCGAATGAATAAGCGAAGCTAATCAAACTAATCCAATTAAACTAATTAGACTAATTATTACAAACCAATCGAATAACTAGCAAACTAATTACTAATTATTATAACACTTAACTAATTAGCAAACTAACTAATTAAAGCAAATGTACACCAACTAATCATGCAAAACACTAAACTACACTGCCTCAGCTCTGCTTCGGGAAGTGGAGGATGCATACACTCGGTTTTCGCCCTGAAAAGCCCTCCGGTTTTGCTCTTGAGAGGCTCTGTTTGCAGGGCTGAGTACACTTCAAAACCTTATGCTCCAACTTACCAAACCAATGCTGAGGATTGCACCAGTGGCCTGCCGGCCATAATTGGTTGCTGTCGGCCCCCTGCCGGCCAAGAGTGAACCACTGCCGGCCACCAATGAGCCACTGTTGGCCATTGGTGTTCTGAATCATCACACTGCAACAGAGCACAAGCAGAGGAAAATGGAGGGTTTTCCAAGGGTATGTTTGTACTGTACCCCTCGTTATTATCTCAAAACATCAAAGGAATGGCGCTCTTGGATCCTAAACCATCAATCAAGCATTTTCAATGCATGATGGCCAAAGATCCAAGGAGTACAATTTCAATAAATGCACAAAACAAGACTCGAGGCCATCACCTTATCATGTGTGATCAAAGGCAATGGAGGCTAAGGAGATTGGCTCATTTCGTCACTTTGAGTATGAAATGCTCCAATCTTCCTTATGTTCAATATAATGTCCGATTGAACACATGCAATGCAATACAACATGCTTATCTTGCTCAAGTTTTACTTGTCATTTTTGTTTACTCATTTTAATTACCGATCCATTCTTTAACCGGTTAAGTCCAAGGTGAGTGTTCTCTAATGGAAAGAGGGCTTAAGCCACACGTACCTTGAGCATGAAAGAGGCCTCATGCTGTTGGTAATGAACTCCCGAAGGAATTAAACCATTAGGCATGAGGGTCTCAATTCCACACTCAAGCCAACAAGAGGCTCAAAGCCACTTTCAAAACAAAAGGAAGAGTGAAGAATATAGGGAGATTGCAGAGATTTCAGTGCTGAAATGGCATGCAAAATGATATTACAATATGCAGGCAACTCATGCAAATCATGTTCAAAAGCCAAAAAACACCAACCTAGTGAAGATCACTACATTATAAGCATGCAATACAAAGCTCCAAAGGTACAAACACTTCAAAATAGTCCTAAAATAGCCTAAGAGGAGTCCTAAAACATGCTTGAAGTAAGCTAAAAATAGCTAGAATAGCAGGCCAACACATAGCACAAACTAAACTATTAAGCACAATTGCACTACAAGCATACAAAGCAAGCCTCAGGTGACCAAACCAGCAAAAAACAAACCTAAAAATAACTAAAAAAGTAGCAAAAACATGTTGAGGTTAAGGTACAAAATGCTAGAAAATCATGCTCACATGTTAAGCTATTTAGGCTTACAAACAAGACACAAGGAGGGGAGGCTATCCCCTCCCATTTTGGTCCTCAAAACATAGTTTTTACCACTGAAAATCCCCTGGAATTCAGTGGTTAAAAGAGACAAAAAAGTTGTTTTAGAAAGCTTTGAAAGTTGGTACAACAACTTAATAACCGAGCAACAAGAAGGGTAGACTACCCCTAACTCCAAACAAACCTCAAACCACCATTTTAGACCATAAAAATAGAGATTTTCAGAGGTCAAAACCAGCCTCAAAATAGTATGCAAAGATGGCAAAACAAGTATTTAAAATAAGGTTAAAACACAAGTGTTCTACCTCTTGAAGACAAGATACAATTTAGGCACCAAAATCAAGCCAAACCAAGCCAAAATCCTCTTCTAGAGCTCAAATAGGACCTCAAGCAACCTCAACTCAATGGTGATCAAGTTTGATCAAAGGGCTTATGTGCAAGAGTGTAGAGAATTTAAGCTATAAGGCACAAAATATTTAGAGAGAGGATTCTAGAGAGAGAGAGAAAATTTTTGTCTTCAAAAATTTCCAACCCTCCCACATGCAAGAAGGGGCCTCTATATATAGAAGATGCAAAATTCCCTCAAAGAGATCTAGCCGTACACGTGCAAGAAGATGGCTCAATCTGTGCAAACAGTTGGCACAAAATATCAGAAAATATCTACTGATACACTGGTGGCTGGTCGGCCATTAGTGATGGCCGACAGGGGCTCATTGATGGCCGTTAGGGTACATCAATGGCCGGTAGAACAAAATCCATGGACGGCAGTGCCCAAACATGGCTGGCAGTGCATCAAAAACATCATGCTGAAAAGACCTAAACATGGTCCAAAAATGAAACAGAACTGATATAGGGTTTGAAAAGCTCAAACCTATGGCGTTCCGCTGCGGATTTCGAGCACTCGACGAGCAATTAAACTCATCACTGGATATACCTGCAAGAACATCCAAGTCTTGAGGACGGTCAAAAATGGGGTGTCTACATCCCTTAAATCACCATTTATGGCCAGCCATAACCTATATAGATACTATGAATGTACTTTGAGACAATTTTGCATGATTTAAGAAAAATATATTTGACTTGGTACAAACTTATATATATATATATATGTATGCAACTAGGTTGGTTTGATTAGGAGGAAAACCCTAACTAGATCATGTTTAGGAACCTAATTAGGGCCTCTAATCCTCCACTATTCCATTGAATTCAAACTAAATTCAAACTATTCAATCCAATTCCAAAGAATGGGCATTTATAATCTTTTGCACCAAATTCATTATAAAAACAACCCCTTTCATAGCATTTTACATGCAAGAACACACACATACACACTAGATTCAGCTGAGAGAGAAGAAAGGAAGAAGGGTGAGCTTAGTAGAAGAGAGGAGAGGAAGAAAAAGTTTGCTAGCAATTCCAACAACCCTCAAGTAAGCTACAACACAACTCTTTCTTTTATTTTTCTTTTTCAAATACATGTTATTAGAAATTTAAAATGGTATTTTTAGATGTGTTTTGATGGTATTCTTGCATTAAAAATGAAAGGAGTTGAGCCTGGATTCTACCCTTCTTGTATTTCTCTTAATTGGTATAAGGTTACCTTTTTCCATATCAATCTCTCAAAATTTCCAAAGACATACCTTCACCTCAAATATTTGAGTTTAATACATATTATTTAGCATGTTTTCATCACAAGATAAGTGAAAAATTTTCCCTAGTTGACCTTTTTTCTCACCAATTTTCTTATTTCAAGAATTGTGCCAGAGAAATCTGTTTTACAGCCAGCTTTCAAAATTTTAGAAAAATGTAGAAAAATCTTATGACCTCCATTTTATGTCAAAATCTTCCTTAAGGGGTTAGCTTTCAAGGAATTTTGGTTTCATTGAAAACGAATGAGCAATTTGTGAGATAATCCGATTTTCGTAATGGTTGACGAATTTGGACAAAGCTGGAATATTTCTAAAATAACTAAAAATTTGGAAAAGCTATTTCATTTCCGAAAAATGTTCTGAAAACTAGATAAAATTTTGTACGAACCATAGGAGGGCCGAGCTCTTTAAAAAACTGAAATGGTCTTTTTAATTTCAATCTTTAAGTGGTTTTGAATCTGGAAATTTTGTTTCGCCTTGGTGATATAGCAGATGAGAGTTATAGATTTTGTCAAAGTAAGATCAAAGTTATTTTCAGAGATCCATGGAGAAATATCGAGATTAGAATGTTGGCGATGAAGGAGATTGATTTGAGATAATTCGGATGGTATATAATATGCTTCATTTAAATCTCTTTGCAAATAGTGTTATTTTAATCACCTTCAATTTGCACTCGTCTTGATGATTTTGATAATTTGATAAATTTTGTTGAATTATTCGTTATTGATTCTTTTGATTACTCTAGTCATTTGATGAACTCTATGTAGTTATTTTGTGTTGGAAATGTTAATTTGTCTGGCTAAATGATGTGGAAATACTCTGTACATGGATCGAGTGGACTTTGTCAATATGCTCTGTACCAATAGCCCGGATAAGCACTCGTGCTTGGGTGAGGGGGGTAAGGCTAGTCACTGGTTATGTACTGAGTAGGATCGGGTATTTGGTCCTAGATAAATTATCATATGTCGAGTTGACTTGTTTGTTCAATTAGGTAGATTGCTTGGTATCTCGAATTGAATCCTTTGTGTAATTATTGGATCTCTGTGAATTTATTCTTTATCCGAGCTTTGTTATTCCTGTTGTATTGTATACTTCCCGAATTAATCTATTTTTCAGGTATGGAGCAAATTTAGTGGCGGTTGGAGTTGAAGAATTTAAAGGATTATTGAGGTAGGGATTTTTGGGCTTACCACTATATATTGTTTTTAGAGATTTGTATAAGTTATATTTTAGAGACATTTGTGTAATTATTTTGGAGACAATTTTGTATTTTTGAGGTTATTAATTAGTTAGAATTTTAAATTTGAGTTTGAGTTGATTTATTAAAGGCTAAGAATTTGAGGCGTTACAGAAAGGATCAAAGTGAAACATATCAATAATTTAAGAAATCAAAATGATATTTTTCAATAGTTTAAAGAGTTTGTATAAAAATAATTCTTGATTCACTTATTTTTTGTGTGATAAAAAAGTGATTCTAACCTGAACACGCCCAAGTTATATATTGAGTTGGGTTGGATTCATTTTAATGCATGATTAATTTGGTGTTGAATCTAAAATTTTAAAATCAATCTAAGATTAGTTTCAAATTTAATTTCAATCCAAATCAAACCAACCAAACGCCTCTATTTGTTGGTAACGACAATCGAGTACTCCGTCGTATCAACTTCAATGCACAAAAGACAGTTGTGTGTCCCACAAATAAATGACGAGAACGCATCATTGAGAAAATAAATTTTTAGTTGGCAAATGTTAACTACTGGTCCTTAAGTACGATTTGATATTAAAAAGGGGCATGCACCAATAAATCCTAAATTTATATCTTGTAACCCATTTGGTCCTATGAATTTTCTTATGAACCGTTAGGTCCTATCCCAATGTTAATGACCATTGAACATCATCGACATCAAATCATCAACATCAAACATTAAACATTAAACATCATCATCAACATTAAACAATAAACATAATCAAACATTAAACATTAAACATTATTCATTATCAACATCAAACATCAGACATAAAACATTATTCTTCAACATTAAACATTATACATCATCATAAAACATTAAACATTGTCATCAACATTAAACATTAAACATCATCAATCATTAAACATTAAACATTATTCATTATCAACATCAAACATCAGACATCAGACAATGTTGAAATTACTAGATCGGATCCGACTAGATTCAACATTGTGGTCATCGTACATGTGCTCATCGTACAAAAATTGTGAAAAATTACAGATCTGCGTCAGCCTCTTCATCATATCTGTTTCATCAAAGCATCAATCTTCATCAAAACTGGGAAATAGATCCCTCCTTCATCAAGTCAAAAAAATTACACATCTGTTTCAGAAACTGGGAAATTTTTCCTATTTTTACACATCGCACTAACACAACTGGGAAACTGGGAAATCTTCATCAACATTGAACATCAATCTTCATCAAAATGAGGAAGGAGGGATCTTAAACTGGGTAATTTTTCAATCTTCATCAAAACTGGGAACAAACATTTGTTTCATCAAGTCATCAATCTTCATCAAAGCATCAAAGCAGCGTGAATCAAAACAAGCACAACTCCAATCAAGACCAAAAACAGTATATTGGCGGTGGCGTGAGTCAACAAGAGGAGAAGGATCGTGAGAACCGGTAGTACGATGAGCACAAAGTTGAATCGAGCTGGATCCGATCTATGTGACGTGTATCATTGCAATTTTTCGAAACCCTAGAGTCTTTCAAGAAATCCAAATATGCAGAAGGCAATGGAGGGGATCGATTGTAGGGATCGCGATTGTATTACAGAGGAGAAGATAAAGATTGGGGGTTGGGTTCCAGAGAGAGAGAGAGAGAGAGAGAGAGAGAGAGAGAGAGAGAGAGAGAGATATGTACTGTGTATTGTTGCGAGGCAAAAAACTGGATCGACGGAATTAGAGTTTTTCTCACCAGGATCGATTTCGATTTTTTTGATACAACAAAGTGGCATTTAGGGCTTTTATATATAGATATATATGATCGACATTGATTATATATATATATATGATCGTCATTTAGGGCTTTTGAGTTAACATTCGGTTTTTTATTTTATTTTTTAACATTGATCGACATTTAGGGCTTTTATATATATACATATATATATATATATATGTGATCGCGTATCTGTTTGTGTTTTGAATTGTAATCGAGATTGTAGGAGGAATTGATCTAGAAATTGATGATGTTCACATATTTTTTTTTAATGATGTTTTGTTAATGTTGCTAATGTTTTGATGATGTTAATAATGTTGTTGATGTTGCTGATGTAGATAGTGGGACTAAATGGTGCATAAGAAAATTCATAGGACTAAATGGTTCAACTTTCTATCATATAGGATTTACTGGTAATTTTTCCTATTAAAAATATATATATAAAAAATGATCTGAAAATATGTAGAAACATTAAAAATGAATATTTATTCATAATTTTTTTTACTTACTTATGTTTCACTTAATCAAATTATTTTTTTATATTTTAATAATTTCTATGGGTGACATACTTATTAAAATATTTTCAATAATAATATTCAAATTGATAATATGAATATTCACACTATTAATAATGTGAACATTCACATTATCAAATATGAATATTCACATCACTAAATTACTAAGTGTTTAAAAAATATTTATAAAAATAAAATTGTCCATAAAATACTTTAAATATGAGAATTAGGATTTAGCTAATTAAATGTCCAAATAATAAAATTTATTAGAGCACAAAAATATGTTATGGACTAATTAAGATACAAGTGCTTGAAAATATATTTCAAATAAATCTCTCTATTAAAAAGGGGAAAATTAATTGAAAATTCCACTTTAAAAATCTATATATCATGAAATCTTTTTTTTTTTTTTTTTAATAGACTAATAGGTCATGTTCATTTAGAAACATTTTCTATGAGATCCTATTTAATATATTATTGGGTCACGTTAAGATGTTTTTGCTCTTGTTGATTGTTGGGTTCATTTTTTTTTTTTCATATATATATATATATATATATGTTTGAATGTGATTTTTGAATTGTGACATAATGATTGATTTTCATAATGGGGTTACATTTGGGTGGATTGAATGTAGAATGTAATTTGCCCAAACTAGTAATGCGACTATAAAAATCCTTTAGTTTACTTTTTTGAAATGTGACATGTGAAATGCGGCTTGATTTTCAAAATAGGCATGATAGAGCACCTCTACCTAATACTTCAAATTTGATGTGGCACTCTAATAGTCATATTTTGGCGTCAAGCATCAATTCCACCCAGTATGTCAAATGTTAAGTTGGCATTTGACAAGAACTCAACATGTCAAATTTGATATACTTCATGTTGATGTCAAATGTTGAGTTCACCCAATAAAATGATTTTATTTTTAAAAAATAATATAATAATATATTTGACATATTGGGTGGAGAGTTTTTATATCAAACTGACATATGCCAATTTGTCATCTAAGCCTTCAAAAAGATTTCATACACCAAATTTTGAAGGTTTAGTTAGAGATGCTCTTACATTTTCCAAACGTGGTTAATACAGAACAAATAAAAAAGCCCTTAGTGTATTTTTCCAAATGTTGTTAATCCATGTTACATTTGAGTGGATTGAATGTGGTTTGTCTAAACCAGTAATGTAACTATAAAAATCCTTTAATGTACTTTTTTAAAATGTGACATGTAGAATGTGTTTGATTTCTAAAATAGGCATATTATATTGGGTAAACTACCAATAGGTCCTACTTGGGAGACTTATTACCAAATAGGTCATACTGTGGAGACTTATTACCCATTAAGTCCTATTGATAAATTTATTAAGTGATAAAGATAAATTTATCAGTCTTTTATTTCTATGAATAAATTTATAGTGATAAATTTATCAGTCTCTTTGTTTTTATGAATAAATTTTTAGTGATAAATTTATCACTCTCTTATTTTTATAGTGTTAAATTTATTAGTTAGGACCTGTAGGTAAATAAGTCTAGTTAATAGGACTAATTGGTAAGTACCCCTATTATATTTTCTAAACATGTCTAATACAGAACAAATTAAGAAATACTTAATGTATTTTCCAAACGTAACTAATATAGAACAAATAAAAACCGTTAGTGTATTTTCCAAACGTGACTAATATAGAACAAATAAAAAAATACTTAGTGCATTTTTTCCAAGCATGTACGGGAAAGAATTTCACCTTCTCGTATAATCCTGTTGACCAAGTCTTCGTTCCTCTGTACGATGTCGTTCCACCACCTGAAAATATCAACGTGAGCTAGCCGGCGGGTGTGTGCCGGAAACCTCTCCGATGCCTAAGTCAGTAAGCAAGACAAGAAGGCAAAAGCTCAATGTATTCAGGGAGCAAAATTGTATTACCTCTCCAAAGGTGATATTGGTGAGCTTATATAGGTTTCGCGTGGCACAGTCCTAGTAGGACTCTAACTTCTCCATGCGAAGAGTCCTCCTAAGACTAGCATTCTTCCATGTGTAGAGTCCTTCTAGGATTACCCCTCCTAGCATAGAGTCCTCCTAGAACTCATACTCTTGGAAGATAATGCTTATCCTCCAACACCCTCCTCACTGCTTAAACCAAGTGAGATGGTTCTTGCCATGGCCGAACTACTTTCTAACCGAAGTAACCCATAGTCTGGACTTTGCTTTAACTTCTCTTACCTCGGTTTCCCATGCCGCAACCGAGCTAACCATAAGAGAGCTCAACCGGACTAGGGCGTGACCCAACCGGACTAACGAGTCTGAACTGGTATCAATATATGACCGACCTAGCACATAAGAACCGGTATGACTTCACGACCGGTCTACCAACTAGGACCGGCCTAAATCAATACTTGCCGCAACCGAAGTACGCACGCCCATTTGGCAGCCGTACTGCCCATACTCCTTTCTAACTGGGTATCCTCCATTCCTGAGCCTTCCTCGGCCTTACACCTAGCTCGGCCCAATTTCATGAATATAAATTACCCTCACAAAGCATAATTAATACAAAACAACTAAAATTTTGAAAATACAATAACGTGCCTTACAAAGTAAATTACATGGGCAAATATGTTACTGATTGATCCACAAATTCACTTTTTGTAAATTATAAGTCAATCACCCTCTGTATTAATTTTAATAAAAATACATTAAAATTAATAAAAAATATCTTATATTCTTTTCTTTCTTTCTTTTTTTTCAATCTTTTACTTATGTCATATGGCTACTTGTTATCCTTTTAAGTTTCATATCTCAAATGGTCTTTTTATTTGGTCTCATAAATATATTCGAAATTTTGTGCTCAATAATATGAGTTGGGTTAAATCTGACTGGTAATCGGTTATCCCGAAGTCAGGACCTGCTGAAGCAATGATGCCCCAAAAAGCTTTTTTTTTTTAATAAAAAAAAAAAATAACATGTGGCACGCTCCACATGAGCAGATTATAATTGCCATATGTTTGGCAACCAAACATTTAAACGGTGCTCAAATTATAAATTTGTGTAAGGATTTAGAAAAAAAATAAAATGAAAATAAAATTACATGAAGTATACTTACATTTTATTTATATTTTTCATTTAGCTTTTCAAATTCTTATCCAAATATAATCTAAAGTTAAAAAGTCATTATAAATAATCAAATCATTCTCTCGATTTTTTTACACATTTTTTTTTATAAAAATTCACTAAATAAGCCAATTTTTAAACAAATCCTTGTCTAGCCTCATATCTTTCTCTTTATGGAAGCTTGTTAGAACCTATCTGGCCTCATGTCTCTCTCTCTTGTTATGGAGCCATTGCTAAATTATTTTTTGATCAAATTAAATGAATGCACGATTAGATTTATGATATGATTATGGATAGGATTATAGAAATAAGTTACATCAAGGGATAATAATTGAAACAAATGATTGGACAAAAAGTGAATTATAATATTTGATTAGAATGAAATAAAATGATATAATTATTTTTAACCATTAGAGGAAGAAAAATAATAATTCAGAGAGAGAGACTCATTCTTCTAATATTACACTACTTATGGTAATACTTGATCTCTCATTTTTTTTTTTTTTCTATTTAATCCTTCATATCAACACTAAAATTATTCGGAGCTTAGTATAATGCAAAACAAACATGGGATTGGATTATCGTGTGGGACTTATATTTTCTCCATCTCAAATTTCTTCATTATTTTCTCACAATCAAATATCGAACTAACAATTCAACGAACCCCACATGTTTCCTTCACTTATAATCCTACTAATAGTAAGGTAACCAAACATATCTTATAGGAATTTTTTTTTTTAGTCAAGATTGTAGGATGTTAATTTATTAGTAAAATTATATTACAACTAAAAAAGTCATTAATATTTTATTAGCTCAAATCTTTCTTAGGGTGTAATAGCTATAAGATTACTTGACCAAATCCAAATTCTGCCCTATAAGAATTTTTTGGGTAATTAGCCCTATAAAAATTGTTGGAGTTGAGATCTTCAATTTATCTGTCCCAATCCTCTGAACTGCCATTTTCCTATTGCCACGTGTTCTTCAGTGAAAAACATATCCCTCTCTTGTCTCCTCTTACTGGTTTATTATAATAGTTTAGTAGTCGAGATTTTTAGATAAAAATTTAATTTAAATTATTTATTTATATCATTCCCTTTTTAAAAATAAATTTGATCCCCTTTTTCCCAACATTTTCCATCACCTTTCAGTGAAAGAGAAATTTAAAAAAAAAAAAAAACAAAACAAAACAAAAACGTGGCCGCCCCACCACCTAACCTTTCCTTTCTTGGATTCCATATCATTCCATCTTTTCCTTTTCTTTTCATTATCTTAATCCTTATTTCTTTCTTCATTTTTCTATAAGTGGAGCCAGTGAGGCTCACTTCTCCATATCATCTTCTTCCTCTACCGTTTCTTCATCCTCTTTGTATTCGGCGCTCTCCCTCCTATAGATTGTGTAGGATAGAAATTTTAAATTTAGTTTGAGAGTTAATAATTTTGTGTAAGAGAATAGAGTTATTTTTGGAGGATCATGGAGCAATTTCAGATTGATGGAAAAATTATTTTGAGGTAATTCAGGTGATATATAATATGTTTATTTTAAATCTCTTTGTAAAAAGTTCTATTTTAATTATTTCCAACTTGTAATCCTCTTGATTATTGTGATTATTGATAAATTCTGTGAAATTATTTGTTATTGATTCGTTGATTATTCTGGTCATTTGATAAAATTTTGTGAAAACATTTTATGTTAAAAATGGTGATTTGTTTGACTGAATAACATGAAAACGTTCCATACATAGATCGAGTGAACCTTATTAATTTGTTTATACCAATATGCACAGATAAGCGTGGTGCTTGAGTGAGGTGGGTAAATGAGTGAATTTGTCCACTGGTCATGTACTGAGTAGGACAGGGTATTTGGTCATTGATAAATTATCATATGTTGAGCTAATCTGTTCGTGTAATTTGGTAAATTGTTTGTTATAGTGAATCGTTGTGCAATGTTGTAAATTGTTGGATCTATGTCGATTTATTCTCTATCTAAGTTTTGTTATTCCTGTCGTAATATATACTTCCCGAATTAATTTATTTTTCCGGTGTGGAGCAACTTAATAGCAATTGGAGTTGAGGTACCAAAGAGATTATTTGAGTTAGATTTTGGGACTCATCACTATTATTATATTTGGTGATTGTCTAAATTATATTTTGTGTAATTATTTTTTGGGAGCATAATTGTATATTTTTTAGGTTGATTTATGTATTAACGGCCCGAAAAGTGAGGCGTTACAGTTTGTGAGTTCAGCTTTGCTCGATTCATTAACAATTTGACTTAACTCAATTCTTTAAGTAAATGAGTTCAAACTTAAATTTTTAGCTCGTTTAATAGACAAATTGAACTTGAATCTGAATAAACTTGATTCGTCAAACTCGGCTTATTATCTTTATTTAAATTATTGAATAATATATTATTTATATATTAAATAATACAAAATATGTATAAATAATAGCACAAATAAATTATTTATATGTTAAATAATATAAATAATATTTTTATTTAACTCATATATATATATAATTTTAAAAATAGAAAAAAAAATTCATTATTGAGTTTCAAGCTGAGCTCGAGCTCAATTAGTTAACAAGTCAAGCTCGAACTGAATAATTGAGACTGAAAAATAAGTAAGCTAAGTTCAAATTCTGCAAAGCTTAGCTCAATTCGATTTGTATGCACCTCAAGATTGTCGAAATTGTCACTTTCACCATTGACTAAGAGTTCGTGGTCATATGCTTTCAGTTAAATATCCTTTAAACCCTAAAATAGAATAATACTTTGAGGTGTTTGATAGTTGAATTTATTTTTTATTTTTTTTTATATATAATAAATGATTTGATACCTTGTATTGACTTTTTAACTTTTCCAACTAAACATCAAGGTTCTCAAACAAGTCTTTAGAGTCCCAAATAGTCTATTTATTATTCTACACAATCCCCTCAAGAAAATTATACATGAGTTTGACACTCACACCATATTAGTTATATATCTATATATATGTGAGACATTGGATAGAACCAATCCTTATCATTATTGGTTATTCTATACAATCCCTATCATTATTGTTAATTTAGTACACACCCATGTAGAACCCAACTCCATTACAATAGAGCAATGTTACCTATCATGAAAAAAATATTATGAAAATAATCATGAAAGATTCTCTACCGTTAGATTACATATACAAGAAAACATCACACATGGAGGTATCATGAAAAAATTTTCATGAAAATGATCATGAAATATTTATGACCTTTGAATTATACTTAAAATAAAACACTACACACTAATCAAGGTAATCCAAGAATCATAAATCTTTCATGATCATTTTCATGAAAATTTTTTCATGATCCCTATCTTTTCTCAACATTTTATGATATTTTTTTCATAATCCCTAGTATTATTCATTACAATATCATTGTGAGTAAATTCAGGAGTTTAAATTGTGGATATCTAACATTTTTGACAAAAAAAAATGTTATGCATGTCTTTCAATGAAAACTTATTACTCTCAAAATATTGTTGTACCAATGAATACTCTCCACCAATAAAAAATTACAACACACACAACGATTCATTCTTTATCTCATAACTATCTAACAAAATTGAGTTGTCGTTTGGCAAAAAAATTTTTGAGTTGTGACTTTTTTAGCTTGGGATTAAAAAGTTCATTTGGATTGGCTTTTTTGACTTTTGTGAGAAAAAAAGTTAAATAATTATTATTTAAATGTAATATTTTGTCTTATTCACTTAAGTCTATTTTATTTTTTTAAACTTTTTTAACCCCAGATGGATAGCCAAACAAAGCCCGAGTCAACCGTTACCACTCATAAAATTTTCCACTACATATGATTTAGAATTCCACATAAACAATATTAGATACATCATTGCTATTTTCAAGTGTAAAAAATTAGACCTATTTTTCAAATATAATGATATGACAATCAATTAAGATATTTAAGATAACACTCTTTTTCATATTTTTTTAAATTATTAATCAATCATATCATTTACATATCATTAAATTTAGAAAATAGATCTATAAAGTGGGTCGGATATTATTTTGGCTATTAGATAGTATTCTGATAACACTAATTTGTCATTTGGGATTGTTTTAATGATTTTTTTTATCATTTTTTTTATTGTCTTTGGTAAACTTATTTTTTTAAAATTTTAGAAAAATTACAATAAATAAATAAACTCCTAAGATTTGAGTCTTGTAACAAAAAAAAAAAAATCATGAGTTTTTAATTTTATTAATTTAAACCTTAATTTTTTTTTTAATTTAAATCATCAATCTATTTTCGTTAAGTAAAAATGACAAATATATATATGATATTTTAGTCACTAAACTCAATGAAAAAAAGTATTTTAGACAAAAATAGGTGTACAAAAAAATGTACACCTACGTTGAGTTAATAACAAAAATAGTTTTTTTTTCGCCAGCTCACTTAACGAAAATAAGTAAAAAGTTTATATTTAAAAAAATTAAAAGATTATAATTTAAATTGACAAAATTAAAACTCAACGTTTATTTTGTTATAAGGTTAAAACTCTGATTTTTTTTTTTGGCGGTAATTTATCCTTTTCTTTTTTTTTTCCTCAAAAACTCAAGACGAATCACTAAAGTAAAAAAAGAAAAAAAACATAAAATATAAAAATTTGTAAAAACGTCTAGTATAGACAAAGAAAAAAAAAAAATTAAAATTAGATATTTTTTTTTTCTCCTTACCTTCTTTTTTGTGTGTATATGTCTTTAGTGAATTTATTTTGGATTTTTTCAATATTTTTTTCCTTCCATCCTAGACAGACTGAAAAATGAACAATTTTAATACAAATTTAAAAAAATACTAATAACAAAAAGTATAAATTACAAATACATCCCTTAAAGTTTATTTAAAATAAGGTTTGCCTCTCATGGTTTTGAAAATAATATCCCACCTCTTGAAGTTTGTAATTGCATAACAAATGACCTATTTTATTAATAAGTAATTATGTCGATTCATAATTTTTAATGATATCAGAAATATATTTTAATTAATAATTTAGATATTGTTATTATTGTATAGAAGAGTAGTTAAAAATTTTATTTTTTCTATTAATTCTGTTAAATAAAAAATTAGAATAAATGGATATTTGTAATTTATAAAATCATAAAAGGCAATATATATTTTAAGTAAATAGTAAGAGATATATTCGTATTTCATCCTAATAAAAAAGTTAAGATAAATTATAAATACACCCCTCAAATTTACTTAAAATATGATTTGCTCTTATAGTTCTAGAAACTACATCCTGACTTCTGAAGTTTTTTAATTTCATAACAAATACTCATTTTATCAACAAATCATCAAACCCATTAACAATTTTTAATTATGTTAGAAATATATTTCAATTAATAATTCAAAAAATTTGGTATTGTATAGGAGAGTAGTTAGAAATTTTATTTTTGTAATTAATTTTGTTAAATAAAAAAAATTCTTTCAAGGTATTTATAATTTGAATAATTTTAGGAATCATAAAAAAAATATTATAAAGATTTTTCATCATTTGATTAAAGTGTGACATTTTATTAAATGTCTAATTTAGAAATAGAGAATGTATCACGATCATTTTAATGATTTTTGTTGTAATATCTAACATTACACTTTTTTTTTTTTTTGAAGCAGCCAAAAGAAACCTTTATTGATGATCAAACTTTACAAGATGAGATTACATCAAAAAAGGAGAGGAAGGGGGTTTGGAGAGGAACCAAACCGAAACAGGAAAAGAAGAGAGACAGAGAAGAGAACAAACAGAACAAAGCAGAAAAGCCAAAATGTACACAAGGACCGGCACACACACCCAGGGGCAGCAGCAAGAGATTCAGCAGACCAAAACTTGTGACCAAGAGCAGATCACACCAGAACCAACCCCATCCTGACACAGATATGAGAAGAACCTGAAGCTCAAAACAGCAGCCCTCAAACAAGCAACAGCAGAACGACAATCAACCCCATCCTGAAACAGAAATGAGAAGAACCTGAAGCTCAAAACAGCAGCCCTCAAACAAGCAACAGCAGAACGGCAATCAACCCCATCCTGACACAGAAATGAGAAGAACCTGAAGCTCAAAACAGCAGCCCACATACAAGCAACAGCAGAACAGCAGCCCATAACACCCTTTGCACCATGCGAGCAGCCCTGAACAGAACAAGACCAGCACAGCTACATTTGTCATTGGCATGAGTTCCTGGAGTTACTGGAAATCAGTAGACATTCTTGGTACAACATGTTGGCACCTTGAAAAGAATGCTGGCTGCACAATGGAAACAGAAGCTGGGGCAGGCAACGGTTGCGAGGGGATGAAAGGCACTTGCAAAAGGGGAATTGGAACACCTCCAGTGGTTGCTGATGGAGGGAGAGGAGACTTGAAGAAGACATGCTATACATACCCAATCCAAAACCCATCCTTGGCCACATAACTATGGATGGATAGAAATGAGGCAATTGTATGCTTTGATATTAAGTTGAAGACAAATATGGTGCTTGGCATATCACCTTCTCCTCCTACCATGGACATCACTCAACCGGAGCAGCAGCAATAGAGAATTTTCAACCAGAAGCATCCAGAGCAGCAGCAGACCAAGCAGAAGCAGGATCAAACCCAACCCAACAACCTTGACAGCAGAAACAACCCCAACCCGACACAGAAATGAGAAACAAGCAACAGCAGATGAACTCAAAAAACAGCCCCGAACAGAACTAAACTAATCCAGAACAGCAAAACAACCCAAATTAGCCACAGAACTAATCCAAAAGATAAACTCCGCCAGAACAAAGACACCAAGGGAGGAACTCCAAGAGAACCAGAGGCATACTGAGATCTAAATTAGCCACAAAGGACAGACTTACTCCCCAAACAGAACCTGATTTGCCTTAAATTGGTCAGGAAGTCCTAGACAGTGAAGTTAAAGCCCTTGACTCTCTGGTTAAACCACAACGCAACTCTGATTTTAATCAACTCACACAGGTCCTCCAAGTGAGGTTTAGCAGCCTGGAAAATACACTCGTTTCGCAACTTCCATAACAACCAAAAGACAGCTGAGGGAATGACTTTCCAAAGCAATTTTTCTCTCTTGCTAAACTTCACTCCTTCCCACCATTGAAAAACAGCTTCCACAGATCCGGGAAGGGCTCCTTGCACCTCCCACCAAATCAGCATTGCAGACCAAACCCTCCAGGAAAATTGGCAGTGCAACAGCACATGGCAGTTGGACTCAGCCACAGCTTTGCAGAAAACACAAAATGCTGGTGAAGAAGCTTGAAGGACTCCAATTTTCTGAAGAAAGTCTGCTGACTTAACTCTGTTTTTCCATGCTAACCAGCAAAAAAATTGGACCTTTGGAGGAGCGTGGTTGTTCCAAACTAACTTGCTAGTAAAAAGGGAGGGGCCAAGGGAGACAGCTTCACTCCTATAGACAGATGAGACAGAAAACATACCAGAGCTTGCAGCTAACCAGACTGGTTTGTCCTCCAGATTATCACTACAAGTTGAGCCAGATATCAAAAGTTCCTTGAGTCTACTGACTTCCCTCTCTTCCCAATCATACAGCCTTCTTCTAAAAAGAAGGCTCCAATCCCCTGCTGCAACCCTCCTATCATGCATGAGACGCAAAGTTACATCCTTCTCCATCACTAATCTGTAAAGAGAAGGGAATTCATCTTTCAAGCAACTATTAGAGCACCATCTATCCTTCCAGAAGATAATTCTATTCCCATCCCCTACCTGTACAAGAAAATTGTTATGATAGAACAACACCAGATTACCGCTCCTCTCCGCTAAGGAAATGATACCTTTCCACACACCAGAATAACTGTTGTTTGAAATAGGAGAGGGATACCAGCTTTTGACCTCCAGATTATATTTGCAGCAAATAATCTGTCTCCACAAGGCATCTTTCTCTATGGCAAATCTCCACCACCATTTTAATAACAAGCAATCATTAACCAGCCTTATTCTTCTTATGCCCAAGCCCCCTTGATTCACACTCTTTGCTAAATCATCCCATTTGACCAGGTATATTGGTTTTCTAGACCCCGATCCGCCCCAGAGAAAAGCAGCTTGTAGCTTCTCAACTTCTCTTGCAACTCCCACTGGCATTTTAAAAAGAGATAGATAATACATAGGCAGGGCAGAGGTTACAGACTTTATTAGAGTGAGCCTTCCTGAAAATGATAGCAGTTTTCTTTTCCAACAGCCTTCCTAACATTACACTTATAATTTTTCAAATAGAGAATCTATATTTTAAGCATACCGAAAAAGTTACAGTTGGGTGGTAAACGAAGCCTAAATCCAAGCAAACCCACAGTCAATGGAAGGAAGAGTCCTCGATGACGAATTCCACAATTGGTGCTTCACTCTAAAACTACAGAAGAACTAACTCAGACTTAAAAGTGCTGGGTGTTAAGAAGTAGTGAAACAGTGGAGAATTTGGTAATAGATTGCAAAAATGGCCTCACCGGGGGTGGACCTTTTGATTGGGAGGATAGTTTCCGCACTTGAAAGCGAAGCATCGTTGATTGGAGGAGTTCGAGATGAACTCAATCAACTCCAGCAGGAGTTATCAAGCATGAGATCTTTTCTAAAGGATGCCGATAGAACGACAGCCCAGACAGAAGGAGAGAAGACCTGGGTGGACAATGTTAGAGACTTGACCTACAAGGCTGAAATTATCATAGACGAGTTCATGTATCACATGAGCAAACAAGAAGTTCAAGGTAAATTCAGAAGGCTCCTCTGTCAGCTAGTCTATGCACCAAAGAATCTGTGGGTAAGACATTGAATAGCCACACAGTTACAGGAGATCAACAACACAATCAAAGCTATCCCAGAAAGAAACCAACGTTATGGGGTCGATCGTGTAGGAGGAGCAAACTCAGGCTCAAGCTCAGGCTCAGGCTCAGGCTTCGGCTTCGGCTCAGGCTCTAGCTCCCATGATCATCAGGGACAGAAGCCAAACAACGCTGAGGACACTTTATTTGTTAAAGATGATAATCTAGTGGGGATCGAAGATAGAAAGCGACAACTACTGGGTTGGTTGATGGACAAAGAACTACAGCGCGCTGTTATTTCTGTTGTCGGAATGGGTGGTTCAGGCAAGACCACTCTAGTTGCCCAGGCCTATAACAACCAAACCGTCAAGCAATATTTCCACTGCTATGCATGGATAACCGTGTCTCAAACTTATGTAGTTGATGACTTACTTAGAAGCATGATTAAGGAATTCTACTCTGCCACCGAGGAAGCAGTTCTATTGGATTTAAGTCGTAAGAGCCACAAAGAGTTGCTCGAGATGATTTCCAACTATTTAAAATCAAAAAGGTATTTAGTTGTCTTGGATGATGTATGGAGTCAAAACCTCTGGCAGCATATAAGTGTATCACTTCCAGATAAAGGAAAAGGAAGTTGGGTCATCCTTACAACCCGAAAGGAAGACGTAGCTTCCTTTAACTTTGGGGTTAAACGTCATGTTCATCATATGAACCCTTTGGGTGTGAAAGACGCATGGGATCTCTTTTGTAAGAAAGCTTTTTCGAGCGACCGTAGTAGATGTTGTCCTAAAGAGCTCGAATCCTTGGCTCATGACCTTGTTGCAAAATGTGAAGGACTACCTCTTGCAATTGCAGCTTTGGGTGGTGTCATGTCCACTAAACATATGGAATTGGATTGGAGAAAAGCTTATAATAGCTTGAGCTGGGAGTTGAGCAATAATCCTGAGCTAGAAGCAGTGAAAACTATCTTGTTGTATAGCTTTAATGAGTTGCCATACCAACTAAAGCATTGCTTCTTATATTGTTGCCTTTTCCCAGAAGATTATCGGATTCGACGGAAGAGGCTTATAAGACTTTGGATGGCAGAAGGATTCGTAGAAAAGAGAAAGGGGTTAACAGTAGAGGAAGTAGCAGATAGCTACCTTATGGATCTAGTTTGCCGAAGCATGCTTCAAGTCATAAAGAGGAACCCATCAGGTAGGCCGAAAGAATGTAAGATGCACGATCTTGTGCGAGAAATTGCCCTTTCCACATCAGAAACTGAGAAGTTTTGTGTTGTATATGATGGCAAAGAAGCTAAGGAAGAAAGTGGAACCGGAGCACGTGGCTTATCGATTCAAACAAATGGTGGAGAATTGCAATCATGGAAGGGCATGTTGCAACAGCTTCGGTCTCTTCTTGTATTTTATGACGATGAGATATCATTGCCACGAGGCTTACGACTGTTAAAAGTCTTCGATCTGCAGGATGTACCAATCGAAAAATTACCAAATGAGCTTGTGGATCTTTTCAATTTAAGGTACTTGAACTTGAAAAGAACAAAGGTGAAGGAACTTCCAAAATCCATTGGAAGACTTTGCAACCTTGAAACTTTAGACATTAGGGATTCCAAAATACAAGTTCTCCCAACTGGAATCACAAAGTTGAAGAAATTGCGGCATCTAATTATGTACCGCTATAACCATAGAGGTGGCAATCAGTTTGAATATTTTTATGGTACAGCAGCACCAGCTAATATTTGCAAGCTAACAAACTTGCAAGTTTTGGCATGCGTAGAAGCAGAATCAGACTTGATGAAGCGACTAAGGAACATGACGCAGCTCAAGAGGATTGGCATTACAAAGCTGAGAGAAGCAGATGAAGTGGATTTGTGTATTGCAATCCAAAAAATGAATCTTCTTCATTACTTATGTGTGATGATGAGTGATGAGAATGAATGCCTCCGAATGGATAAACTCTCCTCTGCTCCTCCCTATCTCAAGACCCTCATTTTAGTTGGAAAATTGGATAAAGTTCCCCGTTGGTTTGACTCACTTCAAAATCTCACGTTTTTGTATTTGCATTGGTCTAGACTGGAAGAAGACCTTCTTCCTTGCATCCAAGAACTTCCCAGTTTGGGAAAATTGACTCTTATTAATGCATGTGAAGGAAGACAACAGCTATGCTTTAGTACTGGGTTCCCTAAACTTAGGAATTTGCATTTGCGGAACTTCCCCCAGTTAAATGAGATTATTATAGAAAAAGGGGTGATGCTAGCTCTCCAGGAATTTTTGATTTCGGAATGCATGCAGTTGAAGATGTTGCCTCATGGTATCGAGTATCTCAAATATCTCCAAAAATTGACTTTGCTTTTTGTTACAAATGAACTCCTAGAACAAATACGTGGAGAAGAGAGAGAGGAACACCCACAGGTTGGACACATACCATGCATCAACATTATGTGGCAGTCACCAGAAGGGATCAAATTTGAAAGATTGTTTAATTCTAAAGGTGTGTCATTTGACTTTGATTGGATTATATATATCGCAAAACAGTTGGCTTCATTTCATTGTCTCTTATTTGTCTCATTTGGTTTCTTACCAGTGGACGGACAAAGACAATCCTCCTGATTCCCTAGCATGAAGGTAAAACTGCTCTTTCCATATCTTAAGTACTTTTAAATTTCAAATTCATCTTTGGTTGCATTCCAATTTCCATAAGCTTGGTTTCCCAAATCTACTAGTTTTTTGGTGTTATGTTATTATTATTATTTTTAATCAAAATAGTGTTCAAATTTTTCCTGCTTTACAATATTGCTTTCCAGGTCTCCAGCTTGCTAAGATTATGAAGAAATAAACATTGTGACCAGTTTACTTGGTTACCAAAAAGAGAAGCTCTCCCCACTTTGCTCTTTTTGTCTTTGGAGTGATATTATTAAGAGTAATCCAGTTTTCTGGCTGTGTTTGTGTGTGTGCGTGCGATGTGTTGTGCTATTAAACAAGTTCTATCCAGGACAAGACATGGTGAATGTTTTATCTTTGTAATTTCAGCTTTGTGAGATGAAGATTTCCTTAGACAATTTGATGAACATCTCTTCAATATGCATGTATATGTATTTGTTGTTGTGGTGGTTGTCTTCTTTACTTCTGTATTGCTGATTTTGTTTCAACAACATATTTAAGATAAATTACAAATACATTCCTTAAAGATTCTTAAGATACAAATTGTTTCATATAATTCTTGAAATTGCAAATATCCCCTTATCAAAATCTGTCATTTTACATGGTTGACACAAAAAAATAAAAAATAAAAAATAAATAAAAATAAAAAGGAATTCATAACTATTCTTCTATACAATAATAAAATTACTAAAACTATTCATTGAAATATATTGTTGACATAATTAAATTTATTAATTTATTTATTTTATTTTTTTCAAAAGGTGATGAAGATTTTATTAAAATAAAATGAGATCGCATAACAGAGAGAGAGGCCACCAATCTTGACAAGTGCAAAATGCAGCCAAGCTGGGGGATTGAATTCCCATAGGCAGATTTAATTGTTTTTAGTTTTGTTGTTTTTGTTTTTGTTTATGGTTAAATTATTTGTGCATCTCAATTATGTAACCACCTTAAATCAACATTTGTAAGATTATCGCTATCACGACCCCATTCTGCCTCTAGTAGAATGGTGCCGTGATAGCCAGTAATCCGAGATTACCAAAGGTCAACTTACAAAAATTCACACAATCAGAGTATACATATGGGGCTTACATGTGCGAAAGCAAATTTAAATCTAAGTAGTCCATAAAAGCTGTGCATAAATCAAATGAAATGTCATACATCTTAACATGGTTTTACATCTTGGATACAAATGAATTAAGCTTAAACATTATATCTTGATCAAAAGGCCTATCAAGCTGAAATATACAAAAGAAATGAACCAAAAGTTAAGAAGCATAATCTTTAAGATGCTAGCAAAACATGAATAAAAAACAAAGCTGCAAACATCTTAGGTGTCACAGCCTTCTTGCTCCTCACGTGCATATATATAAAGGGGAGGGTGAGCTTGGATACTCAGTGAATGATATAAGTAATAAAGGTTTGAATGAATGATATTCGAGATCTTTATCAAAACAGTACATATCATAGCTTAGAACAAAACATGGGATGAATCAAGTTCATCAATCAAATTCTTTCAAAGCTTCTTGGATGTTTAATAACATCTACATAATACCAAGGGATGACATTCCGAACAAAACAAGGGAATAACTGTCCCAGAATCGAAGTACACCCATTCACGACCGTCGGCGACCGACCCGAAATCGGTTAGACAACCCACTCGAAAAACCGTCGGTGGCAAAACGTAACCCACCCGTACAAGACTGTTGATGGTACCATCTGTACATGACCGTCGATGGCAAAGAGATATCTCAAACATAGGTGCTACATAAGCTTAACATCTCTTAGCGTGAAAGGACCTTCCAAGAATGTCATCAAAACAAAGATAATACTTGATACAAAAACTAATGGATAATCATTCATACTTGATCAAATATTTTTCCAAAACAAAACAAAGCAAACCTTTATCAAAACATTATGACATGACTTTCTTAAAAATACCACTCATATAGCTCTTCGGGTGTAGGAATTAAGGCAAGGATCCAAGACCTACAAATACATGGCAAAGTCCACTAAATGCATTTTAAAAAGACAAGAAAGAATGCTCAAAGATGGTTATGCAATGCATTCTTAAAAACAAGCTTTACATGAATGAAAATGATCCCGGCATTTCTTTCCAAAACCAAGTCAAGACAAAGCAAAACATGTGCTGGAAGTCAAAACACTGTTTTTCTTCTAGGGAAAACATACTGGGTACCAACTAGGTCTCGGAATGGATGCATAGAGATGATCTAGGCCAAAATGGCCTAGCTGGGTGAACTTAGGAAGTCTTGGCCGAGGTGTGGCCGTGCGGCTGCCTGCTGAGATGCTACAAGGTGCCGGCAAGGGTGTACCATGGTTGGCCTAGGTGTGTATGCAAGATAGACTAAGGTGCAAGTGATCATGCAAGGTAGGCCAAGGTGAGATACGATGCTTGGCCTAGGTGTGAGATCTAGGCAAGAGTGGGTCTCAGTGACCACACCTAGGAAAATGAAGTCTGGAAATCTGGGTTTCCTCTTGAAGGACGTGAAGAACATGAACATGAAGAACATGAATGCTAAAATCATAACTCCTTATTCAAAATTTGAGATTTCATGATATGAGTTCAAAAACATGGACCTGGGTAGCCATACTTGAAGATTTCATGAAAACAAACACAAAAACATGGGACTTGTTACAAACTTTCGGATCAAAACAAGGCTTTTCTTGAAGAACACAAGAATATTATTTTCTCTTTCTAAAACCAAATTTTAAATCAACGCATGGCTCATGAATCATGCTAGATCATGCAATGTGATTAGATCAACATAAACAACAACAAGAGTGGATCAAGAATCTAACCTCAAAACACGATTCTAACGGTTCAAGGTGTGAAGATCAAGCTCGGAAATCTAGTTCCTTCTCTAAGAACTTCTTCCTCGTCTTCCTAGAGCTTCTCTCTCTACAAGGCTAGGATATGGAAAGTGATATGGGTTTCTCAGCTACAATCTGACTTAACCCTCTACTGGGACACGTGGCATCGCCGGATTGGATCTCCTCAAAAAGGTGCCAGAATGAAAAGACAAGAGTATGACAAAGTGTGTGTAACAAGTAAGGTGGCATAGACACTCTGACAAGGCAATGATCTCGGATTAGGACATAGGCTTCGGACAAGAAGGTTTCAATGATCTTGGCTAGGAAGGATAACACTTGACCTAGGTGTGTCACACCTCGGCCTAGATGTGCCACACCTCGGCCTAGGTCATACCAGTCCAGGAACAAGATCACTAGGTACAAGGATCAAGGATATAGGACGCCTAGATGATTAACATCTCGACCTAGATGATACACACCTCGGCCTAGGTGATGCACATCTCGGCCAATATGCCTAGGTGACGGTGGAGGTCAACCAAGGTGGTTTTGAGATGGTTCTTGGTGTTGGCGCTCAACGTCGTGTAAGAGGTTCAAAGGTGTGACCTAGGCTTGAGATAGCAAAGGTAGATGACCTAGGCTTGAGATGACCTAGGCTTGAGATAGCAAGGATAGATGACCTAGGCTTGAGACATCAAGGAAGGAACAAAGCATGCATATAACACTTAGGCAAAACATGATAGCATCAAGATAAGACATGGACCTTTACCTAGACAAAACAAGTCTAAGTCTACAAATGCAAGCTTAACAAGACAAAATCATGCAAATGCACATGAATATGACTAAGACAAGAATGTGGGTTATTACAATCGCACTAAAAATCATTTTCGAGAATCATAATTTGTCAATTTTTTTTTAATATTTTTTTTAGGATAAATTATATGTGTAATACTAATAATTTGTTTCTTATGTTAATTTGATCATTACAGTTTTAATTGTTTCAAAATTTTCTTTTAATTTTTCACACTATGTCAATTTAGTCTAATTGATCACTCGAATTAAGAAATTTGATAGCAATCTAATTTGAGTTTTCACACTAAGTTAATTTAGTCTAATAAATAATCCATTAAAAAATTGAATTAATGTTAAGGATAAAATGATTCATTCAAGAGTAATAGACTATTTCAAATTAGAAAGAACAGGGTGTAATTTGTTTAAAAGGACATGGTGAATGTTTTACCTTTGTAATTCCAAGACAATATAGAATATGAGTTAAATTGCCTTTTGAGTGATAGTTTTGAAGGCAAAATGAAAATTTTCTTCTCGATTATTTTGCCCTTAATTTCAATCTAATTTTTAAAATGACATTATCAAATGGATTAAATTGACTCGATTAAAAATATTTAAGAATAAAATTGATGCAATTCAAATTATAATAATCAAATTGGCAGAAGAAATAAACAACATAAAAATTCAAGGACTAGGCTTCTCTAAGGACTGGAGAAGTGTTGTTCGGTCCATTGGGCCCACTTTTAGGTCTCGTTTTGATGATCCGAATCATTCATATCTTAGGATTAGCCGAGTATATCATCCTTGCAAAAAATCAGGTTAATCATATAACGGAAACCACGCATTGAGATTAGTTTTATATGGAAAAAATATGAATGGTGAGAAAATAAATGGTTCATACAAAACTGACAATTTATTGAAATCTTCACAGAAAAACGTCAATAATCGTAAGTTTTTAGCAACGTGTTCAGACAATCGTCAGAAAAAGTCCTTTTTAGAGACAAGTTTGATAGAACCAACTTTCAATAACAAATTGATAGAACTTAATGTGAATTAAATCTAATTGTTAGCACCGGCTGGTAATTTACCCTAAAAATAGTAACTATAAATTTTTAAATGGACATGAATGCATTACAATTTGCAACTTGAACAATGCTTCGTTCACGAATGATGTTTCAGGAAATCCTTCCTGAGCAATCCTAGCCACAAGTTCAATATTTGATGTTTTATTGTGTGTGTAAACACTATAAAACAAAATTAACTTTATATTATTTGCAAATTAGGACTTGAAATTTAAAACATACTTACATTGAGGTTCTTTTTTGTATTTTTCATGTCTAGCTTGCTTCTTCTGCTATGAATATTTTTCAAACCTTTCAATGAATAGACACTTCGGTGAATATTACATTTGATTATGCAGTTTGGCCAGACGGAGATGGATTGGACTGATCCAAGCACTCCACGGGTTGACTATCCTTCGCCTTCCTAATCGCACCTGCAACAAGTCCAGTAGGAAGGTTCCGAAATGGGGGTGGTTTCTTTCTATGGACCCTCCAACGATCAAGTTAGATGAGGATGTGGTCGGAATAGCAGTTTAGAAAGAAGGTTGAGAGTAGAAAGCGAGAGGGAGTGAATTACTTGTCCCTAAGCGTTCCTCAGAAGCTTTCTTATGTCTCTTACTAATCATTTTCTTGTCCATTCAAGTTGTCTTGTTGGCCGAAAGTCTATAGTCTACTTGCTGTTGGTCATGGTGGTTTCACCATGCCCTAGAGCTAGAGGTCTTGTTGCATTTAATGCCATGGCAGCCTCATTTAATGCTTGGTGTATGGGCTCAATAACTCTGCAAGATCTTTTTCTGCCAAGTGGCTAATTCCCTACTCGACACATGCCTAGTTGGTCCTTGGGCTTGACCATTATGAGTTCTCTATTAGGCTTGGTGTTGGGCCTGTTCTACTGGGTTTCAACCAAGTGACTGTTTGGGTAACTCAAGACAACCATGGATTGGGCCATCCTGGGCTATGCCCATCAGTAGTCCCTCGTTCCCGAGCGCAACTTTAGTTTAGCGAAGGGAATAATAAAAGTGAAAGTAGTCCCCCAAGTTGCAGAAGATGGGGCGGACTAACTTGTTTGGTTTACAAAGAAGCAAGGGGCTGGAGATGGCTGATCGAATGTGTGAGGATGGTCGAGCACCGAGGGTGGCCGACCGTCAATGTGTTCGACCAGCAAGGTTGCCGACCGATAAGATGACTAACCAAGGGTGTCAGACCGTTAACGTGGCCGGCTAGCAAGAGGAGCGACCGAAGGCGTCCTACCGTCAAGGTGGCCGACCAGCAAGATGACCGATCGAGGGCAACCGGCCATCAAGGTGGCCAACCAGCAAGATTACTGACCGAGGGTGTCCAACCGAGTGACAACTTTGACCGATCGAGGGTTGGGCGAAGGGTTAAATGTTTCGACGGGGAGCGGGGCTCAAGAAGCAGGAATGCACTTGAGGACGCGACGTGGATGTGATGTGGGAGTAAAAAATGAGAGATGGTGGGTGGGGGAATTAATCCCGATTGTCCACGTAGAGCAATCTAAACCGCCGATAGAGATTTTGAATTATTGCAAAGGTGAAAAGTTGCTAAAGCCCGTGGATTTGAAAAGTATGATGTATTAACCCTTTCGCCTTTCTCCCTCCCTTCACATTTTGGAAAATTTTCAAACTGGCAAATCTTAACTTCGATTATGACCCTTGGAAGACAGGCAAGCCCTAGGCCTTTGCACTTGTGCGTTTCATATACCTTATTGCAAAAAATCAACACATTTCAGACTTTACCTCTTTCATTTCATCTGATTCCCCTCTGTTCCACATTTTGAACTTCCTTGTCCCTCCAATTGAAGCCATCTGCAAAAACGTAAAAGAGATAGCCCAAGAGAAAGCCCTTGCTCTAACACTTGACCCGTTGGGGGACGATGATGGAGTTGCCCTGGTGGAGAAATATAAGGTGAAAAGGATGGTGAAAAGAAAGAGAGAGAGACCACCTCGACCCATTCCACCATCGATGATCTGGTCGCCCAACCGGTTAGCCAAGTGGCTCCGGATCACTAGCACACCAAGGCCGACAAGCCGTCATTAACGACGGAGGACTTGGAGGAGATCCAAAGGAAATATAAGATCCCTGAGAACGTAAAATTAAGACTTCCATTGGTGGAGGAGAGGGCGTCTAATGCCAGGCCGAGGGAGTTTATTTTATACAAAGAGCCGCTTCGTGGGGGTTTAAGACTGCTGTTCTGTAATGCCCTGAAAATAATACAATAATCCATCCACAATATCCAATATATGACAACAGAAATAATAAGGTTATCTTTTATTAATTCAATATGATATACAAAAAAGAAGCATATGCATCATACATTCATAAAGCCTAACCCTGAATCTATAGCATATGTTTCCAAATAAAGAAGAAGAAGGAAGATAAACAGATAGAAGTGCCCTAAAGGCTTACATATTTCCAAGATCATGCTTGGTTACAACAAAACGAATCATCAGCTCAAAACAGGTACAGCCCTAGGCTTAAAAGAAAGCAAATACAAAATAAATAGAAATTGAGCCTTCAGCTCCCCAGTCCTCCTAAGCTAATTCCTTGGCGGAGGCATATCACTTGCACCTGAAATTTTTTTGCCTAAGTTGGGTTAGCCAAAACCCAGTAGAAATAATCTATCACAATATATGAATCTTAACAAGGGTATAAGTATGGTAAGCATACATAATGCCTATAATAAATCATTCATGGTGTTACAAGATCATAGTATGTCAAGTTTTACATCCTCAAACCATTTTATTCTAGAGTCATTTCATGACAATTCATTTCACCTCAATCCATGAGTTAAATCCATTGTTACCCAAACAACCCAACTGAGGTTACAGCTCAATGGTTTTCTAACCAATACAATTATCACATAAACACTTCAATTGGTTATTTTACATAAATGTCGTCCATGCGATTCGGCATTGTAGACACCCCATTTTTGATCGACCTTAAGACTCAGATGTCATCGATTGAGCGCTCAGTGATTGCACATGTTGTGCTCGTTTTGAGGTTACGGAGTCTCGGCTGAGAGCCTTGCCTCCGGACTTCGGGACTCTTTTGTGATTTGCCTCGATTTGTGAATCAGGTTCTGTTTTCTTTTCCCGAAGGGAGGAAGAGGTCTCGCAGACCATCTCTCAGTGGTCGTAGGATACTTTTCGTGGTCGTAGACCATTGTTCTTGTTTGGAGACCAGTTTTCGATTTTCAGAGCCGTCGGCCGTGCGCCTCGGTTTGGGACCGCTTAACTTTCTCCATTTGCTTCGGTTTTTGGCACACACCTTGTTTCCTCTCTCTAGAGGGACACTGTGGCCCGGGAGACCACCTTCGTGGTCACACGCCACTTTCGATGCTTAACAGTCAGTTTTCAGGGCACCCGGCTGCGCGTTTTGGCCCCCGAACCCTCGTTTTGCATCCGTCTTGGTTCTTTTTTCGCATTGACCCTATTTTCATTGTTTGAAAGGTGGTACTGGGGTGGGAGACCACCTTTTCTCCTTGGAGACCACCTTTCTCTTCCCCGGCTGATTTTCTTGATAGGAGGCTGGTCTTCTTGGTTTTTGAGCCACATTTGCTGGTCTCCCACTACACCACTTGCTTGCATTTCATGTGGAGACCACCCTGGGGAGCTGCCGACCACCTGACCCTTTTGAACCTGGTCGGCCGACCAGGGTAAGGGGTCGGCCGACCACCTGAACTGGTTGGCCAGCTCCCACATGTTCTGTCTTTGTGAGTTGTTACCAGCTGTGCCAGCTGGAAGCCACAGACTGCATCCTTCATACACGTGTATGGAGGATCTTTGGCCTTGGTTTTTAGCTTCTTTGAGAAGCTAAAGCCTTGAATCTCTATAAAGGAGGGCCTCCCCCTCCTTTGTGAAGGTTCAGATTTTGGTCTAAGGCACACACATATATCTCTCTCTGTCTCTATATTTTGGTCTCAAAAGTGCTAAGTTCTTGCCCCTTTGCACACTACCTCTTAGCCTAACACCTCCAACACCAACCTAAGCTTCTTGGAGGGTCTTGAGAGGTCCTAAGGAGCTGCATTTTTGGTCCATAAGCTGCTGGAGTTGCTGAGTTACAAGGGTAACACCCTATTCCCTCTTTTGAGCTTTATTTTACTCCATCTTTTAGCCATACTTGCAAGCATTTTTGAGCTTTGGTGTAAACTGAAAAAAGTCTTATTTTGAGGTCCTTAACATGTTTGTTTAAGATCATTTTTCTGTTGGGTTTGAGTCATGCCTTTGAGCATTTGTGTTGGCCTTTGTTTGGCCTTCTAGCCACTGAAATCAGTGGATTTTCAGTGGCTAGCATGCTTTTTTGAGTGCCAAAATCAGAGAGGGGTGACCCTCTCTCTCCTTGTTTTGTTTTCTAGCATATTTGGCCTTACAAAGGAGCCTTCATTTGCACACCTCCAAGCCTTGTTTCAGGCCCTTTCAGTGACTTTTAGGGCCTGCCTAAGCTCTTTCCAGAGTTGGTTTTGTCACCTTGGGTGTGTCCCTTGCATGTGTAGAATAACCCCTCTTATAGCCTATCAAAGGAGCATGTCATTCTTTCATGCATTGATCATGTTTCAGTGGGTTTTTGGGCTTTATTTGGCATGCCATGTCTCTGAATTTTGCTGGTTTGATGGCCTCTTGAATGCTTCATAGGCTTGTAGTGTAAATCATGCTTACTAGCTCACATTGCATGTTGTTTTGGCCCTTTATTCTAGCACCTTTTGGCCACACTCAAAACATGTTTTGTTCATATTTTGGGCTGCCTTAGCTCTATTTTTAGGCCTCTTGGTCGATTGGTGCTTTCCATGCATGGTTGTAGTGTAATAGCCTTGCTTACCTTCGCGTTTTGGGGTCCCTTGCATGTGTTGCTTGAGGCATTTTAGTGTTTTGGCATCATTGAATATGATATTTCAGATTTTATAGGTGTGCCATATTCTCATGTTTATCATGCCTTCAATGTGTTTGAGAGTTGTGCTTTTATACCCCATTTGTGAGCCATTGCATGAGCTTCATTTTGGTGCACGTCAAGCCATCATTTTAGCTCATTTTGCCACTGTTTTGGACCTGCATAAGGTCTGTTAGAAGTTGGTTTGGTCATTTGAGCATTGCTTTGCATACCTCTAGTGTAATGTGCTTCACTAGTTTCGGTACTTGAGCCTTCCAACGTGCATTGTGTGAGTCGTTTGCATGATTCGGAGCCTTTTTGTATGCCATTTCAGAGCTGGAATATGTGTCATTGTATGCCATATTTCATCCTTGTCATGCTCTTGGAGAGTTGCATCTTGTGCCCTTGGCTTGGAGCCTTTGCATTGTGCATGCTTGTGTGTGTCTTGTTGCTTTGATTTCATCATCCATTGGCCACTGAGTTGGACATGGCTGAGGCCTATCCATCTTGGTTTAAGTCCATTTAGCATTGCGCATGCCATGTAGTTCGTCGCATTGAGTATGCTATTTGACATTCGCATTGTGTATGCTAGTCTCATTTTGTCATATTGTTGCATGCTTATGATTGTCTCGCATTGAGTATGTGTACATGAGCATTGTGCATTGTGTATGCCATTTGTAGTTCATAGCATTGCGTATGCTAGTTGCACCTTTGCATGTCATTCCTTGCATGTTTGCATGTCTTAGTTGCATTTCGTTTAGGATTGCATGCTAGTTGTTGCATCGTGTTTGCATGCCATGCCATTCTAGTTGTTGCATAGTGTTTGGAGTAGGGTTTAGTCCAAACACGGGAAACGAGGAACGTTTCGTACTCAAAATGAGAAAACGTGCTTCGATTCCCGGTCGCTGACACTCTTGATTATACATGACGGAGTTTAGGCTTTTATGTGTTCATATGTGCATTTATTCCATATCAAGTCGTGCAATTCGACTCCTCGGCCATCATGCATCGAGATGCGTGATTGGTGGCCCGAGGGTCAAGGACTACACTTCCTTGAGCTTGTGCAATGATAAGAGAGTGGTCGTGCACACATTTGTTGAAAATACCTTGCTATGCCTCTCTCTTGCTTTGTGTTGCAGAAAACCAGGAGCATGTGGCAGAAACTATCCGGCCGACCAGCTTTTCTGGCAGGCCGACCACCTCTTTTGGTCTCCACCACAAAAGGTGGTCGGCAGGTGGTCTCCAAGGCCAAGGGCTGGTTGGCAGCCTTCTCACAGCTTCCCAGGGTGGATTTTCAGCCTTCTGGAGCCTTGTGCAAGTTTCTGACATCAATTACAAACAAAGGCGAGTCGGGGCGTCGCGAGGGATTTCTCGACAAGGCGGTTCAAGCATGCATGCATTCATTACGATCCAAGGCAGAGCTGAGGCAGTCCATTTCATGTAGCTTGCATGATAGTTTTATCGCTTACTTAGTTAAATTTGTTAATTAGTCAGCGTTATGTAATAATTAGCTGTAGTGAGTTATTCATTTCGTTGTGTATTATTTATTCGGACCCTCCGAGAGAGGGCCAACTATTGTAATATGTGTGCGTGTGTGTGTTGTATGTCTTCCAACCCCACGTCTTTCTCCCTTTTATTTACCAACTTATGATGGTTAGTTTTAGGGCATGTTTCAATTAGCATCTATATGTTCGTATGTTTGCATTCATTCATCTGTATTGCATGCACCGGGCTCAGCGCATCATACTAACTGCATTGTATTTCAATTCCAAGTTGAATACATGTATCGATTGTTGCATCTCATATGCCATCTTAGAATAGCCGAGCCTATTGTAGTTGCATTTTTGCATGTGTTGCATTAGGCATTCTTAGCATAGTTAGGATTCATGCATGATTTCTAATTAGCTTCTTTCTTTGGCTCGGAGTACTCGCTAAGTATTTATACTTTAGCATCCTTGCATGTGTGCGAGTGACTGCCATGATAGTATGCTTACCATGAGGCTAACTGCTTATGTGATATAACTGCCTGAATGCCTGTGGGTGAAGGTTAGATTGCTTGAATTCGAACAATGCATTGATTGCGAGTTTTAAGCCCACTTGAGAGTGGCAAAATCATGTTTTCTAAGCCCACTTGAGGGTGGCAAAATGCGCATTTTAGCCTACTTGCGAATAGCAAACCGCTTTCAAAAACAAACATGAGATGTTTTGTTCTAACTTAGGCGATCCAATCTATACTTGTATGATGTGCGCATCACGTAGCAATTCTAGGCTAATAAACCGGATTAAGAGCACATATGTTTTCAAAAACAAGATATCATGTTTAGTAGTGGCCGATCTTTGATCGAGCGAGCGGGGGTGCTCATTGCATGACCTTCCCCAATCGTACCCAAGTTCTCGAGCCGAGGCAACTTTGGTGATGACGGACACGTGGCCTTAGGCACGAGTCAGGGTTTCCTAAATTTCCCCAAAATAAAATATTTAGGTGGCGACTCTGTATCTGGCAAAGCAGTCCATGTTTGACACTTCTGTTTAAAAATCTGTTTTTCAAAACGATTTGCCGGACTTGGACTCTTTGGTGATTTATCGGTCTCGCATTGCACTTTGCGGGATTAGATTCAGAACTGTGACATTTGAGTCCGAACTGTAGTAAGCCCAATGAACAAAACGGGATTTTCCCGGGACGTTCGGGCGCGTCTACAGTTTTTGGCGACTCTGCTGGGGACTTTAGAGAACTTGACTCGAACTCATGATATCTTGTTTTGATTACACTCATGTGTTTCTTTGCATTGCATGTGCATTGGTGTGTCTAGGACACCGTGTTTGCCATCTGCTATTCCTGAACGGTTTGCCGAAGGCTCGCTTTGCGAAGCGTGCCATAAGGCTGACTGGTTACGGGCTCTGCCACGATGGGAACACAAACCCCGATTTTTACCGGGGCACCCTTTTTGACCATTCGACCTAGTGCATATTCGGAATCCGTAGTGACTATTCCAAACTAGGACAGGTTGCTTTCCCGATTTGAGGTTGTTTGAAACCGCTGCGTGCGTAGTGAAACCCTAGCTCCTGACAAAATAGGACAGGGAAACTCTATCCCAACGTAGGGGTGTTTTAGCTCTCACTTTCTTGCTGTGTGCTTTTAGAGTGTGTCTCTACAAGAATGCATGTATCAGTTTGCAAGTCTGGGTATCAGGCCTGTGGGCATCAGTATCAGTATTTTGAGAATCAGTTATATCTGCGGGTATCAGATTCAGTTTTGGGACAGTAGTTTGGGGAACAGTGATCAGTGGTCGAATACAGTACTTCAGCTATGTCCATGTTTGTATTGATTAGGCTGAGATGCTGCCTGTTTTCTCTTTCAGTTTAGAGACTCAGTTCAGAGCAACCAGTGTTCTCCTCTGCTGAGGCAAAGCAGGAAAAGACTCACCAATTCATCAGATCTGTCAGTCACCAGTTACACCACCTCTGTCTAGTTCAGTAGACTTATGACGACCCAGGATTCAGAGGACATTATGGTTATGGCTGCCGCACTAAACCAAGGAATCATCTTGCGGGATGAGACCGATGTTGAGGTACCACACCCACCCAGGTCGCCTGCCGCGCGCCCGATCTGGGAACCCCAGTTGTTTCAAGCTCGTGAACCTACCACATTTGAGTTAATGGGAATGATTGGCAACCTTCAAAGATCTGTGGCTGATCTAGTCTACGGAATGTCGGCCCCGCCACCAACTGCATCGTATACCGGGAACTTCATGCCGCAAGAGCCCCCGCTACTGGGGCGAATTGTAATTGAGCTCAGCCAACCTGAAGCTGTCTCAAGCTCCGACAATGATATGTTGACGAAAACGAGACTTCGCACTGAAGTGGCAACCCAAGCTGTCCACCAAGCTGAGGCTAGTGGAAAGAATAAGGTGAAGGTGGACACTGATCCCTATGAACAACTCCAGTAGGCTGTTGAGGCTTTGAAAGCCGGAGGGTTGAATAAGCAGCAAATACTCACAGTTGTGGCTAAGACTGTGGATGACACTTTCCTCACTCAGACCGAGGACAGTTCAAGCCAAGGGGAAAATCAAGAGAAGGGTCATCATACCAGAACCATTCCCTCCAACCCTAATCCTGCACCCAGGAAAAATCAGCAAGCCAAGCCTGCACCTGTTGATCCTTTTGCTAGTGCGTCCGGCAAAGGTCCACAAGCTTCGAAGTATCTGCCCCGAGGGCACAGGGTCTTTCATGCCCTCTACATGCCTTTGTCCAAGGCTCTTCGAATCCTCACTGAAAAAGGTCATCTCAAACCTCTTGAGCCTTGGCCTCTCCCAAGTAATCTCCCTCTCTCATATGATGCTACCCAGTACTATGCGTACCATCAACAGACCGGTCATACCACCGACAATTGCTTTCGTCTTCGCTACGAAGTGCAAGATTTGATCGACAATGAGGTCATCCTCCCGCCTAGCTTAGCAAAGTCTGTCACCACTGAGTTGTTGGACTTCGAGGATAATATAAGTATGTGATCAGGAGTTGATCCACCTGCGGGCGGCGCTCGGTTTATTTCAGATGTGGCGTTTGGCACGCACTATTTTGGGCATTTGCGAATGCGAATTTTTGTACTTTCTGACTTGGGTGTTAAGTCAGTTCTGTGGTTTTGTTTTGAGTCTGTCTCTTTGTTTTGAGTCAGTCTTTTTGATTAAGGGTCTGTCTTGTTGTAACGAGTCAGTCCTGTTGTACAGAAGTCAGGTGATTCCGGGGGTGTTACTTCAGATATCACTATTTTTGTTTCGCGTTTGTCCTTTTGCTTTCTTTTGGGTCTGTTTCTGCCGTGGAGCCAGTTACACCAGAAGATCGAAATGAAACAGCAATAAATTTTCACACTCTTGTGTTTGCTTCTGCCTTGTGCTAGTTATGCCAGAAGTTCTGAATGAGATGGCAGTATTTGACTAAAAAACTGTGTCTTTTCTGTGCTTTGAAATCATTACATTGACCTGAGTTTTTCAAAACCTTTTTGAACATTGTGATGAAAACGAAGAGGAAGGAATTCCTCGGGTTTTGCAAAATTTGATCAATTGAGAGAAAGAAAGGCATGCTAAGCCCTTAATGATTGAGATCATGTTTGTTAATGTGAGTACTGAGAAGGATCCTGGCTTGATCCAGATTGGTTCCGCATTGTCTTCAGCGCGAGCGACTAGTCGCTTTCTTAAAAGATTTCAAAAAATGTTTTGCGCGGTCCTGCGAAGACTTGTGTGGAATCGCTCTTGAGATTGTGCAGCTTAGGATCGCTCTCAGCCCCGAGACTCGACCCCTCACTTTCAAACCTTGAACTTGATTTCAGAATGTTCAACGGTCAACTACAATGTGAGGCTTGTGTGGCCAGATTCGAAGCAGCCCTCGAACTAGGGGCAGGGAAGTCAGATCAAGAAGATCAGATGTCGTCAAAAGAAGCTTGCAAAGCTAGATCAGAAGCACCCCTCGAACTAGGGGCAAAAATGTCAAAGGTGCTCGAAGAGTCAAAAAAATTGGGATGTTTCTCAAGCTAACAATGATCAGCAAGAATGCCAAATCCCAGAGGGAAAGAAAGAAGAAAGCATTGCTGAAGGATAACCGAGTTCCTATCCACAACACTAGGGGCAAATTCAGCCCCCCCCATTGGATGGACTCCTGCATCGTCAGCGAACAACAGCCATTCTCCTGGATTTAGATGACTTCAGGATCTCAAAACCATTTGACATGGACAAAGCTACACTTTTACCCTTGAGAGGCTCGCTGGGCCGAAAACCCAGAAGGGCGACCCAGGCAAAAGTTAGAGCAAGAAAAAGAAGAAAAAGAACAAAAAAAAAAGAAAAATGCAAAGAATGAAAAAAAAGAAAAGAAGAAAAAGAAAAAAGAAGAAAAGAAATGAAAAGAATTGAAAAGAAAAGAAGAACAAAGCTCGCAAGGTTGAAAACCCAGAAAGGGCGGCCTTAGAAAAAGTTAGAGCGCAAAAGGAGAGGTTAATACACGAGTGTACCTGCCCCCGAACTACGTAAGGCTTGATTCCCATCTTTGGGATACATAGGCAACTTCATTCTGAAGTCCAGCCGTAAAACACTTCAAATTCGACTGTGTCCATGTGATGGTTCTGGTCATCTTTGTCTTCTCTGTATCCGAGAATTTGGTTGTAATTGTCACTGTGAGGACTGGTTGCCACGTGCTGCGGCGCTATTCAGACTAGGGGCAACTTTCAGTTGCCATGCAGTGTCGTTCAGACAAGGGGCAATTTTCCATTTGTTTTGGATCTGAGGTTGTGCATCTCAAGAGTAAATTCTGCGTTGGTCGAGCAGTGGCCATTTGCAAAAATAGTTTTTGAGAATTTTTAATGAGGTTGACTAATTCTCTCAAAAATTATTCCATTTTTCTAAAACTGGACCATTTCTTGGACCCAAAAAAGGAAAATTTTCAGTACTCATAACCTGACTTGCATGATTTCAAATCAAAAAATCGAACAAGCGTGTTAATCTAACTCTCATTTTGGTTAAAACATGTTTTAGCAGAAGCAAAAAATAAAAAATGGTCAAAATGATGAACTAAGGGCACAGTTGAGTAAGGTTTTCTGTCTTTTCCCCTTTATCAACGCACTTGCCAGAAAAGGCATCATACCTGCCAGAAAAGGGCACCACTGAAGCTAACCGCAAAAGGGCAAAAAGCTCTCACATCCTCCGAGCAACGAGGTATCAAGCCAAGTGCGAAGCATGAACTGGAATGGGGCAAGATATTCCACTCCTTCATCTGGACAGATCTAATCACGTCCAAACTCCCCAGTAGAGCATCGTCAACCGATGTCAATTGCAGATTTACTACACACCCAGTTGTAGCGCAACCCCTCTGTGGCAAAGTTCACTGTTGTGAGCAGAAGAAGAAGAATCTAGCAGAATGCTAGGGGCAAGAGCCCGCAATCTCTTGTTTATCCATCAACCACCCAGGGGAGGGATAAAAAAAAGAAGAGAGATTAAAGAATAGAGAGATGTACGCTGAGAGAAAAAGTGAGTAAAGGGTTTTTTTTATAAACAGAGTCTGAGGGCCGAGTGATGTGAGAATCACAAATGAGAAAGGGTAGGAAACAATACCCGAAGAAACTGGCTCCTCACGAACTGAGAGGTCTCTCACCATTGGAACACGTCTGAGTGTCATGTCTCTTGTTTTTGTTTTGTCTCGATTCTTGTTTTGAGTCGTTTCAAGTGTCTGTGTTTGTGTTTAGGTTGTGTACCTTTTGTTTTTCTTTGTTGAGTCGTAGTGCGCTGTGTTCAGTTGTAGGCTCAATACCCCGGTCAAGAACTCATCTCTCAATTTCAAAATGATTTGTTTTGTGCTCAGAGTGCTATGTCATTCTCTACATTTGTGCAAAATAGGATTCGTTCTTTCATAAAACCGCAGGGTTCAACCTAGGTCATGTCAAAACAGTAGAACCAAGACCTATTTGAAGCTACATGGGTTCCGGGCTGCGAAGCAAAAGAAAAGAGGGAAAATTTGGAGCATCTTAGTCTGTTTCAACTTCAGTAAATTCCGAGACGGCATTCCAAGTGCATCTTGTCAGGCCTCGCCTTTCTCTGGAGTATAAGTGTATCTCAATCCCAAGCTTAAGCCTGCTTCAAGTCAGAATGGCAATTAAAGCAGCTGCAGATGTTATCTCTCGCCAATATAGATAGGGTATCCCTTTTTGAGCTGAGCGTGTTGCCAAGTCCTCTGAGAGGTAAATCGGAGGCACCAGAGTACATGTTTGATGCCCCTCTATTGCATAGAATGTGCACTTTCATATACACTTATGTTACATGCGTGCCGCGCATCGTTATGATTCATGCATAGAATATGCTTGCTTTCGATTCCGCATAGAATATGCTTTACTTTCAATGTTGCATAGAATGTGCTTTCCATGTTGCATAGAAAATGCACCTCACTTGCATAGAACATGCATTTACTCGCACTGTCTTGTGTACTTACACTTTGTATCTCACTCGCACTGTTTTGTGCATTTAATCTACATCGCACTGTCTTGTGCACCTGTATTGCATTGTTTTGCACGCTCATTTGTTTGGAAACACCGGTATACGTCCCTATGTCTCATCTCCTTTTCCGAAACACCGGGATACGTCCCTATGTTTCTCTTTCTTATTCCGAAACATCGAGATACGTCCCTGTGTTTCTCCCCCTTTGGTTAAGAGCATTTGGAATACGTTCCAATACTTATACCTTTCTGAAACACCGGGATACGTCCCTATATTTCCTCTCCATTTCGAAACACGGGGATACGTCCCTATGTTTCTCTCTCTTTGGTCTAGAGCATTTGGAATACGTTCCAATGCTCGTACCATTTCGAAACACGGGGATACGTCCCTATGTTTCTCTCTCTTTGGTCTAGAGCATTTGGAATACGTTCCAATGCTCGTACCATTTCGAAACACGGGGATACGTCCCTATGTTTCTTCTCCTTTTCGAAACACGGGGATACGTCCCTATGTTTCTCTCTCTTTGGTCTAGAGCATTTGGAATACGTTCCAATGCTCGTACCATTTCGAAACACGGGGATACATCCCTATGTTTCTTCTCCTTTTCGAAACACAGGAATACGTCCCTATGTTTCTCCCTATTTGGTTTAGAGCATTTGGAATACGTTCCAATGCTCATACCTTTTCGAAACACTGGGATATGTCCCTATGTTTCTCCCTCTCCCCCTTTCCTCACACGATTTCAGCGTGTTTGGAATTTGGTTGACCTCTTCTCACGATTTCAGCGTAGTTAGAGTTTGGTTCTTCCTCACACGATTTAGCGTGTTTGGAATTTGTCTCAGGCTGCGTTGAGCACGCTCCTGATTAGTTGTTTTGGGATTTTGTTTTTCCCTCTCTTTTCATTCCAAGTGCGGTTGGAATACATCCCCCTTTGCATTTTATCGCGCTATTTTGCGCATCGCACTGTTTTGTGCACCTTACTTGCATTTGGCATGCATTTTATCGTGCTATTTTGCACATCGCACTATTTTGTGCACCTTACTTGCATTTGGCATGCATTTTACCGCGCTATTTTGCGCATCGCACTATTTTGTGCACCTTACTTGCATTTGGCATGCATTTTATCGCGCTATTTTTCGCATCGCACTGTTTTGTGCACCTTACTTGCATTTGGCATGCATTTTATGCACTGTTTTGTGCACTTTACTTGCATTTGGCATGCATTTTATCGCGCTATTTTGCACATCGCACTGTTTAGTGCATTTCAAAATCACTCGCGCTCTCTTGCGCATCGCACTATATTGTGCAGTTTACACTCGCGCTTTCTTGCGCATCGCAGTTTTGTGCAGTTTACACTCGCACTTTCTTACGCATCGCACCGTTTTGTGCAGTTTACGCTCGCGTTTTCTTGCGCATCGCACTGTTTTGTGCAGTTTACACTCGCGCTTTCTTGTGCATCGCATTGTCATGTGCATTCTTTGGTCTAGGAGACCTTAAAACCCTGCGTTTACATTCGCGCTTTCTTGCGCATCACACTATCTTGTGCATTTCATTACACGCTCTCATCTTGCATAAAAAATGTTTGTACCTTTTGCATTGAACTTGCATCGCGCTATCTTGCGCATTGCACTGTTTTGTGCACCGTATCATTCGCGCTATCTTGCGCACCTTACCTGCACTTGTTAGTGCACCGCATTGTTATGCGTCACACTCAGGTTGCATTGTTTTGCACCCCTTCCGCATTATTATGCGTCACAATTAGGTTGCATTGTCATGCACCCCTTCACCTGCGCTGTCACGCACTTCTCACTTGCATTGCTATGCATGCTTCTAACAATATTGTACCTATTAAGTTTTCTTTCTTTTTCAGGCATAATATTGTATGTACGGTCCATTTGAGGCTGGCGCGACCAGACGAACTGGACAGGTATTGTATTCTCCGCGCGAGACGTAGCGAGAATTGAATGATTTTCTTACATCCTTTCTACATGTAATGTAGTTAGATTTGTGTATGATTGCTTAAAACTGTTGCATAAGGTGCTTCATTATAGCGTGCTTTGTATGATCATAAGTTATGTTCGGCTTTGTGCATGCCCCTTTGCATTTTGCCCCTGCCTGCGGGCACATCTCTTGTTTATCTCGTCTGTTTGTCTAAGTCTTCGGCCTTGTCAAAAATGGGTCGTCTCTGGGCTTTGACATTCACTCCCGTCACCTATGACTTTTGAGTTCTGTCAAAGAGGGGCAACTGTAGACACCCCTTTTTTGACCGACCTTAAGACTTAGACGTCATCGATTGAACGCTCGGTGATTGCACATGTTGTGCTCGTTCTGAGGTTACGGAGTCTCGGCTGAGAGCCTTGCCTCCGGACTTCGGGACTCTTTTGTGCTTTGCCTCGGTTTGCGAACTAGGTTCTGTTTTCTCTTTCCAAATGGAGGGAGAGGTCTCGTAGACCATCTCTCAGTGGCCATAGGCTGTTCCTATTTGGAGACCAGTTTCTGATTTTCGGAGCCGTCGGCCGTGCGCCTCGGTTCGGGACCGCTTAACTTTCTCCGTTTGCTCCGATTTTTGGTACACACCTTGTTTCCTCTCTCTAGAGGGACACTGTGGCCCGGGAGACCACCTTCGTGGTCGCACGCCACTTTCGATGCTTAACAGTCAGCTTTCGGGGCACCCGGTTGCGCGTTTTGGCCCCCGAACCCTCGTTTTGCATCCGTCTTGGTTTTTTTTTTGGCATGGACCCTATTTTCATTTTTTGGAAGGTGGTACTGGGGTGGGAGACCACCTTTTCTTCTTGGAGACCACCTTTCTCTTTGCCGGCCGGTTTTCTTGATAGGAGGCTGGTCTTCTTGGTTTTTGAGCCACATTTGCTGGTCTCCCACCACACCACTTGCTTGCATTTCATGTGGAGACCACCCGGGGGAGTTGCCGACCACCTGACCCTTTTGAACCTGGTCGGCCGACCAGGGCAAGGGGTCGGCCGACCACCTGAACTGGTCAGCCAGCTCCCACCTGTTTTGTCTCTGTGAGTTGTTGCCACACGTGTATAAAGGATCTTTGGCCTTGGTTTTTAGCTTCTTTGAGAAGCTAAAGCCTTGAATCTCTATAAAGGAGGTCCTCCCCCTCCTTTGTGAAGGTTCAAATTTTGGTCTAAGGCACACACATATATCTCTCTCTTTGTCTCTATATTTTGGTCTCAAAAGTGCTAAGTTCTTGCCCCTTTGCACACTACCTCTTAGCCTAACACCTCCAACACCAACCTAAGCTTCTTGGAGGGTCTTGAGAGGTCCTAAGGAGCTGCATTTTTGGTCCATAAGCTGCTGGAGTTGCTGAGTTACAAGGGTAACACCCTATTCCCTCTTTTGAGCTTTATTTTACTCCATCTTTTAGCCATACTTGCAGGCATTTTTGAGCTTTAGTGTAAACTGAAAAAAGTCTTATTTTGAGGTCCTTAACATGTTTGTTTAAGATCATTTTTCTGTTGGGGGTCATCTACCCCCTTGCATGCTTCATTTTACCTTGTTTTGAGTCATGCCTTTGAGCATTTGTGTTGGCCTTTGTTTGGCCTTCTAGCCACTGAAATCCAGTGGATTTTCAGTGGCTAGCATGCTATTTTGAGTGCCAAAATCAAAGAGGGGTGACCCTCTCTTTCCTTGTTTTGTTTTCTAGCATATTTGGCCTTACAAATAAGCCTTCATTTGCGCACCTCCAAGCCTTGTTTCAGGCCCTTTTCAGTGACTTTTAGGGCCTGCCTAGGCTCTTTCCAGAGTTGGTTTTGTCACCTTGGGTGTGTCCCTTGCATGTGTAGAATAACCCCTCTTATAGCCTATCAAAGGAGCATGTCATTCTTGCATGCATTGATCATGTTTCAGTGGGTTTTTGGGCTTTATTTGGCATGCCATGTCTCTGACTTTTGCTGGTTTGGTGGCCTCTTGAATGCTTCATTGGCTTGTAGTGTAAATCATGCTTACTAGCTCACATTGCATGTTGTTTTGGCCCTCTATTCTAGCACCTTTTGGCCACACTCAAAACATGTTTTGTTCATATTTTGGGCTGCCTTAGCTCTATTTTTAGGCCTCTTGGTCGATTGGTGCTTTCCATGCATGGTTATAGTGTAATAGCCTTGCTTACCTTCGAGTTTTGGGGTCCCTTGCATGTGCTGCTTGAGGCATTTTAGTGTTTTGGCATCATTGAATATGATATTTCAGAGTTTATAGGTGTGCCATATTCTCATGTTTATCATGCCTTCAATGTGTTTGAGAGTTGTGCTTTTATACCCCATTTGTGAGCCATTGCATGAGCTTCATTTTGGTGCACGTCAAGCCATCATTTTAGCTCATTTTGCCACTGTTTTGGACCTGCATAAGGTCTGTTAGAAGTTGGTTTGGTCATTTGAGCATTGCTTTGCATACCTCTAGTGTAATGTGCTTTACTAGTTTCGGTACTTGAGCCTTCCAACGTGCATTGTGTGAATCGTTTGCATGATTCAGAGCCTTTTTGTATGCCATTTCAGAGCTGGAATATGTGTCATTGTATGCCATATTTCATCCTTGTCATGCTCTTGGAGAGTTGCATCTTGTGCCCTTGGCTTGGAGCCTTTGCATTGTGCACGCTTGTGTGTGTCTTGTTGCTTTGATTTCATCATCCATTGGCCACTGAGTTGGACATGGCTGAAGCCTATCCATCTTGGTTTAAGTCCATTTAGCATTGCGCATGCCATGTAGTTCGTCGCATTGAGTATGCTATTTGACATTCGCATTGTGTATGCTAGTCTCATTTTGTCATATTGTTGCATGCTTATGATTGTCTCGCATTGAGTATGTGTACATTAGCATTGTGCATTGTGTATGCCATTCGTAGTTCATAGCATTGCGTATGCTAGTTGCACCTTTGCATGTCATTCATTGCATGTTTGCATGTCTTAGTTGCATTTCGTTTAGGATTGCATGCTAGTTGTTGCATCATGTTTGCATGCCGTGCCATTCTAGTTGTTGCATAGTGTTTGGAGTAGGGTTTAGTCCAAACACGGGAAACGAGGGACGTTTCGTACTCAAAATGACAAAACGTGCTTCGATTCCCGGTCGCCGACACTCTTGATTATACATGATGGAGTTTAGGCATTTATGTGTTCATATGTGCATTCATTCCATATCAAGTCGTGCAATTCGACTCCTCGGCCATCATGCATCGAGATGCGTGGTTGGTGGCCCGAGGGTCGAGGAGTACACTCCCTTGAGCTTGTGCAATGATGGGAGAGTGGTCGTCCACACATTTGTTGAAAATACCTTGCTATGCCTCTCTCTTGCGTTGTGTTGCAGAAAACCAGGAACATGAGGCAGAAACTGGCCGGTCGACCAACTTTTCTGGCAGGCCGACCATCTCTTTTGGTCTCCACCACAAAAGGTGGTCGGCAGGTGGTCTCCAAGACCAAGGGCTGGTCGGCAGCCTTCCCACAGCTTCCCAGGGTGGATTTTCAGCCTTCTGGAGCCTTGTGCAAGTTTCTGACATCAATTGCAAACAAAGACGAGTCGGGGCGTCGCGAGGGATTTCCCGACAAGGCGGTTCAAGCATGCATGCATTCATTGCCATCCAAGGCAGAGCTGAGGCAGTCCATTTCATGTAGCTTGCATGATAGTTTTATCGCTTACTTAGTTAAATTTGTTAATTAGTCAGCGTTATGTAATAATTAGCTGTAGTTAGTTATTCATTTCGTTATGTATTATTTATTCGGACCCTTCGAGAGAGGGCCAACTATTGTAATATGTGTGCGTGTGTGTGTTGTATGTCTTCCAACCCCACGTCTTTCTCCCTTTTATTTACCAGCTTATGATGGTTAGTTTTAGGGCATGTTTTAATTAGCATCTATATGTTCGCATGTTTGCATTCATTCATCTGTATTGCATGCACCAGGCTCGGCACATCATGCTAACTGCATTGTATTTCAATTCCAAGTTGAATACATGTATCGATTGTTGCATCTCATATGCCATCTTAGAATAGCCGAGCCTATTATAGTTGCATTTTTGCATGTGTTGCATTAGGCATTCTTAGCATAGTTAGGATTCATGCATGATTTCTAATTAGCTTCTTTCTTTGACTCAGAGTACTCGCTAAGTGTTTATGCTTTAGCATCCTTGCATGTGTGTGAGTGACTGCCATGATAGCATGCTTACCATGAGGCTAACTGCTTATGTGATATAAATGTTTGAATGCCTGTGGGTGAAGGTTAGATTGCTTGAATTGGAACAATGCATTGATTGCGAGTTTTAAGCCCACTTGAGAGTGGCAAAATCATGTTTTCTAAGCCCACTTGAGGGTGGCAAAATGCGTATTTTAGCCTACTTGCGAATAGCAAACCGCTTTAAAAAACAAACATAAGATGTTTTGTTTCAACTTAGGCGATCCAGTCTATACTTGTATGCTGTGCGCATCACGTAGCAATTCTAGGCTAATAAACCGGATTAAGAGCACATATGTTTTCAAAAACAAGATATCATGTTTAGTAGTGGTCGATCTTTGATCGGGCGAGCAGGGTGCTCATTGCATGACCTTCCCCAATCGTACCCAAGTTCCCGAGCCGAGGCAACTTTGGTGATGACGGACACGTGGCCTTAGGCACGAGTCAGGGTTTCCTAAATTCCCCCAAAATAAAATATTTAGGTGGCGACTTTGTATCTGGCAAAGCAATCCATGTTTGGCACTTCTTTCTAAAAATCTGTTTTTCAAAACGATTTGCCGGATTTGGACTTTTTGGTGATTTATTGGTCTTGCATTGCACTTTGCAGGATTAGATTCAGAACCGTGACATTTGAGTCCAAACTGTAGTAAGCCCAATGAACAAAACGGGATTTTCCCGGGACGTTCGGGCGCTTCTACAGGCACCCATGTATATACGCGCGATTTTTGGGATTTTCACCCAGGACACACAGGCTAACTTAATTCAATGGAGTCCATTCCCTTTCTCCTTCCAAACTTGGAGTATATCCCCTTTTTCTTCCCAAACATCATACATATACAATGTATTAAAACACAGTCATATTCAATGACAACCGATAAGAGATTAGTTTCAATTCACCTAATCTTTATGCAATTTGTACAACAATCATAGTTATCCTTCACCGAAAGCCCAAAACAGATATTTCTAAACGGATATACAATCTCCACAATAGATAAACTATCCATATTTTCATATGTGAGAGGTGACAAATATCAAACTCCACCATTTACATACATATCTATCCAATCTCACATTTCCCATACCAATTTCATTATTTACACAAAATAATTATGCGAAACATTATTTGGGCAAAACCTCATTTTCTCCCAAATCCAACCCATGTGTCAAAATCAACAAGTTTAACACAACACAACCTCATATCTATACCTATAACCATTTTCAACACCTTTATTTGAAAACCCCTCTTTTGATTTTAAACCAAAACCCTAAGTTTGTCTAAAATCTTCCAAATCTCAACATTTTATACACACCACCGACAAATAACCAAGTTGAAAGTCATAAGAGAGTGTAGAAAGTCCCTACCTCAAGCTTAGAAGAGAGAGAAGAGAGAAAAGCCCAAAAGTTGACGGCGACAAAACGACTTGCTCTGATCAAAACGAAGCCTTTGATAAGCTCTACACTTAATCTCAAAGGATCAAGGTGAAGAGATGCTTTCAAGTGAGTAGATCTAATGATCTTTGAGCAAAAAGGGATTTTGGAGAGGGAGAGAGAGTCTTACGGCTTGGAAAGGGAAAAATAGAAGAAAAAGTTAAGTGAGGGACCTATTTATAGTACTAGGTCAAAGTGAAATAAAGTCCCAAAGTCAACCCAAAAGATCAAGTCAAAATCCCCAAAAAGTAGGGCCCAAAATCGACTGAAAATCTGGGAAAAAGTTCACAGGTGTCGACCCTTACAACAAAGGTGTCGACCCTCAAGAAGAAAAGCTGAAACACTTGTGTTTAGCAGCAGGCAAGGTGTCGACAGCTCCCAGCCTGGTGTCGACACTAAATTTCAGTAAGCAAACTCAGATTCTACTGCACACAAAGGTCGACCCTTCCCAGACTGGTGTTGACCCTTCAGGCCAACAACAAAAGGCAAGTGTCGACACTTCCAAGGCAGGTATCGACACTAAATTTCAGTACTCAATCCCATAACACAGCAACATGATGGTGTTGACCCTTCTAACACTCGTGTCGACACTTGGAGCAGAAAAGGCAAGTGAAAAGAAGGGAGTGTCGACACCAACAAAGATGGTGTCGACCCCCTGAAGCCAAAACCAACCAAGAAGAGGAAGGAACGACCATCACGACTATGGTTTCCCGGATTCAAAAGCAATAATGGATCGGGTCTAAGCCTGGATCGCTATAACCTCCCCCCTCCCCCCTTAAGGAATTTCGTCCCTGAAATTATAAATCAAGTTTTAAAACCATGATTAAACCAATCCCAACAATGATAATCAATCAATTTCATCACCATGACCCATTCTCTGGTCATCCATTTTCATTAACTCGATACACAAGTTCCAACCATGAACGTACAATTCACATCTTCTCAAAACATTTACAATGTTCATATTAAATTCATGTTTCCAAAACTTATACAACATATACAATGTTTCCATATTCTCAAAACATATACAGTGCTTTTATATTTCATTAACACAAACAAAATTTTGTTACATGCTCAAACATCAACAAATAAGTCTGGATACTTCTCACAGACTTCTAACTCATGCTTCCAAGTTGCTTCCTCGACCCCATGATGTTTCCACAGTACTTTAACCAAGGAAATTGTCTTGTCTCGCAAGACTTGGTCTCGGGTATCAAAGACTCTCACTGGTCTTTTCTCATACAAGGCATCCTCATCTACCTTTAAGTTGGTCCAATCCAACACATGCGATGGTTTCGGCTCATACTTCCAAAGCATGCTAATATGAAACACATCATGCACCCCATAAAGTTATGGCGGCAAGGCCAAACGATAAGCTACCTCTCCGATCCGCTCAAGGATCTCAAAAGGCCCAATGAATCGAGGGGATAACTTCTCACTCTTTCCAAACCTCATCAAACTCTCCTAGGTAATATCTTCAAGAACACATGATCTTTCACCTCAAAAGACAAAGGTCTCCTTCTACGGTCGGCGTAACTTTTTTGGCAACTCTGGGCTGTAACCAACCTCTTATGGATAAGTGTAACTTTCTCCGTCGTTTCTTGGACTAACTCTGGACCCAACATTGGTGCATCATTCACCTCGGCCCAACACACAGGAGATCTACACGGTCGGCCATACAAGTCCTCAAATGGTGCCATGCCAATACTCGATTAGAAATTGTTATTATAGGCAAACTCTACTAAGGGCAAGTGCCACTTCCACGACCCCTTAAAGTCAATAACACAACCTCGAAGCATATTCTCAAGGATCTGAATGGTACGCGTAGATTTCCCGTTAGTTTGAGGATGATACGTAGTGCTAAAGGTCAATTTCGTACCCAAGGCACTCTGTAAGCTCTGCCACAACCGAGCCGTGAAACGCGGATCTCTATCTGAAACAATCATCACAGAGACTCCGTGCAACCTCACTATGTCACTAATATAGAGGTCAACAAGATGATCTACTAAGTCACTCACACACATAGGTATAAAGTGCGCCGACTTAGTCAACTAGTCAACTACCACCCAAATGGCATCAGTACCCCATTGAGTCCTCGGAAGGCCTACAACAAAATCCATCGTAACATGCTCCAACTTTCACTCGGCTATAGGTAAGGGTTGCAACAAACCCGTTGGCCTCTGATACCCGACCTTCACTTGTTGACAAGTAAGGCACTTTGATACAAATACGGCCATATCCTTCTTCATTCCCCTCCACCAAAACTGGCGGCTAAGGTCATGATACATCTTTGTGTCTCCCGGATGCATCGCAAGGCATGAATGGTGAAACTCTCGGAAGTACTTCCTCTTGGCAAGACTTCAGCACGAAGAGATGGTTAAAATATCTAACACTCGAATCAGAGTACAAGTTCAAGCCTCTTTCTATCTTCCCACTAGAGATCTTTTCCTGGAGGGATTCTACGTCAAGGACACCCTTCTGTGCTTCTATTACTTGGTTCACAAGTGTAGGCTGTACAACTACCGAAAACAAGGCTGTAGACTCAGTAGACTCGCCAAAATGCAAGTCAAACTCCCCAATAGCACCCAACATCTCCCATTCTCGGATGACAACACAAGCTACACTGCTAATAAACTTCATACTCAAGGCGTTAGCTACAACATTGGCCTTTCTCGAATGATAATGTAACTCAAAATCATAATTTTCTATGAACTCCATCCATCTCATCTGCCTCAAATTCAAGTTTTTTTTGTGTAAACAGATATTTCAAAATCTTGTGATCAAAGAACACCTTAAACTTCTCACCATACAAGTAATGCCTCCAAATCTTTAAGGTAAAGATCACCGCCGCTAACTCTAGGTCATGAGTAGGGTAGTTCCTCTCGTGTGTTTTCAACTGCCGTGAGCCATAGGGTACCACATTTCCTCCTTGTATCAAAACACAACCCAAACCTTCTCCTGAGGCATCGCAATACACCAAGTAGCCCAAACCCCTCTCTGGAATAATCAAATCTGGAGCAGTGGTAAGCCTAACCTTAAGCTTTTGAAAAGACTTCTCACAAGTCTCACTCCACACAAACTTGATCCCTTTCTTCGTCAGCCTAGTCAACGGTGAGGCTAGCCTAGAGAAATCTTTCACAAACCGATGGTAATACCCACCCAACCCAAGAAACTACGGATCTCGAAAGCATTCTTAGGTGGTTCCCAATCTTGCACTACTTCTATTTTGGATAAATCTGCGTTCACTCCTTTCCCAGATACCACATGGCCTAAGAACTTAACCTTTCTCAGCCAGAATTCACATTTCCCAAACTTAGCATACAGCTTGTGGGTTCTAAGTAACTCAAGTACTACCCGCAAGTGTTCCTCATGTTCCTCCTCAGAGGGTGAGTAAATCAAGATGTCATCCACAAAGACGACCACAAAAAGGTCTAGGAACTCTCGGAAAATCCGGTTCATCAAATCCATAAACATAGCTGGGGCATTGGTTAGCCCAAAGGGCATCACTACAAACTCGTAATGGCCATACCGCGTATGAAATGACGTCTTAGGGATATCCTCCTCCTTTAATCTCAACTAATGGTAACCTGATCTCAGGTCTATTTTAGAGAAGCAACAAGACCCCTTCAACTAATCAAACAAATCATCTATACGAGGCATTGGGTACTTGTTCTTAACAATTACCCGGTTCAACTTCCTGTAATCGATATACAATCGCAACGCACTATCTTTCTTTTTGGCAAAAAAAGACCGGCGCTCCCCAAGGTGAAGTACCAGGGAAAATAAAACCCTTATCTAATAATTCCTGGAGTTGAACCTTCAACTCACTCAACTCGGTAGGTGCAAATCCATACGTTGACATAGAAATCGGTGCTGTGCCAGGCACTAAATCAATAGAGAACTCGATCTCTCGATGAGGTGGTAAACTAGTAAGATACTCCGGAAAAACATCTGGGTATTCACAAACCATCCTTAGCAACTCAACCCGAACTTTATCACCCTCAACACTCAAGAAGTTGGCAAGAAGGAAACTAAGCTCACTCCACCCACGCGGATCATACACCGGTGATAAGACTCTATCAACCCAGTCCCCCAAGAAACAGAAACAATCACCGCTCAAGGTACATACTATAACCCTCTGACAGTAGCAATCTATAACAGCCCGATATGATGACAACCAGTCCATACCCAATATAACTTCAAAGCTAGATATATCTATTAATACAAATGCAAAAGGAAGTCGAAGACCAGTAACCTCTATGTCACAACCCTTACACCCCTGTTTCAAAACAACCTCACCATCAATGGGTGATTCTACACAGATAAGAGATGCTAACTGAGCCAACTCTAACCCCAAAACTGATGCAAATGTATACGAAATAAATGAATGGGATGCACCAGTATAAATCAACACATTAGCATCTGAATTGAAAAACAAAAAGGTACCTCTTATTACCAACGGTGCTGGTACAAGATCTGACGCGGTAACAGCATGCACCCACCTTGTAGGTTTCTGCTCAACCTACTCACATCTCAGAACAAAAGCTTGATGCAATGACTGAGCCGAAGAGGCTCCCTGGTGTAGACACCCCATTTTTGACCGACCTTAAGACTCAGACGTCACTGGTTGAGCACTTGGTGATGTCGCATATTGTGCTCGTTCTGAGGTTGCGGAGTCTCGGCTGCGAGCCTTGCCTCCGGACTTCCGGACTCTTTTGTGCCTTGCCTCGGTTTGCGAACTAGGCCCCGTTTTGTTCGTTTTCTCTTCCCGAAGGGAGGGAGAGGTCTCGTAGATCATCTCTCAGTGGCCGTAGGCTACGTTTCGTGGTCGTAGGCCATTTTTCCCGTTTGGAGCTCGGTTCCCAGTTTTCGGAGCTGTCGACCGTGTGCCTCGGTTCGGGACCGCTTAACCACCTCCGTTTGCTCCGGTTTTTGGCACACATCTTATTTACTCCCTTTTGGACTCACTGTGGCTCGAGAGACCAACTTCGTGGTCGAACGCCACTTCCGGTACCTAACAGTCAGTTTTCGGGGCCCCGGGCCGCGCGTTTCGGCCCCCAAACCTTCGTTTTGCATCGGTTTGGGTTCATTTTTTGGCGGAGACCTTATTTTCATTGTTAGGAAGGTTGTAGAAGGGTGGGAGGCCAGCAATTGTTCTGAAGACCAGCTTTATTCCTTCATCGCTCTTCATCGCCCGTTTTCTTCACTAGAAAGCTGACTTTTTCCATTCCCGGGCCACTTTTTCTGACTTTCTTCCACGCCATTGTGTTGTACACACCTGGGAGGCCACCAATATGGGTTGGCCGGCCATTAACTCTGCCTGACCCTGTTGAACCCCTCTAAAAAGTTGGTCGTTCTCTCTCCTGGGTTACATTTCCTGGCTTTTCTTCACATGGTTGTGTTGTACACACATGAAAGGCCACCTTTTTGGGGTGGCCGGCCACTAATTGAGCTTGAACCTTTTGACCCTGGCCGGCCTGCCAGGGGAAGTGGCCGGCCGGCCACCTGAACCTCCTAAACCTGGCCGGCCAGATTCCTCTCTCCTGGTTCCTTACAGCTGTACCCTCTGTTTTGGCCCAGACCCCTGCCCGGGGATCTGCCCTTTTGGGGGGGGAAATTTGAATTTGGTTTTCCCCACCTTTTCCTTCACTCCTCCTCTATATAACCAGCCCCCCTCCTCCTTGATTAAGGGTTAGAAAAAAATCAACAAAAGCTCACCCTCTTCTCCTTCCATTTTCACTATTCCAACCCTTCAAACCCTAAAACTCTTGCACCATTTGCACTACAACCCATAGCACAACACCACCATCATCCTTTCCAACCATTTGAAGCTGATTTCCAGAGGTTGAGAGCTCACAAACCTGGTCCAAAAGCTGATGAAGTTTGGTTCTACAAGGGTGAGTCCTATTTTTCCCTTTTCTAGTCTTTTCTTGCTTCATCTATAAGCCATACTTGCAAACATTTTTGGGCTCCGACCCGAACTAGAAATAGTCTTATTTTGAGCTCATCTTCATGTTTGGTTAAGGACCCTTCTCTGTTTAAGGCCATCTGCTGTCCCTTTCCCTTTTATCTCTCTTTTGGCCCTTTTCTTGCATGATATGTTAGCCCTATTTGTAAGCATTTATGGGCTTCGAGCCAAACTGTAAAGTGCTTTATTTTGAGCCCCTATTCAAATTTTCTGAAGGACTCTTCACTGTTTGAGGCCAGCTACTGCCTCTTGCTTTCTATCTCTCTTTTAGGGCCATTTTTACATCATATTGTAGTCTTACTTGTGAGCATATTTGAGACTTTCCATAAACTATAAAGTGTCTTTTTTTGAGCCCCTCTTCAACTTTGTTGAAGGGATATTCTTTGTTTGAGGTCATTTACTGCCTCTCTCTTTCAAGGCCATTTTTGCATGATACATTAGCCTTATTTGTGAGCCTTTTTGGACCTCGACCTAAACTAAAAAAAGTCTTTTTTTAAGGCCCTCTTGATGTTTAGTTAAGGGCATTCTTTTGTTTGAGGTCACATGCTTCCTTGTATGCTTGATTGCCTCTTACTTTGAGCCTTACAACTAAGCCCTTGTTGCATGCTTTGTTTGGCCTTCTAGCCATTGAAATCCAGTGGATTTTCAGTGGCTAATACACTGTTTTGAGCTTCAAAATCAGAGGGGGGTGACCCCCTATCACCTTGTTTTGTTTGATGGTCATTTTGGCTTTCCAAAGAGGCCCTATCTTGCATGCTTAATTAACTGATTTCAGGGCCAATTTGGTGAGTTTTAGGGCTATCATATTTTATTTTTAGAGTTAATTTTTCCATGCTTCATGTCTATCTTGCATGTGCTTAATAACCCCTTGTATGGCCCTTCAAAGGAACTCATTATTTGTGCACATGTTGGCTGCATTTCAGAGGTTATTTGGGCATGTTTTGGCATATTTTATTCACTGATTTTTTCTGGTTTGATGAGTTCTCACTTGCTTCATGTACATACCATGTAATCCATGTTTACTAGTCAAAGTTGCACGCTATTTTAGTCCATCTTGCTAGCATCTTTTGGCCATTCTTTGAACTAGAAATGTTCATGTTTTGGGACTGCCTTGGTTCTGTCTTCATGCTTCATAATCAAATAATGCATGCTTTGTATAGCTATAGGTCAATGCATGTACCTAGTTTTGTGTTTCGGGACCATTCCATGCATCGGGTGCCACGTTTCCATGTTTCGGGATCATTTTGCATCACATTTCAGTGTTGGAACTTGCATGTTTGTATGCCATATTTCATGCCTTGCCATGCCTTGTTAGAGTGGCATTTGTGCCTTAGGATCGGTCCTCAGTTTGCGTGCATGTGTGCACGCATCTCGAGTGTCTCATTTTCATCTTATGGCCGCTGATATGGGTGTGGCTGAGGTCCACTCATATTGGCGTAAGCCCATATTGCATTGTATATGCCATTCCATTTCATAGCATTGCGTATGCTAGGTTGTATATTAGTCGCATTCATGCATGTCATGCATATTGCATTGTGTTTGGGATAGGAGTTAGCCCAAGCATGGGAAACGAGGGACGTTTCGTACTCCAAGTGACGGAACGTGTCTCAATTCCCGGTCATCGACACTCCGGATTATCCATGATGGAGTCTCGGTCTTCTTGTGTTTATATGTGCATTCATTTCATATTGAGTCGTGCAATTCGACTCCTCGGCCATCATGCATCGATATGCGTGATTGGTGGCACGAGGATCGAGGCATGCATACATATGTGAAAATACATTGCCATGCCCCTTTCTTGCTCTCTGTTGCAGCAAATCAGAAACCGACAGTCTTTCGGAGCTTCGTGCAAAATTCCGGGCTTAATTGCAAACAGAGCCTAGTTGGGGCATCGCAGTGGATTTTCGCGCAAGACCACTCAAGCATGCATCATCCATCATCCGGAGCAGAGTCGAGGCAGTCCCTAGCTTGCATGCTAATTTACTGCTTTCCTAGTTAATTTGTTAATTAATTAGGGTTTTGTACTTATTCGGACTGTAATTATTTATTCGGACGGTATTATTTATTCGGACCCTCCAAGCGAGGGCAATGTTGTAATAAGTGTGCGTGCGTGTGGTGTTTGTCTTCCAACCCCACGTCTTTCTCCCTTTTATTTACCAGCTTATGATGGTTAGATTAGGGCATGTTTCAATTAGCATACAGTATGATAACATGTTTGCATTCATTCATCTGTTTTGCATGCACCGGGCTCGGCGCATCATGTTCACTGCATTGTATTTCAATCCCAAGTTGAATACTTGTTAGTTGCAGCATTTCACATGCCATCTTTAGAATAGCCGAGCCTATCTTAGTTGCATTTTGCATGTGTTGCATTAGGCATTTTTGTATAGTTAGGATCATGCATGGATTTCTAATTAGCTTCTTTCTTTGGCTTGGAGTACTCGGTAAGTTTTTATGCTTTAGCATCCTTGCATGCATGTGAGTGACTGCCATAATAGCATGCTTACCATGAGGCTATGTGCTTATGTGATATAACTGCCTGAATGCCCGTGGGTGAAGGTTGGGTTACTTAGATTGGAACGAATCAACAACTGTGAATTTCAAGCCCACTAGATAGTGGCAAAACCATCTTTTCTAAGCCCACCCGAGGGTGGCAAAATCCGCATTTTAAGCCTACTTGCGAGTAGCAAACCACTTTCTAAACAAACATGAAATGTTTTGTTCCAATTCAGGCGATCCAGTCTATACTTGTTTGCTGTGCGCGTACAATAGTAATTCTAGGCTAATAACCGGAATAAGAACGCATAATGTTTTCAAAACTAGATATCATGGTTAGTAGAGGCTGATCTTTGATCTGGCGAGCGGGGGTGCTCATGAAGTGACCTTCCCCAATCGTACCCAAGTTCTCGAGCCGAGGCAACTTTGGTGATGACGGATACGTGGCCTTAGGCAACGAGTCAGGGTTTCCTAAATTTCCCAAAAAATAAAATATTTAGGTGGCGACTCTGTATCTGGCAAAGCAGTGCATGTTTGGCACTTCTTTCAAAAAATCTGTTTTCTCAAAACGATTTGCCGAATTTGGACTCTTTGGTTCAGATTAAGAACCGACACAATTTGAGTCCGAACTGTAGTGAGCCCAAAATGAACAGAACGGAACTCATCCCTTTCGGGGCATTCGGGGACGTCTACAGTTTCTGGCGACTCTGCTGGAGAATTAGAGAACTTGACTCGAACTCATGATATCTTATTTTGACTACACTTATGTGTTTCTTTGCATTGCATTTGCATTGGTGCGCCTAGGACACCGTGTCTGCCATCTGCTATTCCTGTGCGGTTTTCCAGAGGCTGCGTGCCATAAGGCTTACCGGTTACGGGCTCTGCCAGTATGGAAACACAAACCCCGATTTTACCGGGACACCCTTTTGACCATTCGACCTAGTGCATGTTCGGAATCTATAGTGACCATTCCAAACTAGGACAGGTTGCTTACCCGATATAGGTTGTTTGAAACCGCTGCGTGCGTAGTGAAACCCTAGTTCCTGACAAAATAGGACAGGGAAACCCTACCCTAACATAGGGGTGTTTTGGCTCTCACTTATCTGTTATGTGCTTTTAGAGTGCGTCTCTACAGGGAAATGCATGTATCAGTTTATGAGTTTGGGCATCAGGCCTGCGGGCATCAGTCACTGTTCGAGAATCAGTTATCTGCGGGTACCAGATTCAGTTTTCGGGGACAGTGATTCGGGGATAATGATCAGTGTTTGAGGACAGTGTGTATTCAGCTTATCGACCGTGTGTTGTTATGCCCAGCTGTGTGTTGTGTATTTATTTTAAGCTGTTATGCTGTTCGTTTATCTGGTTATTTATTTCCTTATTGCTTTATTTATCTTTTTGCTAGGACAGTTTTAGCACAATTGCTTCCGACCCAGCAGATATTCCCCAAGCACTTTGGACAAGAGGTCGTCGGCTCAATCGATCTGAGGATCTGGTTGACGGACAGCCAGTGTTTCATTCTCTACCCCCGGTTGTCAAGCGGAGGCCGAGAAAGCGTAGTGTGTCTGAACAGAGGTTACCAGAACAGAGGTTACCAGAACAGTGGTCTACCCTAGCAGTGAACAGTCGGGCTGAGGTTTTAATTTCTGCCATAGAGATACATATACTAGTCAGTCAGCAAGATCAGCAGAATATGGCTGGGATGGAAGACATGATGCGACAGCTTCAAGAGAGCATGAAGCAAATGCAGGAGGACGCTGTCCGCCAAGTGGAGTTCTCTAAACAGTAGGCTACAATCATGGCCCAGCAGGCCGAGCTCATCACTAGACTCCAGCAGCAAGTCGAAGCATCAGCCTCACATCCAGTTCCTCCCCCACCAGGGGTCCCGTTACCCGAGCAAACACCAACTGTCCAGAATACCCTGCCAAACATCCAAAACACCTTGCCAAATGTCCAGAACATCCAGGAGGACACAGACATTCCAACGGGGCCGGCTCCGCCCCCGCTTCCGCCTCAACTGTCCAAGGCACATACACCTATCAACCACCCGGACTCTCCATTCGAGTTCGAAATAGACCCAACAGCATTGAAATTGAGCAAGCTCGAGAAGTTATTTAAGAAATCCCAAGGGGTAAAGGCTATTCCGGATATCGAGGACGGATATACCGATGTGGCCGTGACATTGCCGGATAGGTTTAAAATGCTGCAAATCGATCGCTTCGACGAGTCTGGGGATCCCATGGTCCACCTTTGGCTATTCTCAGATATACTGCGGCCAATGGGCCTAACTAGACCCCAGAAGCTTTCACTATTCGGCCGGACCCTGTCAGGTGTGGCCGCTATCTGGTATGCGAAGTTGGAGGATGATGTCAAGCGGAGTTAGGATGAAATGGCTGAGGCCTTTGTTGCGCAATACTCTTACAACACCCAGATTGAGATTACAACTCGTGATCTCGAAACAACAAGGCAGGAGCCCAAAGAGAGTTTCTCGGATTTCGTGACCTGGTGGAGGGCGAAGGCCTCGATGATGACTTTAAGGCCCACCGATAAGGACCAGATTCGGATGATTGTGCGCAATCTCCAGCCAAAATTGATGCAAAAGATGATTGTACTCCCCTTCCCCACTTTTTCAGATCTGCATGAGATGGGGGTATAAATTGAAGATGCAATGAAACAGGGTCTGATCGACCAAGATAGGGAGCAACCAAGAAGGACTTTCAACCGCAACAACAACATAGGCACAAGCAGTGCTGCAAATACAAGAGCCTCGGAAGTGAGCATGGTCACCGCCATTCCCCATTCCCTTCCAAGACCCATGGCGGCCACGCCTTTCTCCGGTGCATCCGGAAGCAATACGCAGACCACCAAATACCAACCCAGAGGCCAAAGAACCTTCACGCCCTTATATATGCCCCTGTCCAAGGCTCTAGGGGTACTAATCAGGAAAAGGCATTTGAAGCCCCTGGAGCCGAGGCCACTACCAAACCCACTCCCTCCCTCTCATGATCCAGCAAAATACTATGCATATCACCAACAACATGGTCATGACACTGACCGTTGTTTTAGATTGCGTCATGAGATTCAGGATCTCATTGACAAGCAGGTGATTGCACCTCTCGAAAAACCCAATGTCACCACAAATCCTCTCCCACCGCATAACCAAGCACCCCCTCCCAACAGAATCAACTTTATCCAAACTGGGGTCGTGTCTTACGATCCTAGTATCTATATCACCCCATCCCACCTACCTAAGCCGGAGGTGCTCCTTCCTGACTGCACTGACTCTTTGTGCATGATGGAGATCTCTACGACCCAACCAGAGCCAACGGTGGTGACCATCGAAGATGGGACAGGGCAAATTTCAGAGGAGAGTAGAATTGTTGAGTCTGGGATTGAGCAATCTGGGAGTTTCGCTGGGGAAGCCTATGATCCGAGTGGGTACATTCTGTCAGCAGGCCAAGTTGGGCCAGGTATAGAATTGCCAGAAAAGGCAGAGCTGTGTGTGATCCAGAGGGATGGATTTAAGCAAGGGGCAGATGATCTGAAGGCTGTAGAGGAGGACTTTGCCAACCTCCAGTTTTTCAACAACCAAGATCCAGGGGACGCGACAGTCAACTGGTTTGATTATGAGGAGTCGGTAGAGGCCACCGGATGGCTGGATGATCAACCGGATATTGTAGAAGACTTCCAACCAGAACAGGGCCCGGCAGGGGCGAGGATATCAGTGGTGGCCGGAAGGGCCGAAAATCAAAGTGCATTGCCGGAGAGCGCCGGTACTAAGAATTTCGCTCGGGATTTGGGCATTGTAAATGCAGGGGGAGCTGAACAACAACTTGCACCAACACAGGTGGAACAAGAAAGGTTTTGGGATTCCGAGAGAGTTAGGAAAGTCAAGGCCCCCGAGGAGACTGGAAGTGCTATGTGCACGGGAACAGAATATGCTGCGAGCATGTTGGCAGAAGGTGCTGCAAGTATAATCATACCGGAGCCGGACAGGTGTCTGTCAGCTGCCGATAGAAATGTGGTGGGAGGACGATGATTTATGTCTTGCCTACACAGATGAAGATTGGGGAAACCATCAGCCAGACGACACTTGGTATGTCGGAGAGGTCGACCATATGACGAGGAGCGGGCGGTATTTTAAGCCCCCGCACTTAGACCAACCAGAGGCATCTGGAAAGGATAAGGAAGCTGAGAAGCAAAAAGAAAAGCAGATCGAGGAAGAAACTGTACTGAAGCAGCTAAAGAAGATACAAGCAGACATCTCCATCTGGGGACTGCTTATGGCGTCACGAGTGCACAGACAGGCTGTTCTGTCTGCTATGGACAAAGCCAAACTCTCCATAGATACCACACCAGAGCAGCTAGTTGGACTAGTTTTTCCGGGAGGAGCTACCCCGATGATGACCTTCTCTGATAAGGAACTACCACCTGAGGGTGCGAACCACAATAGGCCACTCTACATCTCTATGGAGTGTAGAAATAAATGGATACCCGTGGTTCTCATTGACACAGGGTCCGCAATCAATGTCTGCCCGGCAGGGACAGCCTATGCCATCGGTTTAAAGAACGCCGACTTTGTACCAACAACCCAGGTGATTCGGGCGTATGACAACACGAGCCGGGAAGTAATGGGGACGGTAAAAATCCAGACCAAGGTTGGGCCAGGACAATATGAGATAGACTTCCACGTCTTGGAAGTTCCGGCAACCTTCAATCTGCTTTTGGGGCGGCCGTGGTTGCACCAGGTGAAGGCCGTCTCATCCACTCTGCATCAGATGGTGAAATACCCCTATGGAAAGGGAGTAGCCATTGTTTTCGGGAATTCATCGATCCATCCACCTCCGGAGGTATCTACCCCAGTTCTAGAAATTGAGCACGACATGGAGGACGTGTTTATATCAGGGTTTACCTTGGCTGAGGCTCGGGTTGTGCAGAATATCATGGCTGTTAATGAGGGAGTATATGTCAGTGCTCAATCTGTATACCTCATGAACAAGCTTCAACACATCCCCGGGATGGGATTAGGAAAGAGTGGCCGGAAGGGCGTCGCAGCATTGGCCGAAGTGCCACACAACCCCCATACCTTTGGCTTGGGTTATCAGCCCACCAAAGAAGATTGGATAAGGAAGGGGAAGGAAATGGCTGGGAGAGCCAGAGCAAAGCAGGCTGGAAAACCTTTTGAGCTGATGCATAGGCCCATTCAGGGTACCCTAAACGGAAACTTCGTCCGGGAGGGGGAAGACTTTCCTTTTTGTGGCTTTCCAGAGCCGTGGCTGAACGCGGAGAGGAAGCGCGTACCAGGTTTTGAGATCTTCTTTGATCTGCAGTTATCCGGGGAGGATGTTGCCGAAGAGCAGACGGACCCATTGGCTGAGGTTAAACAGAGCAAGAAAGTACAGTCTGAGGACACTGAAATTGAAATGGGGGTAGCACTGGCATGTCTACTTTCAGATCCTCCGATCGACCATAAGTGCTTGGGGGATAACTTCTCGATTTCCATGATCGGGAATGAAACGGCTGCGGGCCTACCAGCAACTATTTTGGATGCATCTATCGCACCCTCTCTCATTTGGCAGTATGAAGAGGGATTCTTGTCCAGCAGCACCAGGTCAGGTAGTGAGCCGGAATCTGATTCCACCGAATCTTGTGAGTCAGAATCAGGTTCCAGCTCGACTGAGTCTGAGTCTGGTGATCCTGGGGATAATAACCCAGATGCCACAGTCTTGTCCATGTCGTCTTTTTCTTTCTCTTTCGAGTCTATTGTAACCGAGGAATCGGACGATTTGGATGTGCTAAATGAGAATCAAGTAGCTGTGGTTTCTGAGTACTTTTCTGTGCCATTGATTTATTGAATTAACTCAGACTTTCAAAATTTTGATGAAAACGACGAGGACGAAATTCCTCCGGTTTTACAGCGCTTAATTGAATAAGAGCAGGAGAGATTTGTCAAACCCCTAATGGATGAAATCACTACTGTGAATGTTGGTACTGAGGAGGACCCGCGGCTGGTCCAGATCGGGTCCACGTTGTCTTCGGAGGAACGCGAGCGCTTAGTCGCTTTATTAAAAGATTTCAAAGATGTTTTCGCGTGGTCCTACGAAGACATGCCTAGAATCGATCCTGAGATTGTACAGCATCGGATCCCTCTTGACCCCGAGGCCCGACCCGTCAAGCAAAAACTCAGGAGGATCCGCCCGGATTGGGCTCTCAAGATTAAGGGAGATGTCACCAAGCAAATCGACGCAGGCTTTCTGCTGGTATCCGAATGCCCGACTTGATTGGCCAACATTGTTCCGGTGCCGAAGAGGGACGGCAGGATCCGAGTATGCGTGGATTTTAGGGATTTGAACAGAGCCAGTCTGAAGGACGACTTTCCCTTGCCGCATATTGATGAGTTAGTGGACTTCACAGCAGGGCATGCATTGCTTTCATTTATGGATGGCTTCTCCGGCTACAATCAGATAGTAATGGCACTTGAAGACCGGGAAAAGACTGCATTCACCACCCCGTGGGGGACATACTGCTACAGAGTGATGCCGTTTGGGCTGAAGAATGCTGGAGCTACTTATCAACGGGCCGCGACCACAATATTGCATGATATGATCCACAAAGAGGTTGAGGTGTACGTGGACGACATGATTGTCAAGTCCAAAGATAGAGAGGGCCACTACACCGCCTTGCAAAAGTTCTTTCAAAGGATCAGAGAGTTTCGGTTGCGGCTGAATCCTCAGAAATGTTCGTTCGGTGTTACAGCGGGAAAAATGCTGGGGTTTCTGATTACACAGAGAGGCATCGAAGTCGACCCTTCCAAAATCAAGGCCATCTTAGAAATGCCACCACCAAGGACTGAAAAGGAGGTGCGAGGCTTTCTGGGTAAAGTGCAATTCATAAGACGGTTTATCTCAAAATTAACCTTGACTTGTGAACCACTTTTTGGTCTCCTGAAGAAAGGCAAGAAATTCCAATGGGACGGCCGATGCCAAGCTGCTTTTGAACAGATCAAGGAATACTTACAGAACCCGCCTGTGTTGTCACCACCAGAGCCGGGGAGACCGTTGATATTGTACCTTTCAGTGACTGAGACCACAATGGGCTGTATGCTCGCACAAGAATCTGAAGACAAAGTGGAGAGAGCCATCTACTATCTGAGCAAGAAGATGCTAGAGTATGAAACTCGCTACACACCGTTGGAGAAGGCTTGCTTAACTTTGGTATGGGCTACCAGGAAGCTACGGCACTACCTGTTAGCTCACTCCGTAATGTTGGTTTCACGACTCGATCCCATCAAATATCTTTTCGAGAAACCAGCACTTACGGGTAGGCTAGCTCGTTGGTTGCTATTGCTCTCCGAATTCGATTTGAAATATGTGACACGCAAGTCGGTCAAGGGAAGAGCAGTAGTAGAATTCTTAGCCGACCATCCAGTGGAAGGGGGTGAAGCAGTCGAGTACTTATTCCCAGATGAAGCCATTTTGCACATCGACGATGAAACTTGGACGATGTACTTTGACGGAGCGTCGAATCAGCACGGGTATGGGATAGGGGTGTTGCTGATAGCACCCGACGATTCCCGTATCCCTCTAGCCTTCAAACTCCGGTTCAAAGTCTCGAACAATGAAGTAGAATATGAGGCATGCATTGCCGTTCTAGAAGCAGCCCTGGAACTAGGGGCAAGACGGTTGGACGTCATCGGGGACTCGAACCTTGTTGTGTCTCAAGCAAAAGGAGACTGGAAAGTCAAAGAAGAAAAGATGATGATGTATCACCAAACCTTGGACTTGTTAATTCCTTGGTTTGAGAAGCTAAACTTTGCTCATCTACTAAGAGAGAACAACAGGTTCGCAGATTCTTTAGCAACTCTATCTTCCATGATAGACATCCCGTACGGAGTCCGGATGCGTCCAGTCATCATTGACCAGAAATTTGCGCCAGCCTACGAGTCGATTGCAGCTATAGATGAGGTTCAGGACGAAAACCCCTGGTACCACGATATTTGGAATTTCCTGGAGAAGGAAGCATATCCTCCAAGGGTAAATGCCAAGGATAAAAGGGCAATCAGAAGAATGGCCGTTCAGTTCATCATCTGTGGGGGTAAGCTGTATAAGAGAGGTCATCTGGGAATGCATAAGCTGTGTGTCGATGCCGAAGAATCAAAGCGTCTGATGGAGGCCATCTATGGAGGGGAATGCGGTGCGCACATGAATGGAGTAATGCTAGCACGGAAGATCCTCAGACAGGGTTACTACTGGTCCACCATAGAGGAGGATTGTATCTATTTTGTCCGGCGATGCCACAAATGTCAAATTTATGCAAATCGCATAAACATTCCGCCGTCGAAGCTGTACAATATGACTTCGCCATGGCCATTTTCAGTCTGGGGAATTGATGTGATCGGGGCTGTCACTCCGAAAGGGTCGAATGGGCATGAGTTCATCCTGGTCGCGATAGATTATTTTACAAAGTGGGTCGAGGCCCAATCCTATGCAGTGTTGAAGGCTTCACATGTTGCGAAGTTTATCAGAAACAACATCATCTGTCGCTACGGGGTCCCGAACGAGATAATTTCAGATAACGGTTCCCACTTCAAGAAGGAAGTGATTGACTTGTTGGAAAAATACAACGTGGCTTTTCATAAGTCATCCACATACCGGCCGCAAACCAATGGAGCGGTTGAGGCCGCCAACAAGAATATCAAGCACATATTGCAGAAGATGGTGGAAACCTACCGGGACTGGCCAGATAAGTTGTCGTTTGCTCTGTGGGGCTACCGGACTTCAATCAGAACTTCTACTGGGGCGACTCCGTATTCATTGGTTTATGGGATGGAGGCCGTTCTACCTATTGAGATTGAGGTTCCGTCATTGCGAGTATTGGCTGAGTGTCAAATAGCTGAAGCAGATTGGCAGTAGAGCAGGTTTGAGGAACTCATGCTCTTTGATGAGAGAAGGCTGAAAGCACTGTACCATGTTCAAGGTTATCAGCGCAGAATTGCCCGGGCTTTTAACAAGAAAGTTAAGTCCAGGAATCTAAAGGAAGGAGATTTGGTGCTCAAGGACAACCGAGCTCCGATCCACGACCCAAGGGGCAAGTTCAGACCCAATTGGATTGGTCCCTACATCATTAAGTCTATCTGGTCAGGTGGAGCTGTGGTTCTGATGGACCTGGATGGCTTAGAGTTCTCACAGCCGATCAATATGGACAAGTTGAAGAAATATTACCCTTGAGAGGCTCGCTAGGCCGAAAACCCGAAAGGGCGACCTAGGCAAAACTCAGAGCACAAAAAAATTGAAATTATAAAAACTGAGCTCACAAGGTTGAAAACCCGCAAAGGGCGGCCTTGGCAAAAGTTAGAACGTAAAAGGGGAGTGAAAATACCCGAGTGAACCCGAGCCTGAACTACGTAAGGCTTGATTCCCATCTTTGGGATACGTAGGCAACTTCATCCTGAAGTTCAGCCATAAACTTTTCCCCGATCAACTTGGTCCATTTAATCATCTCAGTCATCTTTGTCCGTCAGCATTCATCGTTATCTCCGGTGCAGCGTTTTTCAGACTAGGGGCAACTTTCCGTTGCCATACAATGCCGCGGTGCCATTCAGACTAGGGGCAACTTTCCAGTTGCAGGGGTCCGGGGTTGTGCATCTTAGTGACACATCTCAGGCGTGTCCAGTTCTGATCCATATCGAAAATGGTTTTGAAAAGTTTTAATAAAAGTTGACTTTGTTGAAATTAATCTTTTTACAACTTAGACCATTTTTGGACCAAAGCGGAAAATTTTCAGTACCCACAACCTTCAATTTCATTGATTTCAAAACAGAGTTCTCCTGCTCTTGCATACAAATTGAAGTTGCTTTTTATTACATTCATGAAGAAAACTTGAAAGTACTAATAAAGCAATAAATCCGGGGCATAGTCAAGTCAGGTGTTCCTGCGCCCCCTCCCAGAGCTGGTCGAAGCCTCTGATGCCAAGCTGGGCCCAATCTGTGCCTCTTCATTGAGCCAATCCCAGCACTCGTCAGACAAAGTGCAACTAAAAGTGGGAGCGGGGGCCAGGAGCTCTCGAGTCCTCCACGCTGTGGCATAATGGGCAAGCTGTGCGCCTCAAACCGGGAATGCGGCAGGATACTCCATCCCCTCTGGCGGGCAAGTCTGATCATGACCGAACTGGCGCTGGAACCGGAATGGAAAGTAGAACACACAGTGAGTCAGACCAATCAACTGGATCCCGATTTGTCGGGATATGCTATAGCTCATTGCCGGGAGATTGAGCCAAGGACAGCGCCAAGCAATGCGATCTGCAGACAAATTACACATCCAGTTGAAGCACCATCCCTAATCAGGGGCATCGACTAGGTGTTGACGAAAGAAATAGCCGCGAGCTGAGTAGGCTGGGCAAGAGTCCACAACCTGCAATTTATCCATCAACCATACCTGGGGAGGGATGAAAAATGAGAGAATAAAGAATAGAGAGATGTACGGTGAGAGAAAAGTGAGAAAAGGGTTTTTGTGAGAAAAACCGAGCCCGAGGGCCGAGTGATGTGAGCAATATATATGTGAGGTTGGGTGGGAAACATTACTTGCAGCAGTAGTGGACTCCCCGCAAATCTGGTCGTCTCCCGGCGATAGATAGCATCCAAGCCCATCAGCGTCCCGGCCAATGTCATGGCAATGCAGCTTTTTCCTTCTTTCAAGCCTTGAGCAACTTCAATCAGACGAATGCTAGATCCGCTAAAGCCTGGCGCAAGCAAAAAGTGAGATAGCATACACAAGCAAAGGGCGTGTTGCCGAAAACCTTGCCAATAATGGTTGCCGCGGTCACCGGCATCAGCAAAACGATGAATCAAGCCGAGGATGTCCAGTTCCCCGTGGCAGATCAGAGACCGAGCGTCATGCATGGTGAGCCCACACATCCGCCCTAAAGCTTGGGCGTGGTTGAAGCGAAACTGAGGCAAAATTTCTTCATGGCGTTCAGATTCCATCAAAATTTGAAAATCTTCGAAAGTTGGACATACCTCTTGCCCGCCGAAGCTAAAAACATGTGTCACCGGGTTCCAAAACCTCGCCGCGGCATGAAGGAAGGGAAAGTGCAGCGGAGTGCGGCTCAGCGTGAATAGTGCATTCAAGCCGAAACCCCGAAAGTTCAACTTTTCCGAGCCATCTAGAGAAGTGATCCGAGCTGTGAGGTTTTCGGAGAGAAACGTCTCCATTTTGGTGCAAAACTAAGATGAAATGAATTAACCACGAGGTTAGGGCTTTTAAAGAGGATAAGGCATTGTTCGGGGGACACGTGTCAAAAATTTGGTGGTTGCTGAGCTAGGTGGCCGGTCGGCCACCTTTTCTGGTTGGCCGGCCACCCCTCTCCCCTCAAATGCAAAAAGCTGGCCGGCCAGCTCCCAAAAGTGGCCGGCCATGCTGCAATCTGTGCCTTTGGTCCTGTTTTACCCTCTAGAAGGAAGTTCCTAGCATTTCCATGCGTCAGGAGTGTCGAAGGCCTCCATTTCCCTCTGATTCGGATGCGTTCCGACACCCAGATCGTCCGAAACACACTTTGTTTATAGAGTTGTTGTTAAGTTTTGCTTATCGAGTTGTTGCTTTGTTTGTCGCGCTATTTTGTCTATCAAATCTTGTTTATCATAGTTGTCGAGTTTTGTATTTCGAGTTGTTACTCTCTGTTTAAATCAACATTGTTGTGTCTTGCTTATCGAGTTGTAAACTTGCTAAGATACTGTTATTTCTTGGTGAGTCAAGTTGTTTAGTTTGTTGTGTTGGTTCACTACCTGCCTTGGCGAATACACAATGCACATTTCCATTCAATCTCATTTTCGTGCAAAATGATGCGATATGATGCTAAGAACATAAAACACAACACTTTTTTTAAAAAAGTTGTTTCATTCCATCATGCTTCCTTTGTTATAACATTGTTTACAACAAGGGTACAAGTTTTACAGAAAATAAATCTGCCTAACAATGTACAATGTGCTACAACTACTAGTAAAAAAGAAAATAAAGCAGGAAATAGATGCATCAATGCTCTCAAGAGCAGGAATAAGAGGCCCTCTTCGTCCTCTTCTGCGGAACAGACTCTGCGCCATCATCACCATCATCATCATCTGAGTCCGAGTTGCCATCCTCGGAACCCTCATCAGCCTCATCTCCACTACCGGAACCAGGATCGGAGCCACCCTCTCTGTCAGCAGATGTCTCTGACTGGGGATCTGCAGCCTCCTCCTCCTCCTCGCTGGGCTCCTCCTCTATGATGTGCACCCTGCGTCCGCCTCGTCCGCGAGACGACTCCCCACTCCCAGCTCCTCGGGAAGACCTGGATGGCCTAGCCTGTGACTGAGCAAACACCGGAGGCATCTGAAAATGAAGAATGCAATTTGAATACATCAGCCAAAACATGTATATCAGATACAGATGCAAGCAAACTACACAGAGTGGATGCATGCAGATATAGTACATGAATGTGGTGTGTGTCAGATGTGCTCTACATAGGCAGCCTATCAATGCAGTAAGATGTTCAAGATCAGCATGTCATCAGAAGTATGATAAATGCAAGAATACTAAAGGGTACCTGGATGCCCATGATGGACAACTGCGCGTCTCTCCGCAGGACCATGCCCTCAAGTGAGGCTACCATCTCGAGCACCTCATCCATGTACTCCCTGGGTGGCTGCAGATACAAGCTCAAGTCATCAATGAATAAACAACTGCCAAAGTATCTGTGCGATAAACGGAAAATTGTGGAACATACCGGTGGTGAGTCAGGGTCACTGACATATCGGTGGCCAGGCAGCGGAGGCTCTATCGGAATCGGAATCGGGGAGGTAGTCCCGTACTGCCATCCCATCAACTCAGTCGGCATATCTGGCCATCCAGGATGATGATGAGTCGGAGGAATCGGGGGAACCAATCCACCCCACCTCTAGATGTGCCAGCCCTGCTGGTGGAAGGGACATCTGCAGTCCGAGCCCTGCTCGAAGAGGGCATACCAGTAGACCTCCTCGTCGGAGTACGGACTCCCGTCAATGGAGGCATCAAATATGTGTGACGGTAGGTCGCGTAATCCCCCTCCTCGAGATGAAGAAATGCATCAGTACCCAACCTGGCGTCGATAACACCCTGGAGAGGGAGCCTATCAGCTATCCGCATATCGCCTGGGGGTGCTGAGGAAAGATCCTGAGTAGTGTAGCCCCATACCTGACGCAAAAAGTGATCTCCCAAAAACCAGGCCCTACCAACTGGCCCCTCGAACAGGATCCTATATTAGGAGGCACCCCATGCTCCGGCAAACCGGAATCGGAGGTCTCTACCTAAAGGCGCCCAGGGCTGCCATGTAATCTGCGGATAACCAATGCATAAGCTGCTCAGAAATTGTGAATGTACAGGATAAATCAAAGATTGGAAACATAAAGAACTGAGAGTTCTGAAATACCTCCGACGTCCGCACTGTATCGAAGTACTGCCGCAGGTAGAGGAAAGACTCCCGAGGTCTCGGCCAGTACTGGCCCTCGAATACAAGTGAATATGGGGTCGTGAGGGGCACCTCCACCTCAAGCTCTGGGGCTAGTGTCGGAAAGTACGCGTAAACCCATAGCTGTGGAAAACAGAGCAATAGCCATCAGAATACAGAATGCTGAGTGTAGAATGTAAATACGAAATGCTGAGAGCAAAGTGCAAGGTACAGAGTGTATAGTGTGGCGTGTGTGCAATGTACAAATAATGAGAAGCAGAAATGTAAAGGGCAAAAAGTACCTCCCAGGCCCTCCAATAGCCGCCAACCATGTTCCCCCGTCCGCGGGAGGTCGCGCTCATATAGCAATATAGAGTAGCCAGGCTGGCACCACCCCAGTCATATCTGCTGACCTGTGATAGGTCCACCAGAGCACTCAACAGATAAAGCCCGACAGTGTTCCCCCTATCGGCGAACAGAGTGGTGCCAAAGAGGAACATCAGGAATCCACGGGTGTACTGTGCCACCTCCTCAGGAGTCCCAGGCTCCATCTCCGCCCTCCTAAAATAGGAAGAGAACCAGGTGTATCGGACTCTGCCCGAGGATCTGTCGACTGGCGGGCGAGTCCCCAATAAGTATATCCAAACGGCCTTCCACTGGCCCATATCCTCGTCATATGGGATGGCCCTGCCTCCCACATCAAGGCCCATCAGTACGGCGAAGTCAAACGGGGTCATGGTTATGTCCCCGGTGGCAGAGAAGTGGAAGGAGTTGGTGGTGTCCCACCATCTCTCTACCAAAGCACCCATCAGTGTCCTACTGGCAGGACAGCGAGATATCCCGGTGCAAAAGGGCCCAAACCCCGCTACGTCAACCAAATCCTGGACAGCCTCCGGAAGCTCCGCGTACCACTCTCTCGCCGCGATGGAGCCGTATCCTCGCGTAGTACGAGCAGTCACCTGCATTCAGGATGAACACATGTATTCAGTTTCAGAATGAAATGTATAAGCTGCGTGCAAATGAAATGAACAAGCTGCGTGCAAATAAAATGTGTGAACTGTGTGCAAAATCAAATCAGATACAGAATCTGGGCTGTGTGTTCAGAAAATTCAACAATGAGCCGTGTGTTCAGAATTCAAGTGTTTGGGCTGCGTGTTCAACTCTCAATCAATGTGTGCTGCGTGTTCACCTCAACAATGAGCCGTGTGTTCAGAATTCAAGTGTTTGGGCTGCGTGTTCAACTCTCAATCAGTGTGTGCTGCGTGTTCACCTCAACAATGAGCCGTGTGTTTAGAATTCAAGCGTTTGGGCTGCGTGTTCAACTCTCAATCAGTGTGGGCTGTGTGCTCACTTCAAAGCGTGTGCTGTGTGTTCATCATCAAGTATTTGAGCTGTGTGTTCAGATTTCAAAATCAGTGAGCTGTGTGTTCATCTCAAAGTGTATGTTGTGTGTTCATCATCAAGTATTTGAGCTGTGTGTTCAGATTTCAAAATCAGTGGGCTGTGTGTTCATCTCAAAGTGTGTGCTGTGTGTTCAACGTCAAGTAACTGAGCTGTATGTTCAGATTTCAAAATTATTGGGCTGTGTGTTCAATTCTCGACAAGTGTGTGCTGTGTGTTCACAATCAATATACGGGCTGCGTGTTCAGAAAGTCAGAGTGTTTGAACTGTGTGTTCAAGACGCAAACGGAATACGGTGTTATAGACTAAACATTCAAAACAAGCTGTGTACTTGAGTGAGCAGATAAACATGGCAAAAGCATGAAATGCGCGGAAAATGCAGAATACATTGCAGAAAATGTAAAAGTAAAGTAAATACCTCTCGTGCCTGATGAGAGAGGTGGGACTCCGGCTCTCGCAAAAGCAAATCCCCAGGCGCTCGATCATCAAAGTCAGTAAAGTGGTAGAAAACCGCCTGAGGAAGGATGTGCTCCTGAGGATGGTACCTCTCGGGATCAAACGGCCGAACTCTCGGGGGCAAGGACATGATGTCCGGCTCACCCCTAGCACCCGGAAAACCTCCGCCATGAGGAAAATGACCAGCCATCTCGAAAAATCTGCAAAAAGGAGCAAAATGAGCCAAAATTGGAAAAAGTCAACAAAAGTCAACTCTCGGGAAATGAAAAAGTCAACAAAAGTCAACTCCCGAGAAAATCTTCCAAATGTTGAGACAAACTTACCTCAAGTGGTGAAAATGAGAAAAGAAGCACCGAAATCAAAATTTAATCGGTTCAAAGTGACGAAAACTGAAAGATTTCGCGAAAACAACTTGCGTGGGGCATTGGAAAACGCGTATAGAGCACAGATCTGAGAGAGAAAATGGTCTAGGAAGGAAGAGGAGGAAATTTCGGAGCTGATGTTATGAGGACAAGTGCTTTGGATAAGCACATTTAAAGAAAAGAGAGTAAAAGGACCAAACTGCCCCGGATTTGGGCTAGGTGGCCGGCCGGCCACCTTTTCTAGCAGGCCGGCCACCCCTCTTCTGCAAACTTGGCCGGTGGCCTCCTCCATGGACCAAACCTGGCCGATGGTGTTCCCAACATGGTCTCAGAGGCCTCTGCAAATTTTGGTGATGATTGGAGTCCCCGGCACCTGAGAAAGTACAAAGAAAGTGCACTTTTTGTCACGAAATCCTTCCGCGGGAGCTTCAACTCCAACTTTCGATGTGTGTTTGATCATCACTCGCCGAGAGCAAGATGTATCCTTTTCAAACATGTTGTGACCCCTCCGGGAGGTAAACCAGAGGTCGCAATTGAGCCACCTTCGTCGAAACTGGCATTGATCTACTCGTTGTTTCGTTTCAAGATGTGCATTCAAGTTTACACTTGTTCTACATTGTTGTGCACATCACCTGCATTCTCATGCACATCACTTACACTGTTGTGCACGTTTCACGGGTATTGTCATGCCCCCATGCCTAAACTCGCGTTGTTACGCGCGTTGCTTCTCGCATTGCGATGCATTCACCCATCAACACCGCATTTGTTTGCACTCGATGTCACGTTGAACATATGTTGTTAAAAATGTTGTGCTTGTTGAGTTTCTTTCTTTTTCAGGCATGATATTGTATGTACAGTTCATTTGAGGCTGGTGCGACCAGACGAGCCACACAGGTATTGTACCTTCTCCGTGTGAGACGTGACGAGAATTGGACAATTCTCCGCATTCTTAACTGCATGAAATGGAGTTATTGCTTTGCATTCTTGCTTAAAATTGTTGCATCTATTGTGAATATTTGCTTCATTATAGCTTGCTGCTTCGCATGATCATTAAGTTACATCCAGCTTTGTGCATATCACCTTGCATTTTGCCCCCCGTCTGCGGGCATGCCTGCGGGCACATTTCTTTGTTATCTTGTATGTTTGTCTGAGTCTTCGGCCTTGTCAAAAATGGGTCGTCTTTGGGCTTTGACATTCACTCCCGTCACTTAAGACTTTCGAGTTCTGTCAAAGAGGGGCAACTGTAGACACCCTATTTTTGACCGACCTTAAGAATCAGACGTCACCGGTTGAGCGCTTGGTGATGTCGCATATTGTGCTCATTCTGAGGTTGCGGAGTCTCGGCTGCGAGCCTTGCCTCCGAACTTCCGGACTCTTTTGTGCCTTGCCTCGGTTTGCGAACCAGGCCCCATTTTCTTCATTTTCTTTTCCCGAAGGGAGGGAGAGGTCTCGTAGATCATCTCTCTGTGGCCGTAGGCTACGTTTCGTGGTCGTAGGCCATTTTTCCCGTTTGGAGCTCGGTTCCCGGTTTTCGGAGCCGTCGGCCGTGTGCCTCGGTTCGGGACCGCTTAACCACCTCCGTTTGCTTCGGTTTTTGGCACACATCTTATTTACTCCATTTTGGAGGACACTGTGGCTCGAGAGACCAACTTCGTGGTCGAACGCCATTTCCGATACCTAACAGTCAGTTTTCGGGGCCCCGGGCCGCGTGTTTCGGCCCCCGAACCTTCGTTTTGCATCGGTTTGGGTTCATTTTTGGCGGAGACCTTATTTTCATTGTTAGGAAGGTTGTAGAAGGGTGGGAGGCCAGCAATTGTTCTGAAGACCAGCTTTATTCCTTCATTGCTCTTCATCGCCCGTTTTCTTCACTAGAAAGCTGACTTTTTCCATTCCCGGGCCACTTTTTCTGACTTTCTTCCACACCATTGTGTTGTACACACCTGGGAGGCCACCAATATGGGTTGGCCGGCCATTAACTCTTCCTGACCCTTTTGAACCCCTCTAAAAAGTTGGTTTTTCTCTCTCTTGGGTTACATTTCCTGGCTTTTCTCCACATGGTTGTATTGTACACACATGGGAAGCCACCTTTTTGGGGTGGCCGGCCACTAATTGAGCTTGAACCTTTTGACCCTGGCCGACCGGCCAGGGGAAGTGGCCGGCCGGCCACCTGAACCTCCTGAACCTGGCCGGCCAGATTCCTCTCTCCTGGTTCCTTACAGCTGTATCCTCTGTTTTGGCCCAGATCCCTACCCGAGGATCTGCCCTTTTGGGGGGAAAATTTGAATTTGGTTTTTCCCCCCTTTTCCTTCACTCCTCCTCTATATAACCAGCCCCCCTCCTCCTTGATTAAGGGTTAGAAAAAAATCAACAAAAGCTCACCCTCTTCTCCCTCCATTTTCACTATTCCAACCTTCCAAACCCTAAAACTCTTGCACCATTTGCACTACAACCCATAGCACAACACCACCATCATCCTTTCCAACCATTTGAAGCTGATTTCCAGAGGTTGAGAGCTCACAAACCTGGTCCAAAACCGCTGAAGTTTGGTTCTACAAGGGTGAGTCCTATTTTTCCCTTTTCTAGTCTTTTCTTGCTTCATCTATAAGCCATACTTGCAAGCATTTTTGGGCTCCGACCCAAACTAGAAATAGTCTTATTTTGAGCTCATCTTCATGTTTGGTTAAGGACCCTTCTCTGTTTAAGGCCATCTGCTGTCCCTTTCCCTTTTATCTCTCTTTTGGCCCTTTTCTTGCATGATATGTTAGCCCTATTTGTAGGCATTTCTGGGATTCGAGCCAAACTGTAAAGTGCTTTATTTTGAGCCCCTATTCAACTTTGCTAAAGGACTCTTCACTGTTTGAGGCCAGATACTGCCTCTTGCTTTCTATCTCTCTTTTAGGGCCATTTTTACATCATATTGTAGCCTTACTTGTGAGAATATTTGAGACTTTCCATAAACTGTAAAGTGTCTTTTTTTGAGCCCCTCTTCAACTTTGTTGAAGGGATCTTCTTTTTTTGAGGTCATTTACTGCCCTGTTTGTTCATTCTCTCTTTCAAGGCCATTTTTGCATGATACATTAGCCTTATTTTTGAGCCTTTTTGGACCTCGACCTAAACTGAAAAAGTCTTTTTTTAAGGCCCTCTTCATGTTTAATTAAGGGCACTCTTTTGTTTGAGGTCACCTGCTTCCTTGTATGCTTGATTGCCTCTTACTTTGAGCCTTACAACTAAGCCCTTGTTGCATGCTTTGTTTGGCCTTCTAGCCACTGAAATCCAGTGGATTTTCAGTGGCTAATATGCTGTTTTGAGCTTCAAAATCAGAGGGGGGTGACCCCCTCTCACCTTGTTTTGTTTGATGGTCATTTTGGCCTTCCAAAGAGGCCCTATCTTGCATGCTTAGTTAACTGATTTCAGGGCCAATTTCGTGAGTTTTAGGGCTATCATATTTTATTTTTAGAGTTAATTTTTCCATGCTTCATGTCTATCTTGCATGTGCTTAATAACCCCTTGTATGGCCCTTCAAAGGAACTCATTATTTGTGCACATGTTGGCTGCATTTCAGAGGTTATTTGGGCATGTTTTGGCATATTTTATTCACTGATTTTTGCTGGTTTGATGAGTTCTCACTTGCTTCATGTACATACCATGTAATCCATGTTTACTAGTCAAAGTTGCACGCTATTTTAGTCCATCTTGCTAGCATCTTTTGGCCATGTTTTGAACTAGAAATGTTAATGTTTTGGGACTACCTTGGTTCTGTCTTCATGCTTCATAATCAAATAATGCATGCTTTGTATAGCTATAGGTCAATGCATGTACCTAGTTTTGTGTTTCGGGACCATTCCATGCATCAGGTGCCACGTTTCCATGTTTCGGGATCATTTTGCATCACATTTTAGTGTTGGAACTTGCATGTTTGTATGCCATATTTCATGCCTTGCCATGCCTTGTTAGAGTGGCATTTGTGCCTTAGGATCGGTCCTCGGTTTGCGTGCATGTGTGCACGCATCTCAAGTGTCTCATTTTCATCTTATGGCCGCTGATATGGGTGTGGCTGAGGTCCAGTCATATTGGCGTAAGCCCATATTGCATTGTATATGCCATTCCATTTCATAGCATTGCGTATGCTAGGTTGTATATTAGTCGCATTCATGCATGTCATGCATATCGCATTGTGTTTGGGATAGGAGTTAGCCCAAGCATGGGAAACGAGGGACGTTTCGTACTCCGAGTGACAGAACGTGTGTCAATTCCCGGTCATCGACACTCCGGATTATCCATGATGGAGTCTTGGTCTTCTTGTGTTTATATGTGCATTCATTTCATATTGAGTCGTGCAATTCGACTCCTCGGCCATCATGCATCGATATGCGTGATTGGTGGCACGAGGATCGAGGCATGCATACATATGTGAAAATACATTGCCATGTCCCTTTGTTGCTCTCTGTTGCAGCAAATCAGAAACCGATAGTCTTTCGGAGCTTCATGCAAAATTCCGGGCTTAATTGCAAACAGAGGCTAGTTGGGGCATCGCAGTGGATTTTCGCGCAAGACCACTCAAGCATGCATCATCCATCATCCGGAGCAGAGTCGAGGCAGTCCCTAGCTTGCATGCTAATTTACTGCTTTCCTAGTTAATTTGTTAATTAATTAGGGTTTTGTACTTATTCGGACTGTAATTGTTTATTCGGACTGTATTATTTATTCGGACCCTCCGAGCGAGGGCAATGTTGTAATAAGTGTTCGTGCGTGTGATGTATGTCTTCCAACCCCACGTCTTTCTCCCTTTTATTTACCAGCTTATGATGGTTAGATTAGGGCATGTTTCAATTAGCATACAGTATGATAACATGTTTGCATTCATTCATCTGTTTTGCATGCACCGGGCTCGGCGCATCATGTTCACTGCATTGTATTTCAATCCCAAGTTGAATACTTGTTAGTTGCAGCATTTCACATGCCATCTTTAGAATAGCTGAGCCTATCTTAGTTGCATTTTGCATGTGTTGCATTAGGTATTTCTGTATAGTTAGGATCATGCATGAATTTCTAATTAGCTTCTTTCTTTGGCTTGGAGTACTCGGTAAGTTTTTATGCTTTAGCATCCTTGCATGCGTGTGAGTGACTGCCATAATAACATACTTACCATGAGGCTATGTGCTCATGTGATATAACTGCCTGAATGCCTGTGGGTGAAGGTTGGGTTACTTTGATTGGAACGAATCATCAACTGTGAATTCTAAGCCCACTAGATAGTGGCAAAACCATCTTTTCTAAGCCCACCCGAGGGTGGCAAAATCCGCATTTTAAGCCTACTTGCGAGTAGCAAACCACTTTCTAAACAAACATGAAATGTTTTGTTCCAATTCAGACGATCCAGTCTATACTTGTTTGTTGTGCGCGTACAATAGTAATTCTAGGCTACTAACTGGAATAAGAATGCATAATGTTTTCAAAACTAGATATCATGGTTAGTAGAGGCCGATCTTTTATCGGGCGAGCGGGGGTGCTCATGAAGTGACCTTCCCCAATCGTACCCAAGTTCCCGAGCCGAGGCAACTTTGGTGATGACGGACACGTGGCCTTAGGCAACGAGTCAGGGTTTCCTAAATTTCCCAAAAAATAAAATATTTAGGTGGCGACTCTGTATCTGGCAAAGCAGTCCATGTTTGGCACTTCTTTCAAAAAATCTGTTTTCTCAAAACGATTTGCCGGATTTGGACTCTTTGGTTCAGATTAAGAACCGACACAATTTGAGTCCGAACTGTAGTGAGCCCAAAATGAATAGAATGGGACTCATCCCTCCCGGGGCGTTCGGGGACGTCTACACCTGGTTGGCCCTCAAGGCTTGTGCTGACTATGCAGGCTGGTGGCCCTGTGTCTGTCTCAAACTAGACGCACCGGGTGTGCCACCCAACTGAGGGCAAAATCTCTTTAGGTGCATCGTCTGCCCACACTAATAACAAGTGAGCAGCTGCCCTCTCCTCTGACCCTGGCTCTGAGAACGAGCTAAAGACGATGCATACCGTTGCCCTCCTCCTCTCTGAGGGCATGCTGGAGACTTGTGGCCCAGCTGGCCACACTTGTAACAAGTGAAATCTCCCTGACCACCTTTCCTAGAACCTGAACTCGGCACTGGAAAAGTGAACTTCGACTGAGCTCCTTAGAACTGCTATGGGTTAGAACCCCTCTGCCTTTTACTGTCCCCCTACACATCTTGACTCCTCCTAGAGCTCCTTATCATCTCCTCCTCCAACTGCATCACGGTCTCAAGATGAGCCACCGCCTCCACAAGGCGTCCATAATCTCTAATCATCGACCTGGCCACCTTAAACATTAGCCCAATCCTCAATCTCTTCTCGAACTCTAGACAACGGCACTCCTCTGTCGCTATGAGTTCCGATGCAAACCTTGATAAGTTGGTAAATGTGGCATTAAATTCGGCCACCGGAGTGTTTAACTACACCAGCTTGGAGAGCTGGTCTCTCAACTTCTCCTTAACAGTGGAAGGCAAAAACTTGTCCTTGAAGGCACTGACAAAGGCCTCCCAAGTCGCCCCAATACGCCCTCGCGTATACTTCCACCACTGACCCGCATCTCCCTTCAGCTGGAAGGATGCCAAGGTTACTCTCAACTGGTCGTCCTTGATGCCCAGCATCTTGAACATTTTCACTATTTGTTCCAGCCACTTATCTGCCTTCAGTGGCTCCTTGGGATCACCCACAAACTCATCCGGATTCGACTGAAAAAACTCCCACTTCAAGAAAGACGGCCCTACCTTAGCTACTTGGGACTGAACTTGATTCTCAACTCTGAGAATACTTAAAGACTCTCGCAATGCTCCGGCTATCTTGCGGGCTAAGGCGTCCATGGCCTACTGACCAACCGGTTCTACCGCGTTGGCCTGACCAACCTCTTTTTCCTGTGCTGGAATTTTATCCGGTAAAGGCACTTCATGCCTCCTAGGCCTATTACGCCTACCACTACGTCCACGTCCACGTCCTAACATCCTAATAAAGGTAAGAGAATTTATTAGCACATTTACAAATGTGCCGAAGCTAACTCACTCACGTCCTAAAGTAGTGGACAACAGTAATTCACTTCACATAAGCAAATAGTCACATAAGCACATACGAATTCATTCCAGAATAATGACCGTCCCGCAGCGTTGCCAGAGTTCCAATTAGAAAGAGCAGTGATCAATTGCTCTTCTAACAGGACTTCTAGAAACCCGTGGACTCAATCAACGTCCTAGAAAGTAAATCCCATACTCATATAATCACATAAGCATGTTCTAATACAAGTACACATCGTTCATATGAAAGTCTCAATCAAGCGAGACAAACCCATTGTGGTACTAGCCACTTCCCACTTACCCAAAGTATTCAAACCCAGTACACTCTGATACCAAGTTGTAACGCCCCGAAAATAATATAATAATCCATCTACAATATCCAATATATGACAACAAAAATAATAAGGTTATCTTCCATTAATTCAATATGATATACAAAAAAGAAGCATATGCATCATACATTCATAAAGTCTAACCCTAAATCTACAACATATGTTTCCAAATAAAGGAGATGAAGGAAGATAAACAGATAGAAGTGCCCTAAGGGCTTACATATTTCCAAGATCATGTTTGGTTACAAAAAACGAGTCATCAACTCAAAACGAGTAAAGCCCTAGGCTTAAAAGAAAGCAAATACAAAATAAATAGAAATTCAGCCTTCAGGTCCCCAGTCCTCCCAAGCTAAGTCCTTGGCGGAGGCATATCACCAGCACCTGAGAATGTTTTTCCCAAGTAGAGTGAGCCAAAGCCCAGTAGAAACAATCTATCACAATATATGAATCTTAACAAGGGTATAAGTATGGTATGCATATACAATGCCTATAATAAATCATTCATGGTGTTACAAGATCACAATATCTCAAGTTTTACATCTCAACCCATTTTATTCTCAAGTTATTTCATGACAATTCATTCCACCTCAATCCATGAGTTAAATCCATTGTTACCCAGACAACTTAATTGAGGATATAGCTCAGTGGTTTTCTAACCAATACAATTAATCACGAAAACACTTTAATTTGCCATTTTATGGAAATTTCGTCCGCGGGATTCGACACTTATGTATATACACGCAATTTTTGGAACTTTCACCCAGGACACACAAGCTAACTTAATTCAATGGAGTCCATCCACTTTCTCCTCCCAAACATCATACATATACAATGTATTAAAACACAGTCATATTCAATGACAACCGATAAGAGATTAGTTTCAATTCACCTAATCCTTATGCAATTTCTACAACAATCATAGCTATCCTCCACCGAAAGCCCAAAACAAATATTTATAAACAGATATACAATCTCCACAATAGATAAACTATCCATATTTCCATAGATGAGAGGTGACAAATATCCAACTCCACCATTTACATACATATCTATCCAATCTCACATTTCTCATACCAATTTCATTATTTACACAAAATAATTATGTGAAACATTATTAGGGCAAAATCTCGTTTTTTCCTAAATCCAACCCATGTGTCAAAATCAACAAGTTTAACACAACACAACCCCATATCTATACCCATAACCATTTTTAACACCTTCATTTGAAAACCCATCTTTTGATTTTAAACTAAAACCCTAAGTTTGTCTAAAATCTTCCAAATCTCAACATTTTATATACACCACCGACAAATAACCAAGTTAAAAGTCATAAGAGAGTGTCGAAAGTCTCTACCTCAAACTTAGAAAAGAGAGAAGAGAGAAAAGCCCAAAAGTTGACGGCAATGAAACAATGACTTGCTCTGATCAAAATGAAGCCCTTGACAAGCTCTATAGTTAATCTCAAAAGAGCAAGGTGAGGAGATGCTTCCAAGTGAGTAGATCTAAAGATCTTTAAGCAAAAAGTGATTTTGGAGAGGGAGAGAGAGTCTCACGGCTTGGAAAGGGGAAACGACAAGAAAAATTTAAGTGAAGGACCTATTTATAGTACTAGGTCAAAGTGAAATAAAGTCCCAAAGTCAACCCAAAAGATCAAGTCAAAATCCCCCAAAAGTACGGCCCAAAATCGACTGAAAATCTGGGGAAAAGTTCGCAGGTGTCGACCTCTGCAATAGAGGTGTCAACCCTCAAGAAGAAAAGCTAAAACACTTGTGTTTGGTAGCAGGCAAGGTGCTGACACCTCCCAGCCTGGTGTCGACACTAAATTTCAGCAAGCAAACTCAGATTCTACTGTACACAAGGGTCAACCCTTTCCATACTGGTGTTGATCGTTCAGGCCAACAACAAAAGGCAAGTGTCAACACCTGCAAGGCTGGTGTCGATACTAAATTTCAGTACTCAATCCCAAAACACAGCAACATGATGGTGTCGATCCCTCCAACACTAGTGTCGACACCTGGAGCAGAAAATGCAAGGGAAAAGAAGGAAGTGTTGACACCAACAAGGATGGTGTCAGCCCTTGAAGCCAAAACCAACCAAGAAAAGGAAGGAACGACCATCACGACTATGGTTTCTTGGATTCAAAAGCAATAATAGATTGGGTCTAAGCCCGGATCACTATACGCTCCCTCAACTTGTGATCGATGTGCTAAATTGATTGGAGGTGGCACCAAGCCAATTAGTGAAAGATCTTGGTCGTGTGTGCGATCTCTTGGCCGCAAGCAACCGATGTGGAGGAGATGTTGGTGGATGAAGTTTTCTCCTGCTACAAGGCATTAAGCTATTAAGAGATGTAAGTGGCCCTACAGGCGGTGCCTGACAAAGGGTTGGTGGTGGGGTTGTCTTCGTCGGTGAAAGGGTGGTGAACCAAATGGTTTTATGTGTCGGTGGATGGCAGAAGAGGAGTTAAGACGATTTGGAAAAACCCTACCAAATCGATCAAGCCAAAATTAGATGTTGTTGCAGAAAGAAAAGTGAAGCAGGTAAAACAATGAAGGGAGAAGGAGGGGCTCAAATGGGATGATCTCATTAAGCCTTCTTCTCCGTTCACTTTAAAACTGGGTCCTAAGCCTAGGGAGGGAGATCCTGCTCCTAACGAAGTGGAATGGAAGGAAAAAGCCCAAGAAGCAGAAGATTGGTGGGTTTTTGCTGTGGCAAAAAAGTACAAGGAGAAAGAGTTAGAGCCAGCTCCCAAACCGCACGCTCAGAGGTTTGCTTGCCCACACCCATAGCCCTAGCAAAGAGGGACTTGAGGACTTTCATCCCCCTTAAAGCGCCGATCTATCCTCTGAAAGAGTAGGGAAGGTAGAGATCGGACAGTTGAAGAAGAAGAAAATGTTTGCACCTAAAGGTGGTGAAGAAGGAAGAAGGCTATGAAGGCTAAGGAGGGCATGATTGGGCCAAGAGTTGAACCAATAGGGGAGGTAGAGGTGGGGGAGCCAAGGCCTGGAATGGTCACTGAGGAAGACGAGGCTGACCCCTCTATTGTAGAGTTGGTGGATCTGGGTAAGGCAGATGAGAAGAAAAGAGTTGACCAAGCGACTGATCTATCCCCAACAAAAGAAACAAAGGAGGCAGAGTAGAGGGTGGAGAAGGAGTGTCCAGCTCCATTGCAGACAAATAGAACTGAGGAGAGCTCTGCCTTCAAATCAATGAGTACCACCACTCGCCATCTAAGGGCAGTGGTCAGTCTCTCATTGCCTGAAACGAGCAACCCGTCTAGCATTCTGTGCGATGCCAGAGTTGCCACCGAACGCCAGTTGGGTGCCATAGACGGCGCGACCATCAGGGGCATTTCTCGATTTGGAGAGGCCGACCTTATGAGAGCATTCTGCTCGGCCCAAATGGTGTCACTAACCTTGGTAGCCGCTCTGCTAGGCGAAGATGGAGATAGTGCCGCTCAAGGCCCAGCTGGAGATAGCACGTTCCGAGCTGGGAGTGGCCAGAGTGGAGATCGCAAAGTGGCAGAAGGCAGCGCGAAGTGCCTGTGCCAAAGGGCTAGTGTATGGGCAACACGCCAAAAAGATAGAGGTATTAGCCTTGGTGCAGAGTCACATAGCTGACAAGCCAAGATGGATCAATCTAAGGCTGTGGCTGAATTGGGGGACGTCAAGGCTCAGCTAGGCCAGTTTAAGCGTGAACTAGAAGCTACTCGCCAAAGGATGGGGTCGTTGGAGTTCAAAGTAGTGACTGAGCAAAAGAAAGTTTTAGACGTCCAGCAGGCCTGCACCATAGCTAACGAAAGACTGGATGAGGCTCTGACCAACAATAAAGAGCTACGTGGGTCATCTCTAAAGGAGAAGAAAGAGGCCGACGCTTGAGTTGCTGAATTGGAGAAGGCGCTCAATGCAGAGAATAAGGCTCTTGAAGAGGAGAGGAGCAAGGCTACAAAGCTGGCCAAGGCGATAACGTCAGAAAGGACGGCCTACCTCGACCACTATACTGTAGCTGTGGAACAATTCAAGCAGTCTACTGAATTCCAAATAGCAGTAGATGTTGTTCTGGCCTCAAGCTTGGTTAGAGAGGGGGGTCTGAGGCTAGTCTATCAAGCTCAAGTGCTGCAGATTTGGTGGAGGGGCAGACAAAAGCAAAGATAATCCAGAACTTCTAATAGTCTAATTATTTCAAGCACTTGCTTAGCAAGTATTAGGATAGCGATTGGGTGAAGTTTAGGCAGAGAGCAAAGGCGACCTTCCCAGACATCAACTTTGACCTCGTAGAGCTAGGAGATGGAGAAATCGCCTGTACTCCGTTGGATGAGGGTATTGAAGAGGAAGACTTGATATCCAGTGAGAAAGAAAGAGATGGTGGGGGAGCGAGCTGAGCTTTACCTTATAAAGTGTAATTTTAGTGTTTTACTTTCTTTTTACTGTAACTTGTCCTTGCAATAATGTACAAAAACTTTGACTTGTAAGTTTTGTAATAAAGAAGTGTTCTTTATAAAAAGTTTGTTAATGTAAAAATTTGTTTTGGGTGATGGTCTTGCATACTTAATTATCTTGTTTCTCTGGGTGACCCTTAAATCAAGTGGAAGTAAAAATTGAATTTGAGCAAATTTGAAGTGAAAGTAATGAACTGAGTAACTTGGTAAAATTGGAAGTGGGTATCTTTTACCATCAATGATCTAAGCAATCACTGGGAATACAAGTAAAATCAAAGCGACGAAAACAAAAGTAAATCATACGAAGTTCCTGGGCTTATAGAACTGACTCTTAGTGGAGGAGTAATTTGAGAAAATGTAATGATAAACGAAAGAAGTGGTAGGCAGTGGCTAGACAGATGGAACTATTAAAATTGAGAAAAGTGTAACTTCTAAAATTTTTTAATCGAATCAATGTCTTAATTTTAATATGACGTGTAAAAATTAGTTCATGTCTAGTCTGGCTGGGGTCTTCATCCTCAATATGGCTGAGGATTTTTGGACCCAGTTTGGCTGAAGTCTTCATGCTTAGTCTGGCTAAGGCTTTTGTGACTTAATCTGGTTAAGGTTTTCATACTCAGTCTAGCTGAGGCTTTTTGGGACTCAGTTTGGCTGAAGTCTTCATGCTCAATTTGTCTGAGGCTTTTGTGGACTCAGTTTGGCTGAGGTCTTCATACTCACTCTGGCTAAGGCTTTTTGGACTCAGTCTAGCTGAGGTCTTTTTAAGTTAACACTTATAAAATGTGCAACACAGATAACAGAAGTTGAATATCTTTTTCATTAATATAAAGTCATGCTAAGGTGAGCTTATATATTGCATTGAAAAGACAAAATTTAACAAGTGGTCTGAGTTGAACAAGACAGCAAAATAAACGACATGCGAGAAAAAGCCCTCATTTTATTGAAAACACTGCTTCAAATGCTTAGCATTCCATAAGTGATCGAGATCACTACCTTCCATATCTTGTAAACGGTAAGTGCTTGGGTGTGTCCTAGATTTGACAATGTAAGGCTCCTCTCACTTAGCCGATAGCTTGACTTCGGCTAGATTTTTGGTGGCTAGAGTTGCCTCCCTTAAGACTAAGTCGCCCACTATGAATTCTCTGGGTCTAACTCTGCTATTATAGTGCTGTCTCTTTCTTTGCTAGTATGAAGGTAGCCTGACGGTAACTGAGTCTCACAATTCTTCAATGAGGTCTAGGTTAGCCCTCTATGGCTCTTCGTTCAGCTCTGGATTAGGGTGCATAATTCGAGGGGTCTGTAGGCCTATCTTCCCAGAGATGACTGCTTTGGCACAATATGTTAATCAAAAAGAAGTCTCCATTGTAGGGGTTTGTGCTATCGTCCGATAAGCCTAGAGTACATTCATGCAACAACTCTGAACTGTGATTAGCCACTAATCCATGATTAAGGGTACTTAATCAGTAATTAAGAAGAAATTTTGAATTAATTGGATGTGTGTTGCATTATTTGAGTTTATATCTGTCTGCTGTAGGAATATATGTTTGTATTTCTGTTTCATTATGCGAATTGAAGGCCTTATCGGCCGTAGAATGTGAAATTGATTTGGTTAACGTGTTATTTAGAATTTTTAAAATTTTATGGTAGGTTGAATTGAAATTCGATTCGGAACGAAATAATTAGATTAAATTCAATTAGATTTAAGCTTAATTATCTATCTTTAATCACACTTGATTAACTAGCCTATATAAGGATAATTGGACTCCACTAGCTCATTCTAGACCTCTTTATTTCCTCATTTTTGAGCCTACAACCATTGGAGAGAGAGAGAAGAGAAAGAAATCAAGCTCAACTAGGGACATTGCTAGGGAATTTGAAGGAATTAGCTTGAACTTAGCTAGAATTTGAGACATTGGGAAGAATCACTCAAGAATTCAAAGAATTGAGACTTGTAGGTAAGAAATCCAACCCATAAGTTATGTAGTTGACTCATTCAATTTGTGAATTCAAAAGAAAATGAAAGATTAATGCATGAAATGAACTAATGTAGAAGGAAATAAGAAGATTAGAGCATGCATGTGCATTACATTGCATTTAGAGCATGTTGTCTACGAATTTGTCCCATGCATGTTTATATTTTGGTTTTAGTTTGAGAATTCAACATGTTTTTGTACCAAACATCTCAATTGATCATGTTTTGGAAAGTTGAAGCTCATATCATTACATGCAAGTCATGTTCTTGAAGTTTCAAGTTGAATTTTGAACAATTGACTTACTGTTAGGCCTTGATTTTGTAAAATGATCCTTAATTCTTGGGTTTTAAGGCTTTGAATTCGAGTTTTGGACTAACGAGTGCAATCTGGGAATTCCAGAATTTGCACCCTTCGTTCGAGCGGTGGAGTCTGCGCTCGAGCAAAGAATGAGAACTCTCAGAAGTTTTATAGACTTTTACATACCACTCGAGTGTAGGAAGTTGTGCTCAAGTGGAGACCCTTTTTACTCAATCTTGCGCTCGAGCGACCATCAAGCGTCCATCGAGCAGGAATATCGAGCAACCAGTACTTTTGCAGACTTTGCAGACCGCTCGAGCGGCCAATGTTGCGCTCGAGCGGACTGCCCTGTTTTTGAAAATTTGACTAAGTGTTCTAAATTGCATTTTAACATCCTCATTGTATCTTAGGCATTCCTAAGCCCTAATTGAGACATAGTAATGAGGATAAAGATTAGAAACACACCAAGATAGAAATGAAATGAGTTACGTACCTTCCGAGCGTGTGTTTCAGTAAGTATCTATTATGTGTTTGTGTAGGTCACGCGCTGTAAGCTATTTGATCTGTTTGCCTTATCTGATCTGCTAGTAGAGCCATCTGTGATTAATAACTTAGTAAAGCTATGTTCAACTTTATTTATTTTCTGTATGATGAAATAAGATCTATTTTATGAATGTTATGTTTTGTACAATAAATGATTCTTCAATTTCTAACAAGTATTCGTGGCATCCTTAGCATATTTGTTAGCTGTTACCCAGTATCGGAGGTTCTATTATGGAACTTGTTATATCTGTTATCAGTTACTCATACCGGAGGCTCTATCATGGAGCTCAACATATGTATTATATGTTACCCAGATCTGGAGGTTCCTTTACGGAACTGGTTACTCATATCCACCATCTGTTTCGTATCTATTCTGTTAGCACTAATGGATGTACCACGTACGATTAAGCATGAACTCTGATTTCTGTATTCGATTTAAACAAGAATATGAATATGAATATGAATCTGCCTCTATTTCTGAAATAAATATGAATCTGGTTTCCAAATCTGATATGGGATATTATTTATTTAAACCCCTTTACTCTGTTATTATTCACTGGGCTCTTGCTCACTATATTATTTATGTATGTAGGTGATCAGGTGCGTGACCAGGCTCAGTAATGGTAGCCTGAAGATCTGTTTTGTGTCGACCAACCACTGTGCCTTCCGAGGAGGTTCCCAAGAAGTTTAATGGTCGAGTTTGTGAATTATGTATGAGTTTTCAACTTTCTTTATTTAGTTTGAACAAGTTTTTGTATAACTGTTCCTAGGATTAAGTCCAGTTTGACTATGTGTACATGTAATGGTGACGTAAGGCTTTGTCAATATGATGTCATGTATGTGTGTAACTAAAGTTTTAAATTCCTATCCCATGTATGTCTGCACAGCTCAATAGACTATGTATGTTTTATATATTTGCTTCCGTAGCCCCTTATTATGTGTTACTTTGTTCAGAGGCCTTCGGTAATCTTAGGATTACTGGCTGATTACACTGCTAAACCTATAAGGACGGGTTTGGTTTGTAACAATTCGGTAGCTCTTCATCCCAAAGACCCTTAACTGCCTCCAACTTGGTCTTGATAATTTTTAACAAGGAGCGGTTGGTGACTTCAACCTGTCCATAAGCTTGGGGATAACCTGGAGAGGAAAAACATGTCTTAATACTGAGCTCCTCACAGAATTCCCTGAATTTGGCATTGTCAAACTGTTTGCCATTATCTGATACGATGGCCTGAGAAACTATGAATCTGCATACAATGGACTGCTAAATGAATCTAGTGGTATTCCGCTTAGTGATCTTGGCAAAAGGTTCTGCTTCTACCCACTTAGTGAAGTAGTCAATGGCAACCATAGCAAACTTGACTTGGCTTTCCCAATTGGCAAGGGACCTATTAGATCAATTCCCCATTTCGCAAAGGGTTAAGGACTACTAAGTGTGTTTAGTTCGGTTGGAGGGGCATGAGGTATGCTAGCAAAGTGCTGGCATTTGTCACATTTGAGTATGAAATCATTGGCATCTTGGCTGAGGGTGGGCCAGAAGTGGCCCATGAGAAGGATTTTATGGGCCAAAGATCGTCCCCCAAAGTGGTTTCCACAAACTTCTTTATGTATTTCTCTCATCACATAGGTGGCTTGATCAGCATTTAAACACCTGAGGTATAGCCGTGGGAATCCCCGCTTGTATAAGATGTTTTTAATGATAACATTATTGGCCGATCAAGCTCTGACCTTGTCTGCCTCTTTCCTATCTACTGGAAACACTCCCTATTCTAAGAACTGAATAATGCCTTATGCCCATGGGATATGTTTGTTCTGAAGTAGGTGGACCTTTTGTTGATCTTGTGAAATTTCTGGGTGTGCCAGGAATTCGATTCTGACTATGCGACTGAGGTCTAACTGGTCTGCTGAGGCTAATTGGGTCATTTCATCTGCTTAGGAGTTCTCAAACCGTGAGATATGCTTGATGTGGAAACTGTTGAAGAGACAGGTAAGGGGTAGAGTGATGTCTCTGTATGATCTCATTTTTTCCTCCTTCATATCAAGCTCCTCACTTATCTATCCAACCACCAATTGGGAATCACTAAACACTTAGAGATGGTCTATTCCAATATCTTTAGCCAGTCTGAGACCTACTATCAGGGCCTCGTACCCGGCCTTATTGTTACTATCAGAGGGCACATTTGAAGTCCTCACCCTCTAGGGTGGTGAGGATTAAGCCAACTCTACTGCCTTCTTTTATGAAAGAGCCATCAATGTTTAGAGTCTAGGAGTGGGGGTCAGCCTCCTCAAGAATGATGTGGGCTAGCGGGGGGGGGGGGGGTACGTTTAGGGTGAGATTGGTGAACTTAAGGATAAAATCTGCAACGACCTGGCCTTTGATGGCTGTTCGAGGTCGGTAGAAGATTTCATATTGGCTTAATTCAACAGACTACTGCATGAGCCTACCAGATGACTTTGGTTGCTGCATAACTTTTTTCAAAGGTTGGTTCATGAGAACCACGATGGAGTGGGCTTGAAAATATGGTCAGAGTCATCTGGAGGCAATGTCCAAAGCTAATGCCATCTTTTCCAACAGGGGATAGTTCTGCTCTGCCCCCTTAACCACTCGGCTAATGTAGTAAACTAGGCGCTGGACTAAGTCTTCCTCTTTGATCAGGGCGGCACTGACCGCAGTATTGGAAATGGCCAAGTAGAGGAGGAGGGTCTCCTTTGGAATTGCTTGAGAGAGGAAAGGAGGGTTGACCAAGCACTGTTTCAGTTGTTGGAATGCCTTCTCACATTCGGCGTTCCAAGTAAAAGCCTTCCTAGGCACCTTGAAGAATGGGAGACACTTGTCGGTTGCCCTTGAAATGAAATGATTAAAGGCGGCTACTCTACCAGTGAGCCGTTGAACCTCCTTTACTATTCTGGGAGACCGCATTTCTATTAAGGCCTTGATCTTCTCTGGATTGGCTTCAATTCCCCTGTGGCTGACCATGAAACCTAAGAATTTGCCAGACCCAACGCCAAAGGCATATTTCTCTAGATTTAGCTTCATTTTGTACTTGTGCAAGGTCTAGAAGGTCTCCTGCAGGTTTGACAAGTGATTTGAAGCAAGCTTGCTTTTAACGAGCATATCATTTACGTAGACCTCCATATTCCTACTTATCTGGTTTTTGAACATGACATTAACCAGTCGTTGGTAAGTGGCCCCCACGTTCTTCAGACCAAACGACATCATGCGATAATGGTAAGTCCCTCTGTCAGTAATAAAAGATGTGTGCTCTTGATCGGTTGCATGCATTAGGATCTGGTTATAGCCCAAAAAAGAGTCCATGAAACTAAGCATTTGATGGCCCACCGTTGCATCAACCAATAGATCTATCTTGGGTAATGGGTAGCTATCTTTGGGGCAAGCTCGATTGAGATCAGAATAGTTGATGCAGAGTTGCCACTTGCTATTGCTTTTGCAGACCAAGACCACATTGGATAACCATTTGGGATAGTCTACATTTTTTATGAACTTAGCCTTCAACAATTTGTTTATTTCTTTAGCGATGAGATTGTTGCGCTCCTAATGGAAAATGCGCTATTTTTGGCTGACTGGTCAGAATTGGGACTCAATGCTGAGACGATGAGTAATAGCAGAAGGATCGATGCCTAGCATGTCCTCATGAGTCCAAGCAAAGACATCCTTGTGCTCAGTGAGAAGAACTGCAAGGTCGGCCTTAGCCTAGGGGCTTAGCTGGCTGCCGATCTTGGCGGTCTTTTTTGGATCGGCAGAGTTAATGGGTACTTCCACTAACTCTTCAATTGGTTCCCCTTGGATTAGTTTCTTTTCGCCTCTAGCATCAAGGCCCTCAATGATCATGGCCTTTTTCACCTTTACCTCTTTTAACGAAGCAACGTAACATTCTCTAGCTACAGTTTGCTCGCCCCTTACGGTGTTGACCCCATGGTCAGTTGAAAATTTCGTTGCCAAATGGTACGTGGACGTTACAGCTTGGTAAGCATTGAGAGCTGTACGCGCAAGTATAATATTGTAAGCGTAGAGATAGTCAACGACCAAAAGGTGAGGATCTTTGTGGTTTTCCTTGGGTACTGGCCATAGTGATTGGAATATTGATGGATCCTATAGAGGTTATCTGATCACCTGTGAAACCAATTAAGGGGGTTTGCAAGGGTGATAATTTTTTTCCCCCGATCTTGAGCTGCTTAAAAGTATTGAGGAAGATAATATCTAATGAGTTGCCATTGTCAACGAGTACACGCCTGACTTTGTAGTTTGAGAGAAAAGAAGAAATGACCAGAGGGTCATTGTGAGGGTATCAGACTCCTATACAGTCTGCATATGTGAAAGTAATCGGCTTTGACCATTGTTTGGGCTACTTGTGGGGTCGGTCGACCATCGTCACTTCTTCGTCCACGCCTTGTCTGATCCTTCGGAGCTCGGCTCGTTGTGTCAACCGAGATTGTCCACTACACGTGTGTCCTCCTACAATGACCCTGATTTTTCCCAGTGGGGGTACGGGTCCTCCTTGTGCTCGGGGTTGTTGTTGGGCTCTATTATCATTTCGCCTAGGCTAGTCGATTGCCTTGGTGGAATGCGTCTATCGTTCCACCTTAGGGGATTAGCCCTGGCTCTTTGGTGTGGTCGGGTTATGGTGAATTGAGTTAAATGCCCTTGGCAGATTAGTTCCTCAACCTGATCCTTAAGACTGATGCACTCCTCGATGTTATGGCCATGGTTATGGTGGAAGCGACAATATTTGGATGGTTTCGTCAGATGGAATGAGACTTTAAAGGTTGGGGTCATTTTAGGTTATAGTCTTGTTAGATTTGGTTTAAGACTTGCTCCATGAGTGAGTTGAGAGGGGTATACCACTCGAAATGACCGGATGGATGGGAAGGGGCCGATTGTCGAAGTGTGGTGGTCGATCAGAATATTGAAGGGGTCGGTGAGTGTATTAAGAGTGTCTAAACTCAGGCTTTTTTCTCTTTTCTTTGGATTGTGGGGGTATGGACATAGAATCTTGGCAAGCTGCCAAAGAAGCTTCAGCATTCATGTATTTCTAGGCTTTAGCGAGGAAGATGGCCATGGTCATCGGAGGATTTTTGGAGAGGGAAAAGAGGAAATTAGATGGGCGTACACCAACCATGAAGGCTGTTAAAATGACCTTGTCATCATTCTCCTCAACTTGTAAAGCTTTTGTATTGAAGTAAGTGATAAAGCTACGTAGTGACTCTCCTTCTGTCACGACCCCAAACCGCCCCTAGTAGTTTGGTGCCATGATGGCCAGTAATCTGAGATTACCAAAGGCCTCTTACAAAAGATCACACACAATCAGAGTATACATATGGGGCTAACATGTGCGGAAGCAATATTTAAAACTAAATAGTCCATAAGAGCTGTGCATAGATCCAATGAAATGGCATACATCTTTAATTAAAGTCTTACAACTTGGTTACAACATAAATCAAATACATACATTACATCTTAACAAAAGGCTTCTCAGCCGACATAATCAAATACATGAATTACTAGGTCAAAACATAATCTTCATGGTTGCCGACACCCTCAATGCCGACCTAACATGCATACAAAACATCGGCACAAAACACACATCTCGGCGGAGCCGACTTCTTGCTTGGAACCTACATATATATAGAGAGGGTGAGTCTGGGAACTCAGTGAATGGTACAAGTAATAAAGGGTTTTCGTGAATGATTCCCGAGGTTCTTGGCAAAACATACATACATATCATATCATGTACTTCGGCAAAACTTATACAAAACATGTACTTGGCATAACTTGTAAAACATACACTTGTCATAACTTATTCAAACTTGCTTACTTATGTGACTTAGGCCCGTAGCCCTTTTTCACCTTGAACTTATGCGCTGCCTTAGGCCGGGTTGTTGGGGCTTAGTTCCCCCGCACCGCGTGCTCCAAAGTGACTTAACAAACTTAGGCCGGGTTATTGGGGCTTAGTTCCCCCGCACCACGTGCTCCAAAGTGACTTAACGAACTTAGGCCGGGTTATTGGGGCTTAGTTCCCCCGCACCACGTGCTCCAAAGTGACTTTACTCTAGATACGCAAGACTCATACTTGATATACAAAAGAGGGACAATCATTCATGCTTAACAAATACTTTTATGAAACAAGCAAAGCTTTAACAAATCTTTACAACATAACTTTATTAAGAATACCACTCACCTAGTTCTTAGAACGTCGGGATCACAGCAAAGGTTCAAGTCCTACAAACACATGGCAAAGTCTACTGAACATACTTCTTAGAACAAGTCTCACATACATGCATGCAATGATCTCGGGAAAACATGCTGGAAGTCAAAACACTGCTTTACATGTCAAGGAGACATGCTGGGTACCAACCAGGTCTTTGCCGAGGTTCCACACCTCCTGGCCGAGGTGTGGCCACCTAAGCTTCGGCGTGCATTGCATGCCGAGGTTCGTGCAAGACAAACTAAAGTGCAAGTGGTCATGCAAGGTAGGCCAAGGTGAGATACGATGCTTGGCCTAAGTGTGAGGCCTAGGCAAGAATGATCTCGGCGACTACACTTCGGGAAGTGAAGCCTGGAGATCTGGGTTTCCACCCGTGAAGAACATGAAGAACATGAACATGAACATGAAGAACATGAATGCCAAAATCATCATTTCCTTTATTCCAAAATCTGGGTTTTATGCTATGAGTTCGAAATCGTGGACCTGGGCACCCATACTCAAAGATCATATGAAAACAAACGTGAAAACATAAAACTTGACATGAGCTTTCGGATCAAAACATGGCTTTTCTTGAAGAACACTTGAACATCATTTCCTCTTTCTTAAAACCGAACTTCAAATCAATGCATGGCTTACAAATCATATTCAATCATGCAATGCAATAACATAAACATAAAGAACATCATGAGCAGATCAAGAATCTAACCTTAGAACACGGATCTAACGGTTGGATTCTCTAGAAATCAAGCTTGGAGCCCTACTCTCTCTCTAGAACTCCTCTCCCTCCCTTAGAGCTTCTCTCTCTTCTCTTCAAAACATAACATAACAAATGATGGGTTTCTCTCTCTCTGCCGGCTGATATACATTCAGCTCGGACACGTGGCACTACTGGGTTGGTTCTCCTCAAAAAGGTGACTGATTGACAAGACAAGGTGTAAGACAAAGCGTACTCAACAAGCTTCACGGCAAAACACTCCGGCAAGGAATGACATCGGCAAGGACAAGGCATCGGCAAACAAAGGATGATGACTTCGGCTAGGAACAAGACTTCGGCACTAAGGTAACAATGATCTCGGCTAGGTAGGACAACACTTGACTAAGCTGTGCCACACCTCGGCCTAGATGTGCCACACCTCGGTCTAGGTCATGCCACTCCCAGACAAGATCACTTCGGTACAAAGGTAACATCTCGGCCCAGATAATACACATCTCGGCCTCGGCGATACACACCTCGGCCCAGATGATAATCATCTCGGCCAATATGCCTGGACAAAGGTGGAGGTCAAGCAAAGTACTTCTAGGCTTAGGATGACCTCGGCTTAACATATCCTAGGCTCATCATGACCTAGGCTTCACACAGCAAAGGGGAAACAAAGCATACATAAACACTTAGGCAATTCATGTAAGTACAAAACAAGGCAAAGTCCATGAAGGCAAATCTTAACATGGCAAATCACATGAATGCATACAAGTATGACTAAGGCATGAAATGTGGGTCCTTACATCCTTCCCCCCTTAAAGAAGTTTGGTCCCCAAACTTAACTTACCATGTTCCCAAAACCTCTCTGCATGTCAGACTCTCATCTTCTCTTATCAGAATTAGCTTTCACTCTGGGACAATCCTTAATACGATGACCCTTCTCACCACATCCGTAACATGCTCCAGTCGCTCGAAGACAATCCCCAAGATGTAGCTTCCCACAACTTGTACATGTCGGCCTGGTATCCCCTTCCTGATTTGTGTTGTTGGGATTGTGCATAACTGTCTCCTCGTCGTCATCATCCAGGTCTGCTTCTTCCTCGCGATTGTCATAAGTCTGCCTCTTCTTCTGTTTCCCTCCCGAACTCTGACTTCTGTTCAGGTTGGCTTCTGCCAGAATGGCTTTATCCAACACTCCAGCATACGTCGGCATGTTGAGCAAATTCACCTGATCTTGTATTGGTCCGCGAAGCCCACTCTCAAACTTCCTAGCCTTCATATATTCGTCGTTGACCATGTGAGGTGCATACCTCGCTAACTCGGTGAAGGCACGGTCATATTCAGCCACTGTTTTACTGCCTTGTGTCAATGTCTGGAATTCGGTAGCCTTACGGTTTCGAACACTCAGAGGGAAATGTTTGTTGTAGAACAGCTCCAAAAATCTAGCCCAAGTCAAGTCTGGGTTGCCTTCTCGGATCATCATCCACCATCTACGTGCGTCGTCATCCAATGTAAATGCTGCCAATGACACCTTCTGAGCGTCAGTACTGGGAAAAACCTCAAACAGCTTCTCCATCTCAAGAACCCATGCTTCTGCCTTCATCGGCTCTATACCTCCTTGGAACTTCGGCGGTTGCATCTTCTTGAACTCTTTGATCAAAGTCAATGTATCATCCCCATACAAAGCTGGCTGTGGAGGCACTTGTTGCACTGGAGGGGGTGGAGGCTGATCTTCACGTCGGCCATCGTTTTGTTCGGCCTGAGTAGATGTACCAATGTTCTGTTGCCTTGCTTGCCTTAACTCATGGGTCAGGCCTTCAACCAATCTTTCTAACCTGTCTATTCTGTCTTCGGACTGATCTCGGCGAACTGGGGGTCTACCTCTTCTCATGATACTAAATGTATGCAAACATGTGGCTCTTAAAATGAAATAAACAAATAAACATGTGTGCAAGTGAGTATGAGCATGCCAATGTAACAAATGCTGATGCCGAGATGATGCACACCTTATCAAGTAGCAAGCAACATGATGCAAATCCTAATATCAAGTTTAAGGGAATTCCTATGCTCTTTAGGACTCAAAGTGTGTGAACAACGTATTATAAGGAACTTGTGCTCTGATACCATTCTGTCACGACCCCAAACCGCCCCTAGTAGTTTGGTGCCATGATGGCCAGTAATCTGAGATTACCAAAGGCCTCTTACAAAAGATCACACACAATCAGAGTATACATATGGGGCTAACATGTGCGGAAGCAATATTTAAAACTAAATAGTCCATAAGAGCTGTGCATAGATCCAATGAAATGGCATACATCTTTAATTAAAGTCTTACAACTTGGTTACAACATAAATCAAATACATACATTACATCTTAACAAAAGGCTTCTCAGCCGACATAATCAAATACATGAATTACTAGGTCAAAACATAATCTTCATGGTTGCCGACACCCTCAATGCCGACCTAACATGCATACAAAACATCGGCACAAAACACACATCTCGGCGGAGCCGACTTCTTGCTTGGAACCTACATATATATAGAGAGGGTGAGTCTGGGAACTCAGTGAATGGTACAAGTAATAAAGGGTTTTCGTGAATGATTCCCGAGGTTCTTGGCAAAACATACATACATATCATATCATGTACTTCGGCAAAACTTATACAAAACATGTACTTGGCATAACTTGTAAAACATACACTTGTCATAACTTATTCAAACTTGCTTACTTATGTGACTTAGGCCCGTAGCCCTTTTTCACCTTGAACTTATGCGCTGCCTTAGGCCGGGTTGTTGGGGCTTAGTTCCCCCGCACCGCGTGCTCCAAAGTGACTTAACAAACTTAGGCCGGGTTATTGGGGCTTAGTTCCCCCGCACCACGTGCTCCAAAGTGACTTAACGAACTTAGGCCGGGTTATTGGGGCTTAGTTCCCCCGCACCACGTGCTCCAAAGTGACTTTACTCTAGATACGCAAGACTCATACTTGATATACAAAAGAGGGACAATCATTCATGCTTAACAAATACTTTTATGAAACAAGCAAAGCTTTAACAAATCTTTACAACATAACTTTATTAAGAATACCACTCACCTAGTTCTTAGAACGTCGGGATCACAGCAAAGGTTCAAGTCCTACAAACACATGGCAAAGTCTACTGAACATACTTCTTAGAACAAGTCTCACATACATGCATGCAATGATCTCGGGAAAACATGCTGGAAGTCAAAACACTGCTTTACATGTCAAGGAGACATGCTGGGTACCAACCAGGTCTTTGCCGAGGTTCCACACCTCCTGGCCGAGGTGTGGCCACCTAAGCTTCGGCGTGCATTGCATGCCGAGGTTCGTGCAAGACAAACTAAAGTGCAAGTGGTCATGCAAGGTAGGCCAAGGTGAGATACGATGCTTGGCCTAAGTGTGAGGCCTAGGCAAGAATGATCTCGGCGACTACACTTCGGGAAGTGAAGCCTGGAGATCTGGGTTTCCACCCGTGAAGAACATGAAGAACATGAACATGAACATGAAGAACATGAATGCCAAAATCATCATTTCCTTTATTCCAAAATCTGGGTTTTATGCTATGAGTTCGAAATCGTGGACCTGGGCACCCATACTCAAAGATCATATGAAAACAAACGTGAAAACATAAAACTTGACATGAGCTTTCGGATCAAAACATGGCTTTTCTTGAAGAACACTTGAACATCATTTCCTCTTTCTTAAAACCGAACTTCAAATCAATGCATGGCTTACAAATCATATTCAATCATGCAATGCAATAACATAAACATAAAGAACATCATGAGCAGATCAAGAATCTAACCTTAGAACACGGATCTAACGGTTGGATTCTCTAGAAATCAAGCTTGGAGCCCTACTCTCTCTCTAGAACTCCTCTCCCTCCCTTAGAGCTTCTCTCTCTTCTCTTCAAAACATAACATAACAAATGATGGGTTTCTCTCTCTCTGCCGGCTGATATACATTCAGCTCGGACACGTGGCACTACTGGGTTGGTTCTCCTCAAAAAGGTGACTGATTGACAAGACAAGGTGTAAGACAAAGCGTACTCAACAAGCTTCACGGCAAAACACTCCGGCAAGGAATGACATCGGCAAGGACAAGGCATCGGCAAACAAAGGATGATGACTTCGGCTAGGAACAAGACTTCGGCACTAAGGTAACAATGATCTCGGCTAGGTAGGACAACACTTGACTAAGCTGTGCCACACCTCGGCCTAGATGTGCCACACCTCGGTCTAGGTCATGCCACTCCCAGACAAGATCACTTCGGTACAAAGGTAACATCTCGGCCCAGATAATACACATCTCGGCCTCGGCGATACACACCTCGGCCCAGATGATAATCATCTCGGCCAATATGCCTGGACAAAGGTGGAGGTCAAGCAAAGTACTTCTAGGCTTAGGATGACCTCGGCTTAACATATCCTAGGCTCATCATGACCTAGGCTTCACACAGCAAAGGGGAAACAAAGCATACATAAACACTTAGGCAATTCATGTAAGTACAAAACAAGGCAAAGTCCATGAAGGCAAACCTTAACATGGCAAATCACATGAATGCATACAAGTATGACTAAGGCATGAAATGTGGGTCCTTACACCTTCCATCTGTTGAATATTTAGCAGCTGAGTTGCTGGGTGTCCTTGACACTGAGTGCCAATGAAATGGCTCAAGAAGGGACACATGTGGTTAGAAGGGTTGATGATGGTAGGCTTGCTTTTGGTTTGGAGGAATATCTTGTGGTGGGAGAAAATGAGAAGCAGGAAGATCACGCTGGAGCAAAGTGTTGATCAGAGCTTGGTTTTGCTCAGCCAAGCGATTGATGCTGTTAGTAAGTTCTGCGAAATATGGAGGTGGGTTGTTTGGGTTGGAGGGCTCAGCTTGAGGGTTTCCAGCATTATGTTGCGAAGCCATGGATCTCGTCATAATCATTCACTCCGATGAAGAAAGTGAGCGAAGAAGGAACGGTTTCCGGTGTAATGAACACAATTGTCAACCGAAGCAAATTCCCATAAATGGCACCAATTGATAATGCAGTTTGGTTGGGAGAAGATGGGTCAGACTGATCCAAGCACTCCACGGGTTGACTGTACTTCATCTTCCTAATTGTACCTACAACAAGTCCAGTATGAAGGTTCTGAAATGGGGGTGGTTCCTTCCTGTGGACCCTCCGATGATCAAGTTAGATGAGGATGTGGTCAGAATAGCAGTTTAGAGAGAAGGCTAAGAGTAGAGAGAGAGAGAGAGAGAGAGAGAGAGAGAATTACTTGTCCCTAAGAATTTCTCAGAAACTTCCTTATATCTCTTACTAATCATTTCCTTATTCATTCAAGTTGTCTCGTTGGCCGAAAGTCTATAGTACACTTGTCGTCGGTCATAGTGGTTTCACCATGCCCTAGAGTGAGAGGTCTTGTTGCATTTAATGCCATGGAAATCTCATTTAATGCTTGGTGTATGGGCTCAATAACTCTGCAAGATCTTTGTCTACCAGATGGCTAATTTCCTACTTGACACATGCCTAGCTGGTGCCTGGGCTTGACCATTGTAAGTTCTCTATTGGGCTTGGTGTTGGGCTTGTTTTGCTGGGTTTCAACCAAGTGATTTTTTGGGTAACCCAAGACAATCGTGGGTTAGGCCCTCCTAGGCCATGCCTATCAACATTGTTTGTGTCACTACTCTCAGTCCTTTAGAAAATTAAAAACAATAAACAAAGAGATTGTGAAAATGGAACTTTTTGTTGAATTTTTGAAAACTACAGAGATTACAAGAAAGATAAAGAAAAACACTCTTGCTCACTTATAAGACTATGCTTTTTGGTTCTACTCTTACAAGACGCAACCACACCCTTTTATAGGCAAATAGTGAACTTCAACTTCCGAATTAAAATGTATAAAATTAAAAGATAAGAAACTTTTTATATTTTAATTTATTTAAACTAACAAAGCTAGTAGTGGTATCTCCACTACTTTGGTATTATTCAATATGTGACTCCTTTGTCTTTACTCACTATGTGATCCATTTTGTTGTCTCTCCTTGGCTGTATCCATCATGTAAGCTCTCTTTTGGTTTCTTATGTCTTGGCTTCTTCAGCCATGTGAGATTTTCTTGGTTTTGTTGTCCATGTGACTTGTCTGAAAGATTCTTGCCTTTTTTGGCTTGATTTGTCATGTGAACTTTTGCTTATTTTCAGCAATGCAAAGGTCCATGTCTTGTATTGAAGTAAATTTAGGCTCTTCTCTTGATTTTGTAGAGTTCCCAAACATTATCTCTTCTTAGAGTATCTTAAGTAATTCATTTTCTTTGTCTTCTCCCAACTTGGAGGGTTCAATGAAGACTCTCTCGCTTCTTACAATCACAACTCTCTTCCCATCATAGTAGTTTGTTGGTTCTAAATGGTGGAAAATAGTTTCTAATGTATTATGAAAAAATAAGAGCCTATCAATTTTGTCGATAATGGGATCATATCTCCTCCATGATCTTTCTTTTTTTTATCACGGTAGAAAGGATTTCAACTGGTTGCTGGGTAAAGATACTAGATCTGACTTGGTTAATAAAACTGAATTTTAGTTCTTTCAGCCAAAGTAGACATAATATGTGTAGTGATAAGTTTTGAGTTTACTCTCATAATTGTAATAGCATATTTAACTATTGCTGAAAATTCATTTAAAAGCTGAAAATCCTCTCTATCAATTTTCACAAAATCAACAATTCCTAGTTCAATCCAATGCATATTAATTTTATCCACTAATAACTTAAGACTTGTCCAGCCATAATCCTAATTTAAGGATTTTGCTAAGGATGGCATACGAAGGATTTCTTCGTGTTTATCTTGTTGTTTGGCAATTTGTTTAATTTTTTCAGCCAGCTCTTTTTGAAAAAAAAAAACGTTTCTATTTCTTTCAAAATAGAAATTCTTTTTTTCTCTTTCTTCCATCATTTTTTCATTATCGTGGATGATGTTAAACTCTTTTCCTAGAAACCCAACATAATCAGTAAGAGAACTGATAATTCTGCGCACATCGTTTTGTTTGTTATTACACAGAGCAAACCAAAAATCTTTAAAAGGTTTGCTACTTTATGGTGCTAGTCTCGAATTATAAAATGGTTTTTCAATTATAGTAGGGATTTTTGCTATATCTATGTCTTCAAGTTCGAAGGTTAACTAACCTTTTTGCTTTTTTGATGTTTCTCTTGTTAAGAATCCCTTTGAATTTTTTTGGTTAAAATTCGGATTTTTTTCTCTTTATTGTCACGGTTTCAAGCGTACGCGCTTTGTTAGATGAAGAATTTTTGAATCCTTCCACCGATAGTTTTCAAGTTTATGGCCTAGTTTTTTACAGTTCCAACAAACTAACATGGGTTTCTTCCCTTCGTCAGTTGCATTTGTGATTTCTTGCACTATAAAACTTAATCCTCTTGTTAGAGAATCTGTAATGGAATTTTTCTCAGAAGAAATATATTTAACATCAAAACTAAAATAATGAAACCATTGCGGCCATCTGTGTAGTCTACCTTGACTTACATCTCTTAAATCGTTTTTCAAAAAAGTCTTGAAACACTTATTATCTGTTTTGATAATGAAATGTTCATAAACTAAAAAAATATAAAAGGATTTTATACCATTTTTTATGGTAAGAAATTCTTTTTCATTAATGTGATATCCTGTTTTAGCTTCTTTAAAACTACCACTCCAATATCTACATATCTATTCTTCACATTTATTAGGATGTATTGATTTTAATACTGCTCCCCAATTATTCTCAGAGGCATTTGCTTCTAAGATTAATTTATCTCCTTGATTAGGTAAACTTAATTTAGAAAGATTTTTTTATTATATTCTTTATATTAGATATGTTTTTAGTATCTTCTTAATTCCAACTTCAATTTCTTTTCCTAAACTTTTTGCGTAATAGGTTTACTAATTCAGATAAGTTTGGAATAAACTTTCTGGCATACTTAATTATCCCAAAAAATCGTTGAAATTGTTTGACATCTCCTATCTCTTTAGGAAATTCCATAACTTTTTCAGAGATATGATCTTAAAGTACAACCTTTTTATTGTCATCAATTACTAATCTCAAAAATTTTATGGAATCTTTTCCCATTCAATTTTCTTTTCATATAGTACTAATTCATGTTCTATGAATTCTTGAGCTATTTTTTGGAGATGATTTCGATATTCTTCTGTACTTTTAGAAAAGACTAAAATATCATTTGCATATACTATACAATATTCTCCATGTTTACGAAAAATATTATCCTTTTTTTTTTAAATATAGGTAGAGCCTATTTTAAGCCAAATGATAAAATCTACCACTCATAATGTCCTTGTGGAGCGCTAAAAATAGTTAAAGGAATAGAGTTTTCTTCCATTCGAATTTGGCAATAGCCCCTTTTTAAATCAAATTTAGAAAAGAAATTGGTTAATTGAATTTTATTTATCAAAACATCTTTGTTAGACAATTTATAACCATCTTTTATGATTTTCTTGTTTAAAACTCTATAATTTATTATCATATGAGTTTTTCCTCTTAATTTTTCCACATGGTTCATTACCATTAATGCAGGACTAGAATGAGGACTTTTACTAAGTCGTATTAAACCTTGTCTTAATCAATCAAGAATTTTTTTTTTTTTTTTTTGAATTCCTTAATCATTTCAATATATCTAATGGATTTTACATTGATTACGTAGTTTGGATCCTCAAGCACTATTCTTACCCAAGGCTTGTCTTTCTGCCATAGTTTTAATAGGTTATCACTAAAATTATTTTCTAACATTTTCTTAATACTATCTAAACTCGGAATATTTTTTCCTTATTTTCCTTGATGATGATTTGTGATATTAGTGATACATTGTTCATCTTCTTCTTCACTATCAGTTATAGTGTCATTGTTGCTGCTAATCTCATCTTCAAATAGTTGTTGCCAAGTTTTTTCTTTGTCATTCTGGTTGTCTATTGTTTTAAGCTCATTACGCTAGGCTGCGTTTAGAGGTTCAATAGGTGTCAAGAAATTTGGTTCCGTAATTTTAACAGGATTAAAATCAAATTTACATTTTTGAGATGCATATTTGAGCAATGAAATTTCATTTATTTTAAGAGCAATATATGATTGATCTTGAATAAAATGTCTATTTTATTCTTATTTCAAAAATGCATTTCCAACTAAAAAATCAACATCCAAAAAAGGGAACTGAATTATTGTTCCATAATAAATTCTTTTTGATTAAGAATAACAGAAACATGATAACTTTCATATTCACTATCAGTTACAGTATTATTGTCGCTACTAATCTCATCTTCAAAATCTTATAAAAAAAAACTTAATTTTAACTATGAAATCATTGACTTCGGCTACTTTGCTATCTATGAAAACCTAAGGACTAGAGAGTTTGTCTTGTGTTATGCCTTATCACACTAGATTATTTTCAAGATGCTTCTTGATAATTTTTTGAAGCCTAGTCTTTTGGTTGCAACTTTAAAAGAAAATAATTTAGGATCTAGTGATAAAATTAAAAAAAATAAAATAAAATAAATGTATACCTATTAATCCTTACTCATTTAGGTTTATAAATGAGGGATTTATTAGGAATTTTTTTAAGTACTTCTATTTTAATTAGTTTATAACATATTTTTGTATTTCAATAAATTCTATTATTTGGGCATTTGATCCACCAAATCTTAATTCTTATATATAAGGTGTTTTATGGCCAATTTTACCCATACAAAGATTTTTTGAACGCTTAATAACTTTATGATGTGAACATTCATATTTTATAGTATAAATATTCACATCACGGAACATTTGCACTGTCAATGTGATTATTATTATTATTATTATTATTATTATTATTATTATTATTATTATTATTATTATTTTGGTAACTATGTCACCCATAAGACTTATTTGAACATACGAAAATAATCTGGATTAAGTAGAACATAAGTAAGTAGAGAGGGATTTATGAATAAATGTCTGTTTATAAATTGGATTTGTATTCTCTGAAGTTATATAACAATTTGGGATTGGTAGGCCGATTTTGGTAATTTAACTGTTTACTTTTTAGGATTTATGAAATAAAATATTTATACAAAAAATTAAATGATTGAATATCAACAATTATATATTTGAATCATATTTTTATTATAAAAATAGATGATTATTTTTAAAATTATATTTGTCTTCTAACTTTTTTTAAGTTTAATTCGATTGGCTTTTCTTTATGGGCTGGGCCGCAAGCTAAAACTTTAGGCCTAGGCCCCTGTCCAGCAGCTTGGCCCAGACAGGATCATGGGCTGGTTGACAAATGGCCAAGATAAAACCCTATATATATATATATATGTTTTTTTATTTTCATAGTTTTTGAATTTATTTAAATTTTTACTCAAGCTCCCTATTTTCTAATTCTGCTAGTATTCAATTAAGGGGCCTGCTCGCTTGCAATGAACACCATTATTATTCCCTAGAACATATTGCAAATTATTTCTTCCAATTTAATAACCGAAATCTCATGGAATTTACACTTGGTTTAGAGTACTACTTCAGTAGAGAATCACTCTAAAGAAAATGGCATAAAACCTTAAGCTTGTTTTATTTCTTGTCAAATTTTTCCTAAAGAAAATTCATCTCCGACCTAAAAAATAAAAGACAATTCTGGAATCATTGAGCATGATTCAACTATTCCTATTAACAAATGATAGATAGCAGAGAACAAAAAACAAAATGCCAGAAAATCTCTCTTTCTCAATCGTGGTGAATTGTGGTTTGCGAGTAGGCCAATAGGCGGCCTTTCATGGGCTGTGCAGGCGGCTCGAGAGTCGGGCAATCTTCAAACTTTATGTCTAGGTCTAACCCAAGCCTCATTTAGGTACCAATATGAGTTTTGCAGGGATTTTATTTGCATCTAAATTTTTTTTTAAGTATGTCTAATTTTGTAATACATTCTACTCCACCCGTCTCAAAATAATAGTCTCTTTTAGGAATCTAACTTTTTTAGTAGTACAATTATTTCACTTTAAAAAAATTGATTTTTCTAAAATTACCCTTTGATAGTACATTTCTTGAAAAATATCAATTGTCATAATTATACTTTTGTGTTGTTAATGAATTTAAAAAAAGGGCAAAATAAGAAATTTATATTATTTTAGTTCTTGATTTTTGAAAAGGGAACTAATGAAAAATGGAATAAGGAACTAATATTTTGAGACGAAGGGAGTATTAAAATATTTAAGATTATAATTTACTCTTAAATTCTCAATACACCTTATATGTTTTTTTCCAAATTACTTTCAAGGTACATCCAAATAATAAACAAATCAAAAATCTCAACTTATACCACTTTAAAAAAAAAAAAAATCAAAAATCCTGAGGCTTATTAATATTATTTTAGAAGGTGATGTAAGATTATAGGATCTATATACTAGAAATCAAAACACTATGAATGTAAGTAACTACTAAAATATAAACTCAGATACATACCGTTTGATTCCGTTATTGTCTTGAGTTTTGCTTTCTTGAAAGAATATGACATTCACAATTAGAAAACCTTAGCACCAGCTCTTCCCCTCCTCCTAATCTTTTTGTTGTCTTTTCAATGGGGCTGACAGCCCTTTGATCTACATAGATATAGATATATGTAAACCCTAATAAGGATAGGAGAGGGGACTGGGCCTAAATAAAACAATTACTGTGCCCTCCCATTAAGGAACCCAACTAACTTAAAACAAGGCTTACACCTCCATATCACATATCCACATATAAAATAATATATACACTAAGATGACCATGGCCCAAACTTTATGGATCATAATAATATTTTTGGGCTCATACCAGTCAATCTATCTGAATCACGTTCAACCCGTTTTTCACAAACCAAACAAAATATAGTCAATGACAGCCTAATTAAGAATAAATTCTTACATTCTCCCACTTAGGCAACATTAACTACTACTTTAAGAAATTATTTTATTTAAGAAAAATGACTCTCGGGTTAAACAACTTTAGTGGCCACATAAACGTGATTCAGAATAAAAACATCTCAGCACAGAATCCCGTTCAATGAGAAATATTAATATCGAACTGTAGCGGTAATTATGCTATTGAACAACATAAACCTTCCACAATTACAAACACTAATATCTCACCAACATGGATTCCCATATGTGATAAAGTGTAGTGTGGAATTTCAGCATAATTGATCCAAAGATTATATAACATGCTAATTCCACATTCAGTCCTCTGTATGGGCTTGACAAGACCCTGCAAGGAATTTTATTCCATTTTACACTTCCAAAAGAAGCCTTTATTCCTCTAAACCGAGGTCTTTCATGCTTTAAACCAAGCATCATACTTTATGGATCCATATACACTTCTAAACCAAAGTGTTAATCTTTATATCTCAAAATTGAAATATAACTGTAAGAGCTCATGTAAGAGGTATACATATATGACAATTACCATTTATGTGTACACACACATAACTATAAACAAAATGTGAATAAACACATTAAACTTTATTAACTGAAATATACCATAGATAATATTCATGGGTAAAAAATTTCTTTAACCAAGCACATAAAAAACTGTAAAGTACCCATATGCTCAATATATTTAGCAAACTAAAATTTGGCCTAAGCCCTATATTTAGAGGATCAACTAGTATGTATTCTATAACATGTGCTCATAAAGAATATCATCTTTAACAACTCTCTAATTCTAAAGTACTTTAAAATTATGTATTTAACACCATCAGAGTTTTTGTTATTCTTCATAGAGAAAATTAAAACCATATATCATAATACATCTTTATAGTTTTGGAGATGAAATTAACAATTCCAAACTCTGAAATAAAATTCTTTAATTACATAACTCAAGTCGAACTCTAAAATATGTTTGTATAGTAAAAAATTATAAGAGATTTTATGAAACTCTTTCATGAAACAAGATCTCATGCAAACATAAAAAATGTAACCAGTAACAGACACTATATATATCATCTGAGCAACTTTCAAAGTCGACATTATACAACCAATAATATTAACATGATTAATTCTTCTATAGCCAATTGTATAATCTTTAATTCTCTATAAATATCATGACACTTTATGTCTTTCAACCCAATGGTCAAGGCTTAAATTATAATAATAATTGTCTAACAAACTAATTGCATATGCACCAAGTTTAATTCAAACTTCATAATTCATTAAACTCTCACAAACACTAGCATACAAGACATTCCTCATGAACTTTTTCTCAAAATCATTTTATGAATACTGAATGTTACTTAATTAATCTCGATCATTAAGAAGAGCAACGTAAAGCTTTCAATTCTGCATATTAAATTCAGTAAAAATGTGATCTAGGTATGCTCTTTGAGATGAGACAAATAATCCTCTAAGTTATTTTTCAAGCATCTCAATGCCAAACACATAAAATATTTTATCAAGATATTTTATATCAAAAATTTATTAACAACAATATCTTCACATCAAGTATCAATTCGAAATTATTACTAATAAGTAAAATTCCATCGCTATAAAGGATCAAGAAAAATAAATTGCTCCCACTGAGCTTGAGATGTATGCGTAAATTAATAGTATTATCCATAAAGCCAAGTAATAATATTTGGTGTGTAACGCCCTCAAAAATACATAAAACCCCACATCCTCGTCAAGCATTGATATAAGAGAAATAAACATCTTTCTATTCATCTGAGCATTCATTATAAAAGTATTACATGTTGACAACAAAAGTAAATGCCCTATGGGCTTACAACTTTCCAAGCCAACACTTGGTTACAAAAAAAGAGTACTAACTCAAATACATAGTAAGCCCTTGGCTTGAGTTTACATGTAATACATCAAAAGATAACAAAATAATCAAAAGAGTCTTCTACTCTCAGAACCTTCCAAGCTATGATCTTGGAGGTGGCATATCACCTGGACCTGAAAATGATATCCCATATAGGGTGAGCCAAAGCCCAGTAGAGATATACTAAACCAAATATAAGCAATGCCTAAAATAATAGCATGTGATAGATGGTCAACACTTATAACAATTTACATCACATTACTGTTCCATGACAATCATGCCCATGTTACATTTCACTTTCCTTTACTTATCAATTCAATTCATAAACGTGGCTCAGAACCTGCCAGATAACTTAAAAGAGATTACATCTCAAATTAGCAATATTTCCAATTCAATTGGGATAGCAACTCATGTTAAACATTTCTTACTTCATAATAGATACACATTTTAGTGCTGTATCAGCCTCAGCCAAAATCACTTCCATACTTCACAAATGATACACATTTTAGTGCTGTATCAATATCAAACTAAATCCGGTTTAGAGGTCCATCCCCTATCTTCCCCTAAACCGTGGAGTACATCCCCCTATCTCCTCCCATATAACACAATGCATATAAACATTATCATATACATGTTCAATCAATACACAACTTTGATGTATTATTCCAAACCGTCATATACAATGTGATTAGTTTTAGTTTCCCTAATCAACATGCTGTGTCTACAACAATCAAGACTATCCTCCACCGATAGCCCAAAACAGTTATTTCTAAACAGAAAATAAATGCATAAACAGGTATAATCTCCACATTTCCATAGGTGAGTGATAAAATTAATCCAACTACACCATTCAATCCCATAATTTCCCAATTTCATAGATTTCACCTCATTTCCATATTTACTCAAATTAATTATACCAATTAATTTATTTCAATAATTAGGGAAATTTCCCAAATTCTCAATATCAACCCTAAGGTTTGTTTTCATCAACAATACCACATAAATTCAATTTTCTCAAATGTTTCTCATACATATGGGTTTTAATATTTGAAAACCCCCTTCTTTTATAAATTACAAAACAACCCCAACTTTCCTCAAAATTTCCCAATACCACCAACAAATCACAATAACCAAAATTGGAGACAAAAACTCATAAGATGGAGTAGGGTATCCCTACCTCGAAGTTAGAGCTCAAACGGAGATGAAGACCAAAACCCAACGTGCTCCAAATTCAATAATTTTCAGATTAAAGCAAAGCCCTCAACACCCTCTATCTTTTATACAAAGAGGCTAGGCTAGGAACTCACTAGAAGGAGATGAAACCTTAGAGAGAAGGTTTGTAGAGAGAGAGAGAGCTCAGATCTAGGGTTTGTATAAAGAAAAGAGGTGAAAAAGTGAAGTGTTTCCCGCTGCTGCGATCTGATATACAACAGGCTCGCTCGAGCGAAGGATTGGTCACTCGAGCAACCAAACACAAAGAACCCTCGCTCGAGCGAAGAAAGTCTCACTCGAGCCAACAATACGAAGCTTCAGGTCGGCAACCCAGAAGCACGCTCGAGCGACAGAATGCTCGCTCGAGCGGAGAAACTCAAAACATACACCTCGCTCGCTCGAGCGAAGGAAAGCTCGCTCGAGCCAAGAAATGTAACTCTCAGGTCCAGAACCAGACGCAGACGCACGCTCGAGCGAAGGAACCCTGGCTCGCGCGAAGAATCCAAAACACAGAGCTCGCTCGAGCGAAGGACCAAAATTCTGGGCAGCAACCATTTGCTCCCAAGCACACCAAACCTGTAACAAACCTGCCCAAAACATCCTATAACTCAAATACAAAGTATTGAAGGATGGAAACAAGATACATACAACAACAAGCTCCACAGAACCCAAGTCCGGATACAACAGCCGAATGGGGGAAAAACCGGGATCGCTATAACCTCCCCCTCTTAAGGAATTTCGTCCCCAAAATTAAGCATATGTTTTAAAAAAAAACAAGTTTTTCTCAATTTTTGACAATGTTATCAACCAACATTTCACAACTTGACCCATTATTGGTCACCCCATCTCTATTCAAGAGGCATCTTACAATATATGTTCCAACATGCATTATCAACACGCATCTTTTTCAATTCCAACAATTCTCAATGTACATGGTTCACAATTCCATAATATATTCGATGCCAATATTACATTTGCATTTCTACAACATATTTAACATATAAAATGCTCAAATAAACTTCCATTTCCAAGGCATATACAATAATACCTCCACAATATTTCCATAAACCAAACATATACAATGTTTTACAACTTAAGACATACACAATGCTCTTAAGGTTCATCAATACAGCAAAATATACAATACATGCTCACACATCCACAAATAGATCCGGATACTTCTCTCAGACCTCCAATTCACGTTCCCAAGTGGCTTCTTCCACTCCGTGATGTTTCCACAACACCTTTACCAAGGGAATGGTCTTGCCTCGCAAGACTTGATCCTGCTTATCCAAGACCCGAACCGGTCTCTCCTCATACGAGGCATCCTCATCAACCTCTAAGTCGGTCCAATCCAATACATGCGATGGATCTGGCTCGTATTTTCGAAGCATACTAACATGAAACACGTCATGAACTCCGGACAACTGCGGCGGCAAAGCTAAACGGTAGGCAACCTCGCCAATCCTCTCAAGGATCTCGAAAGGCCCAATAAATCGAGGAGACAACTTCCCTTTCTTACCAAATCTCATCAAACCCCGCTTGGGTGATATCTTTAGAAACACGTGGTCACCCACCTCAAATGCCAAAGGCCTCCTCCGACGGTCGGCATAACATTTTTGACGACTCTGGGCTGTAACAAGCCTCCTACGGATAAGTTCAACTTTCTTCGTGGTTTCTCTCACCAACTCCGGGCCCAACAAAGGTGCATCACCCAACTCGGCCCAACAAACTGGAGACCTACAAGGTCGGCCATACAAGGCCTCAAACGGTGCCATACCGATACTTGACTGAAAACAGTTGTTGTAGGCAAACTCCACCAAGGGCAAGTGCCTCTCCCATGACCCACTAAAGTCAAGAACACAACCCCGAAGCATATCCTCAAGGATCTGAATAGTACGCTCGGACTGCCCATCAATCTGAGGGTGATAAGCCGTGCTAAAGGTCAGTCTAGTACCCAAGGCACTCTGCAAACTCTGCCATAACCTAGCAGTAAAGTGTGGATCTCTATCTGAGACGATCGACACTGGGACCCCGTGCAACCTCACTATGTCCCGAATATACAAGTCGGCAAGATGATCTATCGAATCTCTCACGCGCATAGGGATGAAGTGCGCCGACTTAGTCAACCGGTCTACAACCACCCAAATAGCATCACACCCCGCTGAGTCCTCGGAAGACCTACAGCGAAGTCCATGGTGACATGCTCCCACTTCCACTCGGCAATAGGCAAGGGTTGTAACAAACCCGCTGACCTTTGATGTTCGGCCTTCACTTGCTGACAAGTAAGGCACTTAGACACAAAAACTGCCACATCTCTCTTCATACCCCTCCACCAAAACTGGCGCCCCAAATCACGATACATCTTAGTGCCTCCTGGATATACCACAAGGCGTGAATGGTGAAACTCTCAGAGTACCTCCTCTCGGCAAGACTCCGTCACAAACAAACGGTCTTGGTATCTCACACTCAAGTCGGGATACACAGTCAAACCCTTCTCAGCTTTCCCACTGGAGATCTTCTCTCGGAGGGATTCTACCTCAAGGTCACCTCTCTGTGCCTCTAACACTCGAGTCACAAGTGTAGGCTGCGCAACAACAGTAAACAAGGCCGCAGCCTCAACAGATTCGCCCAAAAGAAAATCAAACTCCCCAAGTGCCCCCAACATCTCCCACTCCCGGATGGCTATACTAGCGACATCACTAATGGATTTCCTGCTAAGGGCATCGGCCACAACATTGGCCTTCCCCGGATGATAATGTAACTCGAAGTTGTAATCCTCAATAAACTCCATCCACCTCCTCTACCTCAAGTTCAAGTCCTTCTGTGTAAATAGATATTTCAGACTCTTATGATCTGAGAATACCTCGAACCTCTCACCATAAAGGTAGTGCCTCCAAATCTTCAAGGCAAAGATCACAGCTGCTAACTCTAGGTCATGTGTAGGGTAATTCTTCTCGTGTATTTTCAACTGACGTGAGCCATAGGCTACCACTTTCCCCTCTTGCATCAACACACAACCCAAACCCTCTCGTGAGGCATCACAGTAAACAGCATAACCCAAACCTCTCTCCGGAATGATCAACACTAGAGCGGTAGTAAGTCTAACTTTCAGCTCTTGGAACGACTTTTCACAAGTCTCACTCCATACAAATTTGACCCCTTTCCGTGTCAATCTAGTCAGCGGCGAAGCTAGCCTGGAGAAATCTTTCACAAACTGGCGGTAATACCCAGCCAATCCCAGAAAACTGCGGATCTCAAAAACGCTCTTAGGCTGTGCCCAATCTTGTATTGCCTTAACCTTGGATGTATTAACAGACACCCCTTCCTCGGAGACTACATGGCCTAAGAACTTGACTTCTCCTAGCCAGAACTCACACTTCCCAAATTTGGCATAAAGCCTATGGGCTCTAAGCAACTTAAGCACCACTCTCAAGTGTTCCTCGTGCTCCTCCTCCGAAGGTGAATAAATCAGAATGTCGTCCACGAAAACGACTGCAAAACGATCAAAAAATTCTCGGAATATTCAGTTCATCAAGTCCATAAAGACTGCCGGTGCATTGGTGAGCCCAAAAGGCATCACCAGAAACTCATAGTGGCCATACCGCGTACGGAATGCCATCTTAGGAATATCCTCCTCCCTGACCCTCAACTGGCGGTAACCCGATCTCAAGTCTATTTTGGAGAAACAACGGGAACCCTTCAACTGGTCAAACAAATCATCAATACGAGGCATAGGGTACTTATTCTTAACTGTAGCCCGATTCAATTTTCGGTAATCGATGGAAAGTCTCAAGGCACCATCTTTCTTTTTAGCAAAGAGGGCCGGTGCTCTCCACGGTGAAACGCTTGGGCGAATAAAGCCCTTATCTAGCAATTCCTGGAGCTAAACCTTCAACTCAACCAACTCGGCTGGGGCAGAACGATATGGTGCCATAAAAATCGGCACCGTACCGGGCACTAGATCAACGGAGAACTCAATCTCTCGGTGAGGTGGCAAACTGACAAGGTCCTCGGGAAAGACGTCCGAGTACTCACAAACCACTCTCGGCAATACAATCTGGGTCTCATCACACTCACTACTCAAAAGGCTAGCAAGAAGACCACTAAGCTCATTCCGCCCTCACGGATCATACACCGGTGGCAAAACACTACCAACCCAATCCCCCAAGAAATGGGAAACAATCCCCGCTCACGGTACATACGGTGACCCTCTAGCGGTAACAATCGATAACTGCCCGGTATGACGATAGCCAGTCCATACCCAAAATAACATCAAAACCCGACATGGGCATAACTACAAAAGAAAACGGAAGCCGGCGATCGGCGACTTCTATATCACAACCTCTACATCCTTGTTTCAAAATCAATTCACCCCCAACAGGTGATACAACACATATAGTAGATGCTAATTGTGCCAACTCCAGCCCCAAAATAGATGCAAATGCAGCAGATAAAAAGGAATAGGATGCACCCGTATCGATCAACACATTGGCAACCGAGTTGCAAAACAAGAAGGTACCTCTCACAACAGATGGAGCACGTACAAGATCCTGCGCGATAACAGCATACACGCGCCCAGAAGGTCTCTGATCAACCTGCTCACCCCTAGGAGCAAAAGACTGCTGCACAGACTGGGATGATGAAGCCCCCTGATTGGCCCTCGAGGCCTGAACAGACTGTGCTGGCTGAAAACTCTGCGTCTGCCTAGAACCAAACGCCCCCGATGTGGCACTCAACTGCGGACAGAACCTCTTTAGGTGCCCCGCCTGACCACACTGATAACAAGACAGTGACTGACCTCGGCCCTTACTCTGGCTCTGAGGTCGAGCCGAAGATGAAGCTGCTCTCTGACCTCCTCCCCTCTGTGGGCAAGCTGGAGACTTGTGGCCCAGCTGGCCACATTTGAAACAAGTCACGTCTCCCTGACTGCCTCTTCCAGAGCCTGCACTCGGCACTGGAAAGGTAGATCTAGCAAAACCTCCCTGAGACTGCTGAGGGTGTGAACCCCTCTGTCTCCTGCCATCACCCTGACCATCCTGACTCCTCTTGGAGCCTTTCTGCCCCTCCTCCTCCTGCATCATGATCTCCATATGGGCTGCAGCATCAACCAGACGCCCATAGTCTCGAGTCATAGACCCGCCAACTCTCATCTTGAGGCTGCGCCTCAACTTCTTCTCGAACTCGATACAACGGCGTTCCTCGGACGCCACAAGTTCAGGTGCAAACCTGGACAAACTAGTAAATGCAGCCTCAAACTCGGCCACTGAAGAACTCAGCTGCAAAAGCTGGCAGAACTGGTCTCTCAGCTTCTCCCTGACAGCTGGAGATAAGAACTTCTCCTGGAAAGCACCCGCAAAAGCCTTCCAAGTGCCACCAATACGACCCTTCATGAATTTCCACCACTGACCCGCATCCCCCTTAAGCTGGAAAGATGCCAAGGTCACTTTCAAAGCCCTGTCTTTGATGCCAAGCATCTCAAACGTTTTAGTCATCTGCTCCAGCCACTCACCAGCCTTAAGTGGCTCTTTCGAATCCCCCAAAAACTCATCCGGATTTGACCAGAAGAACTCCCTCTTCAGAAAAGAAGGTCCTACATCAACAACCTGTGCCTGGACTTGATTCTCAGCTCTGAGAATGTCCATTGATACCCTCAAAGCTCCTGCCATCTCGCGGGCTAAGGCGCCCATGGCCTGCTGACCTACTGGCTCGGCCACATTGGCCTGGCCAACCCCCTCCTGCTATGCCGGAATGTCATCCGGTATAGGCACCTCCTGCCTCCTAGGCCTACCTCGCCTACCACCACGTCCTCGTCCTGACATCCTAATAAAGGTAACGAAGAACATTAGCACATTCACAAATGTGTCGAAGCTATAACACTCGCATCCTAATGTAATGGACAACAGTAATTCATTCTACGTAGGCACATAATCACGTAAGCACTTACGAATTTCATTTCTGGATAGTGATAGTCCCGATGCGTTGCTAGAGTTCCAGTTAGAAACAACATTGATCAAGTGCTTTTCCAATAGGACTCCCAAAAACCCAAGGATTCAATCAACATCATAGAAACTACATTCCATACCCATATAACCACATAAACATGTTATCAAATAAACACATAATATCATACATAAGTCTCTAACAAGCGAGACAAACCCATTGTGATACTAATCACTTCCCACGTACCCAAAGTATTCGAACCCGGTACGCTCTGATACCAAGTTGTAACGCTTTCAAAAATAAATAAAACCCCACATCCTCGTCAAGCATTGATATAAGAGAAATAAACATCTTTCTATTCATCTGAGTATTCATTATAAAAGTATTACATGTTGACAACAAAACTAAATGCCCTATGGGCTTACAACTTTCCAAGCCAACACTTGGTTACAAAAAAAGAGTACTAACTCAAATACATAGTAAGCCCTTGGCTTGAGTTTACATGTAATACATCAAAAGATAACAAAATAATCAAAAGAGTCTTCTACTCCTAGAACCTTCCAAGCTATGATCTTGGAGGTGGCATATCACCTGGACCTGAAAATGAGGTCCCATATAGGGTGAGTCAAAGCCCAGTAGAGATATACTAAACCAAATATAAGCAATGCCTAAAATAATAGCATGTGATAGATGGTCAACACTTATAACAATTTACATCACATTACTGTTCCATGACAATCATGCCCATGTTACATTTCACTTTCCTTTACTTATCAATTCAATTCATAAACGTGGCTCAGAACCTGCCAGATAACTTAAAAGAGAATTACATCTCAAATTAGCTATATTTCCAATTCAATTGGGATAGCAACTCATGTTAAACATTTCTTGCTTCATAATAGATACACATTTTAGTGCTGTATCAGCCTCAGCCAAAATCACTTCCATACTTCACAAATGAAGCACATTTTAGTGCCGTATCAATATCAAACTAAATCCGGTTTAGAGGTCCATCCCCTATCTTCCCCTAAACCGTGGAGTACATCCCCTATCTCCTCCCATATAACACAATGCATATAAACATTATCATATACATGTTCAATCAATACACAACTTTGGTGTATTATTCCAAACCGTCATATACAATGTGATTAGTTTTAGTTTCCCTAATCAACATGCTGTGTCTACAACAATCAAGACTATCCTCCATCGATAGCCCAAAACAGTTATTTCTAAACAGAAAATAAATGCATAAACAGGTATAATCTCCACATTTCCATAGGTGAGTGATAAAATTAATCCAACTACACCATTCAATCCCATAACTTCCCAATCTCATAGATTTCACCTCATTTCCATATTTACTCAAATTAATTATACCAATTAATTTATTTCAATAATTAGGGAAATTTCCCAAATTCTCAATATCAACCCTAAGGTTTGTTTTCATCAACAATACCACATAAATTCAATTTTCTCAAATGTTTCTCATACATATGGGTTTTAATATTTGAAAACCCCCTTCTTTTATAAATTACAAAACAACCCCAACTTTCCTCAAAATTTCCCAATACCACCAACAAATCACAATAACCAAAATTAAAGACAAAAACTCATAAGATGGAGTAGGGTATCCCTACCTCGAAGTTAGAGCTCAAACGGAGACGAAGACCAAAACCCAACGTGCTCCAAATTCAATAATTTTCAGATTAAAGCAAAGCCGTCAACACCCTCTATCTTTTATACAAAGAGGCTAGGCTAGGAACTCACTAGAAGGAGATGAAACCTTAGAGAGAAGGTTTGTAGAGAGAGAGAGAGCTCAGATCTAGGGTTTGTATAAAGAAAAGAGGTGAAAAAGTGAAGTGTTTCCCGCTGCTGCGATCTGATATACAACAGGCTCGCTCGAGCGAAGGATTGGTCACTCAAGCGACCAAACACAAAGAACCCTCGCTCGAGCGAAGAAAGTCTCACTCGAGCCAACAATACGAAGCTTCAGGTCGGCAACCCAGAAGCACGCTCGAGCGACAGAATGCTCGCTCGAGCGGAGAAACTCAAAACATACACCTCGCTCGCTCGAACGAAGGAAAGCTCGCTCGAGCCAAGAAATATAACTCTCAGGTCCAGAACCAGACGCAGACGCACGCTTGAGCGAAGGAACCCTGGCTCGAGCGAAGAAGTCAAAACACAGAGTTCGCTCGAGCGACAAAGTGCTCGCTCGAGCAAAGTACCAAAATTCTGGGCAGCAACCATTTGCTCCCAAGCACACCAAACCTGTAACAAACCTGCCGAAAACATCCTATAACTCAAATATAAAGTATTGAAGGATGGAAACAAGATATATACAACAACAAGCTCCACGGAACCTAAGTTCGGATACAACAACCGAATGGGGGAAAAACCGGGATCGCTATATGGTGAACCTTTAAATATCATTACTCAAAAATTCGTTTAAAACCATAGATAAATTTGTTTAACTTACAAGTCAAATTTATTTTGTTTGGCGAAGCAAAAGATAAAAATGTCACAATACCACTATAATCATTATAAACCTATATTTATGACATTGGTAAGAACAATACTCTTTTCAAATCACAACCTCTTGCAATAGCATTGTATTTATTTATTTATCTTTTAAAAAAAATAATACTCATTAGATTTCAAACTTTTAAAAATGTATAACATGATCTCGTATCCAATTAATAATTTGTACCAATTCATTTACCATATTACAAATCGCCAATATCTTCATCATACGTAACAATCATCTCTTCAATCTCTTGATATTGCTCATTTAGAAAAATAATATAATTTCAAGGATCTTTTAATTTTATGAGAATGTCTAGAAGGTTGCACATGTTATACATGTTCAACTTTTATCAACAGACTGAATAGACACTTCAGATTCTACTTGCACTCTCACTTTCTCTATGTGAGAATGAACGGACCAATTTATTATAATAGGCACAAGTATACAAGAAGATTTATATATTTAAATTGTTCACCAATCTAATAACTTCACATTTTAAAAGCTTGAAAGATTCTTATGTCAGAAGCAAGATAATAGAACCATTGACAACTTACAAAGTAACAACAAATAGCTATAGGTCCCATATTGATTTCAAAAATACATCATAAAATTTTTTACTTCTGTACAATCCCAAACTCAAAAGTTATTCTAACTAAATTTTATATTAGTTCACAATTCAAAAGTGTTTTAAAAATATTTTTAACTTAGTACCATATGTAAAGTATACACAAGTATACATAGCAATTAAAAATATTTTATCACAAAAACTTGTATAATTTAAACATGTTAACATACACCTCATCATTTTATTGGAGTCCAATTACGACACTCAAGTACTCAACTTTCTTTCGAAGTTACAAGCATGATATGTTTAAATTGATTCCACAATTTTATAAAAAAAAAATTAATAAGAGGTTATGCACATTAACCAAACTTATCATGTTCACTATAATATCGATCTTCAATTAATAATTTTAAAATCTTTATCAGTGTGTTTTTCAACATAAACGAGATTAGACAAATGCGTAACATCAATACTCATTTATGAAATTAATAAAATAATTTCTCACACACACCTTATGATAAATGAAAACTATTTCAATTATTATTATTATTATTTTATTTATTACCAAAATTAAAAATAATAACAATGCTTATTTTGTTGACATTAAAATCGAACTGTATCTCATGGATAATATAAAAATAACATTCTTCAAAATAAGATCAGTACTAAACTATAACTTAAATAACTTGACCAGAAAATAAAATTTTGATTAACACAAGCAATTTTTTTTAAAAGCAGTTTAAAAAATAAATAAGGAGATTCCAAAGGTGGGAAGAGCGTCATAGGTCACAAAAAATTCTAAAGAATTTTTCTTACTTCAGTTAATAATATATAAAGAGATTTGCGGAATATTCTGAAAAGGAAAACATAAAACACTGAAGAGAGATAACGATTTGTAAAAGTCGAAGGTATTATATAGAGCATTGTAGAGTATAATTTAGATTTTCTTATAAAAATCAACTAGTGAATATTTTAAAACTCTACCTTCTTAAATAGTTAACATTGAATATAATTTCAATCTTTCACACTATATTGAGGTCTTAATATAAATGGTTAAGAAGACACATTCTCGAGTATGTCAATATCTAAATCAGTTAGTCTTAAAGGTAACTCAATATCTTTTAACCAATTCATAATCAAAACTTTAATGGATTAAATTTGATTTTCATAAAAATATCTCCCTTCATTGCTTTTAATTCAATATAATATCATTCAATTATATATGGACAATAATAATCTCATAATCACAATTAATATTCTCATATATTTAAAATATATCACTCTTAAACTGAATATATAGAAAGCATGTTCACAACTCCAACTTTCAATTATACATAGGCAATTAGTATAATATCACAAGAATATGCTGTGAATAAACTTTAGCAATATTCTCAGATGTGCCAGAATGTATCACTATATAAACACCTTTGGGTTGAATATATAGAACACAATCAACATCTTTAAACTTCAATATAATCTTAATTAATTATACATGGGCAATAATTATAATCTCACAACAATGGGTTGCAAATAAACTTTAACAATCTTGTTAGATATTTCAGAATGTATCATCATATAAATACCTGTTGGGCTAAATATATAAGACACATTCTAACACCTATAAACAAGTCAACTAGCAAGAATGATTTATCAAGAAATTATCTCCTTTGGGTAGATAAATTCTTTCAAAAACAATAAAATTTCCCTTACTAGCGGCTCACACTACCTCTAAAATTAATACACTCAATTAACCCCCTTTGGGTGGTAATTGAGTGATATAATATTAGAAGAGCTTCCCAAAATCCTTATTGGTAAATCACTTTAAATCTCAATAAGTTAACCACTTCGGCAGTATCACCCATATTGATTCAAAAATCTTCCAACTGGGACTACAAAAATAAATATTTGTCCACCTTTAAAACTTTATTTATTTATTAACAATAATGCAATCTATAACCCATCAAAGCATATATAATATCATATTACGAATCACTACTAAACAGTTACTCAAAAATAATATATCACGGCCAACCAAAATTCGCATATGAATTTACAAAAATTACACCAAAGTGATATACATGATATAGAACTCTTAAACAATCTTAATGTATATGTAAAAGTCATAAAAACGAATATGTTTCATATGTTTTGTAAATATTTGATTAGGTAAGATTTGAAATATATATATATATCAATACAGATTCAATATACACACGTCCGTACTTCACAATTTTCGTAAAACTACCAGATCTAAATTACTTTTTTTATTTTTTATTTTATATAATACAATTGGAAGCAAACTATCAATACTCAAACAGTATGTACTTGTTATATTGAAAACGTTTGCTTGAAATTTCTAAAGCACAATTTTGAGATGCAAAAACATCATTCAGTAAAAGAAATATTAATTTATTCCTTATCATTATATAAAATAATTTTACTGAAATAATCTGCCACGATTTTGATTCTAGTATAAACTTGCTCTGATACCACATGTAAGATTATAGGATCTATATACTAGAAACCAAAACACTATGAATATAAGTAACTACTAAAATATAAACTCAGATACATACCATTTGATTCCGTTATTGTCTTGAGTTTTGTTTCCTTGAAAGAATATGGCATTCACATTTGGAAAACCTTAGCACTAGCTCTTCCCCTCCTTATTCTAATCTTTTTGTTGTCTTTTCAATGGGGTTGACAACCCTTTGATCTACACATATATAGATATATGTAAACCCTAATAAGAATATGAGAGGGGACTGGGCCTAAATAAAACAATTACTGGGCCCTCCCATTAAGGAACACAAATAACTTAAAACAGGCCTTACATCTCCATATCACATATCCACATATAAAATAATATATACACTAAGATGACCATGGCCCAAACTTTATGGATCACAATAATAATTTTGGGCTTATACCAGTCAATCTATCTGAATCACGTTATAACAACCCTCGCATTGCCTTAGTCATACAAACATGCATATATATATATATATGATTTTGTCTTGTTAAGCTTGCATTTCAAATCTTGTCTTTGTTTTTGCTTAAGTGTTACTGCATGCTTTGTTCCTTGCTTGGTGTGAGTTTAGCCGAGGTCACCTAAGCCTGGGTCGCACCTTTGAACCTCTTATGCCTAGGACCATCTTGGAACCACTTTGGTTCACCTCCACCTCCACCCTGGCATATTGGCCGAGATGTCATTATCTAGGCTGAAGTGTTCATCACCAAGGCCGAGATGTGTTATCTAGGCCGAGATGTTATCCTTGCACCTAAGTGATCTTGTTTCTAGACTGGAATGACCTAGACCGAGGTGTGGCACATCTAGGCCGAGGTGTGGCACATCTAGGCCGAGGTGTGGCACAGCTAGGCCAAGTGTTATCCTTCCTAGCCGAGATTATTGAGACCTTACTTGCTGAAGCCCTGTCCTTAGCCGAGATCATTACCTGCCGGAGTGCCTATGCCATCTTGCTTGTTGAACACACTTTGTCATAGTCTTATCTTTTCACTCAGTCACCTTTTTGAGAAGAGCCAACCAGCCGATGCCACGTGTTCCAGCAGAGGGTTAAGTCAGTGAGCTGTTGAGAAACACATCATTTTGTATCATATCCTTGTCTTTTAGAGAGAGAGGCTCTGGGAAGAAGAAGGAGGAGTTCTTAGAGAGGGAATAGATTTCCAAGCTTGATCTTTACACCTTGAGCCGTTAGATTCATGTCTTGAGGTTAGAATCTTGATCTACTCTTGTTGTTCTTATTGTTCATCTAGCTGCATTACATGATCGAGCACGATTTGTAAGCCATGCATTGATTTAAAGTTTGGTTTTAGAAAGAGAAAGTGATATTCATGTGTTCTTGAATAAAAGCCTTGTTTGATCCGAAAGCTTGCATCAAGATTCATGTTTTTGTGTTTGTTTTCTTAAGGTCTTCAAGTATGGGTACCTAGGTCCATGTTTTCGAACTCATCTCATGAAATCCTAGATTTCGTAATAACAAGTTGTGATTAAGCATTCATGTTTTTCATGTTCTTCATGTTCTTCAGCAGAGGGAAACCCAGATTTTCCCGACTTTATTTTCCTTGAATGTGGCCATCGGGACCACACCTCGGCAAGGAGGTGTGGGACCTCGGCCAAGACCTGGTTGGTATCCATTATGTTTTCCCCAGATGAGAAACAGTGTTTTGTTTTGGTCCGGCTTTGTTTTGAAGGAATGCCGAGATCATTTGCATTCATGTAAAGCTTGTTTGAGAGTGCATTCAATAGACTTTGCCATGTGTTTGTAGGACTTGGACTCTTGCTTTGACCTCGACATTTGAAGAACTAAGTGAGTGGTATTTTTAATAAAGTTATGTTATAACGTTTTGATAAAGCTTTGCTTTGCTTTGTTTTGGAAAAGTAATTGTTAAGCATGAATGACTATCCCTATTTTGTGTATCAAGTATTAACTTTGGTTTTGATAACATTCTTGACAAGTCCTTACGTGCTAGAGGACTCTAAGCCTTTGTAGCACAAGTCCTTACGTGCTAGAGGACTCTAAGCTTTTGTAGCACCTTTGTTTAATGTCATCCTTTGGTATTATGTTGATGTTATTAAACATCCCAGGAAGCTTTGAAAGATTTGATTGATGAACTTGATTCATCCCATGTTTTGTTACAAGCTTTGATATGTATCGTTTTGGAAAAGATTTCGGATATCATTCATGCCAACCCCTTTATTGATTATGTCATTCACTGAGTATGCAAGCTCACCCTCTATATATATATATATATGTAGGTGATGAGCAGGATGGCGGTGACGCCTAGATGCGTTTGGCATGATGTTTTGGATTCATACTTTTGATAGCATCTTGAAGACTATGCTTCTTGGCTTGTGATTCATTGTATTTTGCATATGTCGGCTTGAGAAGCCTTTTGATCAAAATGTATTATGTACTTATTCATTTGTATTCAAGTTGTAAGACCTCGATATGATGTATGTCATTTCATTTGATTTATGCACAGCTCTTATGGACTAATCAAAATTAAATTATTGCTTCCGCACATGTAAGCCCCATATGTATACTCTGTTTGTGTGTGAATCCTTGTAAGTTGGCCTTTGGTAACCTCGGGTTACTGGCCATCATGGCACCATTCTACTAGGGGCGGAATGGGGTCGTGACACACGTTCAACCCGTTTTTCACAAACCAAACAAAATATAGTCAATGACAGCCTAATTAAGAATAAATTCTTACAGGTGACTCTCAATGTGATTAAAGCAATTCAATCAACCAATATTGACCTCTCTTATGTTGGGCTATTGGCTGCTGATGTGCGAGAAAATTTGTCTAGTTTTTCGGCAGGAAAATGCACTCATGTGTTGAGTACTGGCAATATGCTTGCTCATGGCTTGGCTCACAAAGCACTCGGTGAATAATTTCCATGCTTGGGTTCCTCCAAAAATTTATAAATTTGTAATCTCGGATATTTGAGTTGAAGTTGATGATAATAGTGAATTTTAGTATGGTGGATTGGAGATTTGAAGTGAGACAAAAAGATGAAAAGAAAATAATTCAAACTTGCAAAAAAAGATCAAGAGAGATATGAAAAATATGTATAAGTGGTTTGGATGTACCATGAGGAAAAAAAAAAATTTATTTTAAGGTTTAATATATATTGTCCTTATTAGTAAATTTACATTATGGTATAATAGGAACTAAAATTTTAATTGGGTGTACTAAATTATTATTTAAGTGTAAATAGAATCATCCAAATTTTGTCAGATAAAAGTCTAATGGATGGGTGGGCTTAGGCTTGGGTTGGGACATGATAATCTTTAATAGGCCAACAAAGGACAATGGGATGCTCATCATCAAACCCCCTGGTCAAATCAGACCCTGGATGTAATTTTTTTTATTTTTTTATCTTTTTATTTTTTATTTTTTATTTTTTTATCAGCAAAGATAAGCCTTCATTGATATAGAATTAAGGATGAAACTTACATTGAGCATTAATAAAGCAAAGACAAAAGAAAAGGAATCATGCTATAAACATCATAGCAAAGAACTTTAATCCCAATTAGGTTAGTACCAAAGAAAAAGCCCAATTATCTACAACACTATCTAACAGAAATGGTTAAAAGAGTATTCAACCAAAACAACCAAGTCAAAGATGCCCAACATACTCAAAACAGGGCTGATACAAATGAATAAAAGCCCAAATAGATACAAGGCACTAGCCACCCCTAATGGACCTAAATTTGAAAACCAAATCATTAACAGAGTAGTTGAAGTTCAGGACTTTATATTTTGCCTAAAGAGCCAGCCTCCCTTTAATTAGCTCTTGCAAATTCTCTCTAGAAACAGTAGAACCTCGGAACTTGCATTCATTCCTTGCCTTCCACAATAACCACATTATGGCACATGGCAATGCCTTCCAAAGCTTGTCTTCCACCTTTTTGAACTTCAATCCTTACCATCACTGCAGTAGCCCCTCAATGGAACCTGGAACAACCCATTGCACTCCACACCATGATAGAAAATTAGCTCAAATTTTCCACACAAACTGATAATGAAGCATTACATGTAACACAGTTTCTTCATGAACCTCACATAATAGACAGAGAACTAGTATTAGCATCAAGAGCACCAACACTTAGCAAAAAAGAAGATGTCTTCAGTCGACCTCTCCAAGCCAACCAACCAAAGAATTGTGCCTTGGGAGGGAGCTGAATAATGAGCCTTCCACAATAGCTAATCATTTGAATCAGACCTCAGCAATGGTGCAGAATCCAGTAGATGATTAAACGTTGTAATGAGCTCCTGTTCCCAAGAAAGCAAATTACTTCTGAGAGCCAAATCCTAGCTTCCATCTGCACTTCTTCTGTTGTAGAAGTCATACACAGTTCCATTTTTGTTCATGAACAACTAAAATAGCCTTGGGAATAGATCTTTGATACAAGTCTCACCCAACCACTTGTCAGACCAGAACATGCATCTTTTACCATTACCAATTTGATACTTGTGCTATCAATATTACATTAGATCTGGGTCAGTTGAAACCACAGATAGGATATCCAGCCATAGTCTAGAGCCCCTGGGATTATCAGTCAACATTGGGAGGCTTGGATTTCCATTTAACCATGTGAATTTTCCTTTTTTGATCAATGTCACCCCAGAGGAAAGAGGCTTGGATTTTATTGAATTCCTTTGCCACATTTTCTCCAAAGGAAAGGGATCTCCTTTTCCAACTAGCTAATTTTAGCTTGAATTTCCTTACAACTGGCTGCCAAGTAGATTTGAGTCTGCGGCTTGATCCAAGAGGCAAGCCCAAAAATTTGAGAGGTAACTGATGAGTGGTACAGTTCAGAGCATCTGCAAAATTACTGGCCTCTTCCCCATCAATGCCCACCCCAATTACCATGCTTTAGAGTAATTGATCTCAAGACCAGGAATAACTTCAAAACACCTTAAGATCCTTTTAACACACAATATTTCCTTCCAATTGGCTTCACATAATAAGATTGTATCATCTGCAAATTGTAAGTGAGAAACACATACCTTATCTCTGCCAATGACTGCTCCTTTAGAAAGCCCAAGTTTTAGCCCTTGAGATGAGGATGTTCAGACCTTCCACCACCATATTAAACAAGAATGGAGAGAGTGGGTTACCCTACCTTAGGCCCTTTTCAGCTGGAAATTCTGAGGTAGGATTGCCATTGACAAAAACTGATATCCTAGCTGTTAGATATATATTATTTATTATTTATCTATCTGTATTGTAATTGTATCTCATCTCTTTTTCTATACCTATCTCTGATGTATCTCTATCTTCTTTTCTACACTTATCTAGGTTTCAGCACAGCCTATAAATACAGACTTCTTGTATTTGATTATATTCATTCAATATAGAGTTTCTCCTTTCTCTTCTCTCACTACTTTCATAACATGGTATCAGAGCCTAGGATTCTCTCATAGCCTCTTTTTTTTTCCCTCACATTTTTTTTGGCAGATTGCTTCTGTCCCTTGTTTGTTTCTGCTGGCTTGTGTGTATCTAGTTCATCCGTATTTATACGTTTGGACTATACCAACCTCTTCGTCTCTTCAACACAAAGCCAACGCCACCAGACTCGCCTCCATAGGAATTTACACGCGCCTCCAAATGAGTGGCGTGTCGGTCGACCTCGTTCCTAGTCTCACCATGCTCCGCACGCATCATCTCAGCCGGCCTCCATTGGCTTCAACCCCTTGGCTTCTGCTTCAACCGATTCACCCTTGGCTCGCCATCGGCTTCCACCTCAGCCGACTCACCTTCGGCTTCCGTCTCAGCCGACTCACCTTCGGCTTCTACCCCAGCTAATTTCCCATCGGCTTCCGCCTGGCTTCTCTTAGTCGCGTGCTGCTTCGGCCCGGCTTGCCCAGTCGTTTTCTTTCTTTCTCAACTGCTGGTGTCAGCCCTAGTCAGCCACTGCCTAGCTGCTGACATCATCCAGCCATAGGGCTGACATCAACCTTAATTGTCCCTAAGGTTTTCCAGCCTTCTGAATCTGTTGATGAACTCTGTTTTGGAAATTATGGATCGTACAGAGAACATCCAATCTGTTTCTGTTATCCTTGATGGGTCCAATTATGTTAGTTGGGCTCAAGCTCTCTCTAGTTTCATCAAAGGCAAACGCCTTTGGCGGATCATTACTGGTGCTTTTCCCAAACCCAACCAGAAGGAGGATGAGACTGACTCTGCATTCGATGACCGTCTTGACGAATGGGAAAGTAAGAATTATCAAATTATCACATGGTTCCGGGCTACCTCAGTTCCTTCCATCCACCTTCAATTTGGACGCTTTCAGGATGATGACTCCCTTGCCTCTCCAGCCAAAGCAATTTGGGATTTCTTGAAGGAACATTATCACACCACTAGACATGCTCATCAGTATCAACTATTGCAGACTCTTCATCACATGCGCCAGGAACCCGGTCAGTCTCTCAATGACTTCCTCTCCTAAATGTCGTCTGTTTGGGACCAGCTCGCTCTTTCTGAACGTCTATGGGCTCATTCTGATGATGCATAACTATTTATTACTTATTGTAATCATCAGTGACTATTACAGTTTCTTATGGCTCTTCATAGCACTTTTGAGCCCATGCGTGCTTCTTTGCTCCATCGTTTGCCCTTGCCCACTTTAAAGCAAGCCATTACTGAGCTCTTATCAGAGGAGACTCGCTCTGGGAGTCTCCGATCTCAAGACATGGATTCTATTCTCGCTACGCCGTCTTCTCAGAGTTCCTCATCTTCACAGCCAATCATATGTAGTTATTGTCAAAACCAAGGCCTGCCAGCCAATCATTCTCTTGTTCACTGCCAGGTTCGCGATTGATTGACTTGTCACAAGACTGCTCCGAGCCATCTCCAAAGCAATTGTCCTTGAGCTCCCTCCACTACTTCATCTAAGAAGGGGGCTTCTCATTCTGGGTCTCAGTCCAAATCTAGCCACGGTTCTCGCACTGCTGCTGTTGCCTCTGAGGGTTCTTCTGCTCCCTCCTTCTCTATAGATGATGTTGAGTCCATTTTCCACCAGGTGCTCAACAAATCTGGTACTCCTCCCTCTACTGCTCTTTCAGTAACCTCAGGTAACTCTTCCTGGTATTTTGATTCCACATGCTGTAATCATATGACTTCTAACTCCACTCTCTTTTCTTCTTTGTCATCATCCTCTTCTGCTCCTACTATACACACTGCTGATGGTTCTCATATGCCTGTTAGTCATATTGGCCAAATTTCTACTTCCACTGTATCTCTTTCTGATGCTTACCATATTCATTCTCTTAAAACGAACCTTATCTCTGTTGGTCAGTTATGTGAACTTGGTCTAACTATTACCTTCTCTGGTAATGGTTGTTTGGTGCAGGACCCTCAGACGAGACAGATCCTTGGGATAGGCCGTAAGCATGGACGTCTGTTTGAGCTTATCCATCTTCGCAGTCTGCACAAATCATCTATTGTTGCTGTTGTATCTACTGTCTTCTTTTCATCTTTGGCATTGTCGCTTAGGACATGTCTTTTTTAGTCATTTGAAAATTTTAGTTTCTAGTGGTCAGTTAGGACGTGTCCGTCTTGAAGATGTCGATTGTTTATCTTGTCAAATTGCTAAACAACCTGCCTTACCTTTTAATAACAATAAATCTATTTTTACTACTCCTTTTGATCTTGTGCATTCAGATATTTGGGGACCTTCCCCCACACCTACCATGGGCGGGTCCAAATATTTTGTGATTTTTGTTGATGCTTTTTCTCGATATACTTGGCTTTTTCTTCTCAAAAATCGCTCTAAACTTAAACTGATTTACTATGATTTCTCTGCTATGGTCTGCACTCAGTTTTCTTGTACTATTAAGCTTTTTCGTTCTGATAATGCTAAGGAGTACTTGGATTATGATTTTCTTTCTTTTCTTTAGGCTCATGGTACTCGCTCTCATCAATCTTGTGCAGGCACTTCGCAACAAAATGGACGAGCCGAAAGAAAGCACCGTCATATTCTTGACACTACTCGTGCTCTTCTCCTCTCTTCTTCTTGTCCTAAAAAATTTTGGGGGGATGCTGCCCACACTGCCATCCACACCATCAATCGAGTCCCTACCCCTGTAATAGCTAACACTTCTTCTTACGAGCGTTTGTATGGTTCTCCTCCTGATTATACCACTCTTAAAGTTTTTGGTTCTGCTTGTTTTGTTCTCCTTCAGCCTCATGAACACACTAAACTAGAATCTCGTTCTCGTCCTTGTTGCTTTCTGGGGTATGATATAGAACATAAAGGGTATCGTTGTTGGGATCCTATCTCCAAGCGTCTTCGTATTTCTAGTCATGTGGTCTTTTGGGAACACAAAATGTTCTCCACTCTTGTAACGACCCAATCCTGGCAAGGCAAAACCTCGCCAAGAGGGTGCACTTCAAACACTACAGCACCTGAACACAACAATTCCTGTATAATTCTTATATCACATCACCACATCACCAAAAGTGCATAAGACCTTTCGATTGACCAACATATATAAGATGATCCATTCAAAGACAAAAATATCATCATGCTACAAGATAGTTCTCAAGTATCACTTCCCCAAAAAAAATGAAACATACTATTCACGAATCCATCAATACATCTAACTTCATAAAGAAAATATTTACAATCAACCTCCTTCATAAAAAAAGAATAAAACTACATCCTAGAATGACTCTAAGCAAAACCTCAACTACAAGATGCCCACCTTTGATCCTTCAAAAAAAAAAAATTCTAATCTTCCAAGTTGAGGCGAGCCACACAAAAGTCTAAGAATTTGAAAAAAAAATATTTAAAAAGGATGAGCTAAAGCCCAATGAGTATACCAATACCATGGAGTTATAAAACTTGCTCCTTCCAATTGGGTTCAAAATAAAGATAATAAATATAAGAGCTTAATTGGACTGAAATTTATACAAAATAAAATAAATAAATAAAAATTAAAATTTTCATAAACTGTTATCAAGATTTTTCCAAGGAATCTCATAAGGCAAAAAAAAAAAAATACATTTGAATAATGAAAGTAAACAAAATTACAACCTTTCAATACATTAAGATTTCATGTCCATCATACGAACCACTACATAGCCTTAGGGTCGTGTTACCTCGCGATTTAGGTGGTGATGGTACCGTTACCCAAAACATAACCATAGGAACATAACTCATGTCTACGTAGCACTTCAATTCTCATTTCAATGTTTCGGTCCCCGGGACCCCTTATATATACAACGACCCTTATGGTCCTTAAAACATTTCGGTCCCCAGGACCCCAAAGGCTATATTTGGTTATATGATCAATACAATAAATACCCTTGTACAACGTTTCATTGTCATTCAATCATCATCATTATAAAATTTGAAGGACTCAACTTAAATAAATTCTCATAAAAAATTAGTGCTTCATTATACAAATGAAATCATATATTTATTTAAACTCAAATAGATTTATAGATTTTTCTCTTTATACATATATCATGATGAAATGTATAATTCACTTCCTTTAATTCAAAATTATTTTCAAACTTTGTAATAAAGATAGAGGTAAGGTAATTTCCATGGTAAGTATACTCACCTCCAAAAATAGCAAAAGCATAGATTTGAGACTCTACAAATTAATTCCCAAGAGGTGTAGAGATGCCTTCCTCCAATCCTAACAATTAGTAAATAGGATCTAAAATTAGGAAAAAAAAAGCTTTCAATGAAAATTACAGCATCTACAAAAATGATCCTAAATAAGTTATGCTATGGAATGACAAGCTAAAGAACTCCTCCAACTTCAAGTCACCCAAACAATTAACTTTTTCAATCTCCACAACACCCATCCTTTGTACATTTTTGAGTTAGTAACTTTTTAATATCCAATCAATTTATATGCACAATACCACCATCAATTAACTACAAAAGTCAAAAATCAACATTTTTCATAAACTCAACAACTTAAGTAAAATCACTTCAATCATTTATAAAATTCTTCCATAGAACATAGAGATACCCAATCCACCATTTATCAAATCAATTTCAACATATAAATTTCCTTACACCAACATCCCCAATTTTTACATCACATTCAAACCCTAGATTAACCCAAATCTTAATCTCCAAAACAACCATCAAATTGATCATTTTTCTACATGTAAAACATTCATAGAAACTAATTGAGAGTATAAAACTCAACAATCAAACCCCAAATCATAATAGATCTAAAATAGAAAAAAATTTCATCATCTCTAACTCAAAATATGTAAAACCTTAAACTAAACTTTTAGAGAAAGATTCTTACCAATTACAAGCCTCTAATCCATCAAGAAAATAAACCACAAGCTTTGATTCTTCAAAAGATTATAAAAAATCTAGAATTGGTACTTCTATTGTGCTATTTTCGGATGGAGTGAAGGAGTGGCCGACCGGACCCTTTTTCCGGCGAGATAAGGTGGTCGGCGGTGGTGGAGATGGTGGGTTAAGGTGGTGGTGTAAGGGTGGAGCAAAGGTGTGGTGTTTGGCCACCAAGAAAGTAAAAGAAAATGAGAGAGAATATAGAGAGAAGTTAGAGAGTGCAGAATGAAGACAACAATGTAAACAAAAAAAAAAAATCTGCATTTTTTTTTTGTTGTTGAAATAGGGTGCTTGGTCACACCTACTGTCAAGTTTGGAGTTAGGTTTAGATATCCTAAATGGAGTTTAACATAGGAGTGTGTTTGGCTCTAGATGAATGTTGGGATTATTATAACTCTACCCCCCTAAAGGAAATTTCGTCCACAAAATTTATTTATTTATTTAGTCTAGTTCATACCTTGAAAAATATGTGGATATCGAATTTTCATATCATCCTCCCTCTCCCAAGTAGCTTCCTCCCAGGCATGATTTTTCCACAATACTTTTACTAGTGGTATAATCTTGGAACATAGTACTTGATCCTTCCTGTCCACAATCTCTATGGCTTCCTCTTCATAAGACAAATCATCCTTGAGTTGGATTGGTTGGAAATCTAACATGTGTGATGGGTCAGGCATGTACTTCTTCAACATGGATACATGAAACACATTGTGAATGCGAGATAGACTAGGTGGTAAGGCCAAACGATAAGCATTCTTGCCAATGTGCTCTAGTATCTCAAATGGCCCAATATACCTTGGACTTAGTTTGCCTTTCTTACCAAATCGTATCACTCCCTTCCATGGCGAGATTCATAAAAATACATGATCTCCCACTTGAAATTCCAAATCCCTCCTCCAATTATCTGGATAGCTCTTTTGTCTACTTTGAGCCGCTTTCAACCTTTCTCGAATAATATGCACTTTATCGGTAGTAATTTGAACAATCTCTGGCCCTAACAATTTTCTCTCTCCAATCTCATCCCAACACACTGGAGTTCTACTTCTTCGCCCATATAAAGCTTCATAGGGAGCCATTCCAATACTTGATTGATAACTATTATTATATGCAAATTCTATTAAGGTCAAGTGTTCATCCCAACTACCTCAAAAATCTAGGACACAAGCTCTCAACATGTCTTCTAAAGTTTGAATTGTCCTCTCAGATTGCCCGTTGGTTTGGGGGTGAAAAGATGTACTGAATCTCAATTTAGTAACCAAGGCATTTTGAAGACTAGGCCAAAAGTGAGATGTGAAGCGTGAGTCTCTGTCTAAAACAATAGTTACCGACACACCATGCAATCTCATAATTTCATCCACATAAATTTTTTCTAATCGATCAAGTGAAAAGTTTTTCTTAGTAACCAAAAAGTGTGCAGATTTGGTCAACCTATCTATAACAACCCAAATAGAGTCATGCCCCTTCTGTGTGCGAGGCAGACTCGAAACGAAATCCATGGCGATATGCTCCCATTTCCATTCAGGTATAGGAAGAGGTTGAAGTAAATCGGCTGGGCGTTGATGCTCTGTTTTAATCTACTGACATACCAAACACCTTGACACAAATTCTACTATCTCTCTCTCTTCATATTTGGCCACCAATAACTTTCTCTTAAATTTCGATACATCTTTGTACTCCCTCGATGCATTGCATAAGGTGAATTATGGGCCTCATCTAATATCTCCCTTTTTATCTCGGGCTCATTTGGAACACATAACCGATTTTTAAATATCAACACACCATCTTCTTTAATAATAAAGTCTGACAGAGTACCATCTTTCACTCGAGCTCGGGTCTTCTCCAAAACTGAGTCTTTCCATTGGGCTTCTCGAATGCGATCCACTAACAAAGGTCTCACTTTAATTATAGCTAACAAGGATCCTGACTTCCCAACTGCTAGATCAACTCCAATAGAATTTATTTCATGCAAGAGACTAAATTGAATGCCCTGAATGTGAGTTAATCTCCTTGTAGATTTCCGGCTAAGAGCATCGGCCACCAAAATAGCTTTTCCTGGATGATAATTAATGGTGTAGTCATAGTCCTTAATCAGTTCAACCCATCTCCTTTCTCTCAAATTTAAATCCCTCTGTGCGAATAAATATTTCAAACTCTTATAATCGGTATATATCTCAAATTTTTCCCCATATAAATAATGTCTCCACAACTTTAAAGCAAAAACAACTGCTGCAAGCTCTAAATCATGGGTGGGATAATTGCGTTCATGGTTCTTCAATTGTCTAGATGCATAGACCACTACCTTTCCATGTTGCATCAACACACAACCGAGCCCTTGATGAGAGGCATCATTGTAAACAATAAATCCTTCACCACTTAATGGAATAGTAAGCACTGGGGTAGAAGTTAATCGCTTCTTTAATTCTTGAAAACTCTTTTCACAATTCTCCGTCCACTTAAATTTGGTATTCTTACGGGTCAAATGTGTTAATGGTGCCGCAATCAATGAAAACCCCTCTACAAATCTACAATAGTAGCTTGCCAATCCTAAAAAGCTCCTCACCTCGGTCACGTTAGTAGGACGATCCCAATTCACCACAGCCTCTATTTTCTTTGGATCCACAAAAATACCTTCACCCGAAATCACATGCCCCAAAAAATACGACACGATCTAACCAAAACTCACATTTGCTAAACTTCGCATACAACTTCTTTTCTCGTAAAGTCTACAATTCCACCCGCAAGTGTTGTTGATGATCCTCTTGACTCCTGGAATAAACAAGTATGTCATCAATAAATACAATGACAAATTGGTCAAGGTATGGTTGAAACGCTCTATTCATAAGGTCCATAAATGCGGCGGGGGCATTAGTTAGACCAAAAGGCATAACAAGAATTTCATAATGGCCGTAGCGAGTTCGAAAAGCAGTTTTTGGTATGTCTTCTTCCTTAATCTTAAGTTGGTGATACCCTGATATGAGATCGATTTTGGAGAACACACATGCTCCCTGAAGTTGATCAAACAAATCATTTATACGAGGCAAAGGATACTTATTACGCACTGTGACCTTATTCAACTGCCGATAGTCAATGCACAATCTCATGGTGCCATCTTTTTTCTTCACAAATAACACAAGTGATCCCCAAGGCGAGACACTTGGCCTAATGAAGCCTTTATCCAATAACTCTTGCAATTGCATCTTAAGCTCCTTAAGTTCTGCTGGGGCCATACGGTAAGGTGCACTAGAAATTGGGGCAGTTCTAGGAATTAAGTCAGTAGCAAACTCAATTTCTCGATCTGGGGGTAATCCAGGTAGTTCATCGGGAAAAACATCTACGAAGTCACACACAATTGGTATATACTCCAATCTTGGACCACTGAATTCGGAGTCAACCACATAGGCTAAGTATCCTTGGCACCCCTTCTTAAGCATTTTTCTAGCAGTAATAGCAGAAATAACATAAGATGGGAACGCACATCTATCTCCACAAAATCTAAATTCAGGTTCCCCAAAATTGGAAAATACTACCTCTTTCCTATAACAATCCACTGAAGCATGGTAAGAAGCCAACCAATCCATTCCCAAAATCAAATCAAAATCAAGCATCTCTAAAGGCAATAAATCAGCTACCATCTCCTTGTCTCCTAACTGTAATACACAACCTCGATATACCTCCTCAATTATAACACAATCCCCAATAGGAGTAATAATGGATAAACAATAGCCTAGAGGTTCAATAGGTTTATCATCATGCAAAGAAAATGATAGAGATACAAAAGAATGCGTAGACCCCGGATCAATAAGTACATGTGCCTCCCTACTGAACACATAAATAATACCTGTCACCACCTCCGGATTAGCCTGAGTATCCCGCTGAGTCAAAGCACAAACTCTCCCCTGCGAGGTTTGTTTATCGGATTGAACACCTCCTCTATTCTGCTTGCCAAACCTAGTCCCAACCTGACCTCCTCCTCAGCCTCCACCTGAAATTCTATTACTACCAACTCCAGTATTAGCAAATAAAGCAGTTCATGTGCAATCTCTAGCCAAATGTCCGGGTTGTCCGCAATTGAAGCAAGCTCGTGTATCTCCCAAATTAGTCATTTTAGGAACTGTGCAATCTTTCACCAAATGACCCTTCTGGCCACAACGAAAACACAAGTCGGTACCAGCATGACAAACGCCTGTATGTGCCCGCCCACATTGCTTGCAAACACTTCGAGTAAACTGAGATGATGTCCCACTAGACTGTCCATGACGCTGATTAGAAATGCTTTGGGTTGGGGTGGGATGCTCTCTATTTTTTTGATATGCACTAGAGCTCTTGACTGAACCATAACCATGACCACCTCTCTTTGATGGTCTATTAGATGTGTTCTCATGATGGGATAAGCTAAGGTGGCGCTTCTTCTATTGTTCTACTAACTTCATTTCTATGACATCTTTCTTAGCTGTTAAGGCTTTTTCAACCAAGGTTGAATAGTTAGTTATTCCCAATACTCGGATACGAGATTTGATGTCCAAATCCAACCCATCTGTAAAACGACGACATTTGACCTCCTCATCATCCACAAATGAAGGGGCAAAACGAGATAAAGAAATGAACTTAGCTTCATACTGAGCTACAGTCAAATTCCCTCGCTCTAGCCGAAGGAATTCTCTCTCTTTTTCATACCGATAGGTAGCTGGAAAGTACTTGTCATTGAAAACCTTAGTGAATTGGTTCCAGGTCAATCCTCTGGTGCCACCAGCCGTAAGTAGGCGTTGCGTCGCCTCCCACCAATATTCGGCTTCCTCCACCAGCATAAAACCAGCAAGTGCAACTCGTTGCTGGTCTGATACTTCCATCAAATAAAATATTTGCTCTACCCTCCGTAACCAGGCCTCTGCCTCCATAGGATTAGGCGATCTAGAAAATGATGGAGCCCCTAACTTCTTGAACCTCTCAATTGCGGTGAGGCGGTTCTCTGTAGGTTGCACTAATGGCCTAGCTGTAGACACCCCATTTTTGACCGTCCTCAAGACTTGGACGTCACCGTTGGAACACTCGGTGATTATCCATGGTTGTGTTCGTTTGGAGTTCCCGGAGTTCTCGGCTCGCGCGCCGTGCCTCAGGACCTCCGAGCTCGACCGTTTGTGTTTGGTTTTGCACCAAACACCTGTGATTTGCCTTGGAAGGGCAGGGAATGCTTTGTGAGGCATCCCCACACACCACCGGCTGGGGCTAGAGGCCACCGGCCGGCTGTAGTTGTCACCGGCACTATATTGTGCCGGTCGGCACTATTTTGTGCCGGTCGGCACTATTTTGTGCGAAATGACCATTTTGCCCAGCCGACCACTTTACAGCTGCTTTCTGAGATATTTTCAGACAGCTTTTGAGCGTTTGCTTCCCCTCCATACACGTGTATGGAGGGGATGAGTCTTGCTTGCTTAGCTTGTAAGTCATTACAAGTTCTATAAGAGGAAAGCTCTCCCTCTTGACTGAGGGTTAGCATTTTTTCAGAGCATTAGACATTGTTAGAGAGCTGGAGCTCTGGTTTTTAGGGTTAAGTTAGATACATATATCATATCTCTCTTTTTCTCTTAGTACACTAGGTGTTTTAGTTCACACTATTGTACTAAAACACCTAGTGTTTCACCTCCTCCTTGCAACTGAGGTTCCAGAGGCTATTCTTGGAGGTTCTTGACTGGTTTTGAGTCCAAAGAAGGCACAACATCAAGCTTTGTGAAGAAGGCTACAAGGGTAAGCAAAACTACCCTTTATTCCCCATTTTTGCACCTTCTTTTTACCTAGCTTAGGACTGTTTTTGTGCTTAGCATATAACACATAAAAGTTCTGATTTTGAACCCTCTTTATTATATATTAAGAGTGTTTTGTGGTTTGGGGAGGTTGGACCCCCTTTAGACCTTGAAAAAGGTCCCATTTTGTGCTATTTTGGAGAGATCCGAGATTTTGGTGATAGGATCTCTTCACCACTGAAATCTTGAGGGATTTCAGTGGTGAAGAGCATGTCTTAAAGTCTCAAGAAGGAGAGGGCCCCCCCTCTCCTTGATGTCCTTGAAAAGGACAAATTTTGCTTCTTGAGAGAGCTCCATGTTTGGTTGTGTATTGAGCATGTCTTGGTTGTTTACCATGCTTATATTTCCATAATATAACATGTTTTCAAGTTGGTTTTGGTCTCCTATACATACTTAGTATAGTTGCCTTGTAATCCCTTTTTATGCCTTAACATGTCTAGGTTGTGTGCCCTAGTTTCTAGCATGTTTTAGGCTTAGATTTGTGAAGCTTGTAAGCTTATTTCGCCATGATTCAGCTCTGTCCATAGCTATTTTGGCCAATCTTGGCATGTATTTGGTAACCTCTTTGTATTTGGCTTGTTGGCCTCAAAAGCATGAATATGTGGTATGCTATTCTAGCTTTGTTTTTGATGGTTGGAACCATCTAGCATGCCATTTCAGTCCTTCATACATGCTTGTTGGATTGCCTTAGTGGCCTTGTTAATCCTTTAAGAGTATATCTTGTATGCTCCATGTTTTGGCTTCAATGCATGCCTTTAGCTTAATGACTCTTAGATGCCATCTAAGTAGCTCTTTGGCCTTGCTTGAACATGCTAAGAACCTGTTTTTGGTTGTTAAGTGCATGCCATATGTGTTTGTGCCAAGTGTGGTTTAAATGCCCTATTGACTTGCCTTAAGCCTAGGCCATATGCATGCTTTGTTTGGCATGCTTCGTTGCATGATTAGGCATCGTGTTTAGCATGAATTTCAGAGTTTTAAATGCATGATATTAGTCCATGTTTGGCTTCTTTAAGTGTGCATGAGAGTTGCTTTTGAATGCCTAAGCCTTGAGCCTTAACACTTGCATGTGTGTGTGTGTATTTGGTCTCATTTTCTAGGCACTTTGGCTACTGTTTTAGGCCTATAGGAGTTGTCTAATCCATGTTTAAGTCCATCCTTCAGTTTGGTTTGCATGCTTGCCTTGTGTGCTTACTTGCATGTTTGCATAAGTGCCTAGCATTGTCCATTTTGCACACTAGTTGCCATGTCTAGGATTGCATCATATTGGCATACATGCTAGGCCTCTTGAAGTGAAGTGTGATGGAGGTTTAGCACCCTTATGTGCTTGTTTGCATTGCATGCATTTGAAATCAAAATTGCACTCTTGGTTCTTTGGGCCATCATGCATGGAAATGCGTGATTGGTGGTCCGAGAACCGAGGCCATGCTCCCTTTGAGTCAATAACATGATAAGGGGTGTGTATAGTGCATAAATACCTTGAATCACATTGCCATGCACGTTGTTGTCCTCTGCTGCTGTAGGTTGCAGGTTCTGCAGGTGTTAAGTGCCGGCCGGCACTATTTAGTGCCGACCGGCAGTCAATTGCCAGCCGATAACTTCATCTAGTGCCGGTGGCCTCCTTCTTCAGCCGGTGGTGCTCTACCCCAGCCGGTGGTGTTCCCCAGTGCCCTGAGAGGCACTCCTGGGACTTTGGCAATTTTCAGAGGAGGATAGCAGGGGAAACAGAGGCAATCATGCATGGCAGTGCGATTCCGAGCGAGTTCCGGGCGTGTGATGCATCTTGCCCTCTTCCCGAGGCATTTACTGCTTTAATTAACTTAGTTAATTTGTTAATTAATTTAGTGAATTTGTAATATTTTAATTAGCTTGCGTAGTTAATTAATTTGTATATTATTTTGGTCCCTCCGAGTGAGGGCATAATTGTAATAAGTGTGGGTGAGTGGGTGTATGTCTTCCAACCCCCATTTCTTTCTCCCTTTTATTTACCTGCTTACAATGGTAGATTAGGGCACGTCTATTTTAGCATACCTTATGCTACGCATGCGTGCATTCATGCATTTGTTTACATGCACCGGGCTCGGTACATCATACAAACTGCATTGCAATTTTCAATTCCAAATTGAATACGTGCTACTCGCGCATTTCACATGCCATGTTTAGGGTTAGCCGAGCCTACTCTAGATTGCATCTATGCCTGTGTTGCATTAGCCACTTAACATGAACTAGGTCATGCATGTTTGCTAACCGGGTTATTGTTTTGGCACGGAGTACAATGTAAGTATTTAGGCTTTAGCATATCGCATGTGTGTGAATGTTGACATGACAGTAGGCTTACCATGCGGCTAAATGCTTATATGCTATAAACTGCTTTAATGCCTGTGGGTGGAGGTTGGGTTGCTTGAGTTGGGAAAACTCGTTGAAATCCGTGTTTTAGCCTACTTGCGAGTAGCAAATCCCGAAATGTTTTCAAAACGAACGGATATGCAATGTTTATTTCCAAATTAGGCAATCTAGTCTATACTTGTTTGCTGCGCGCATAACATAGTAATTCTAGGCTAATAATTGGGATAAGAGCATGTAATGTTTTCAAAAACGGATATCACGGTTAGTAGAGGCCGGTCTTCGGACCGGGCGAAAGGGGGTGCTCATAGCTGACCTTCCCCAATCGTACCCAAGCTCCCGAGCCAAGACCACTTTGGTGATGACGGACATGTGGCCTTCGGCACCGAGTCAGGGTTTCCTAAATTTCCCAATTTAAAAATATTTAGGTGGCGACTCTGTAATCTGGCAAAGCAGTCCATGTTTGGCACTACTTTTCAAAAAAATCTGTTTTCTCAAACGATTTGCCGGATTTGGACTCTTTGGTTCAGATTTAGAACCGCGACGCAAAATTGAGTCCGAACTGTAGCCGAGGTCCCCCTCGCGGACGTGCTACACTAGCCTGTGCTGCATTATGTTGTTTAAGGATGCGAGTTTGCCTCTCTGCTAGGCTAGCCACTGACTCTAAAAGGTGCTACACACTACGGCCTAAAAATGCTGGAGCTGCGTTAGCCCTTGGTGGTACAACTCCATCTGAATGTCCCACTTCTAGATTAGCACTTGACTCTTGAGTTTGCTCATTATGCGATTCATATTCAATCTCTTCTTCCTAAACCCGAGGTGGAACTTCATTTCCAACACTAAGATGTGGTTCTCGCTCAGCCTCAAGTACTTCCATAAGGGGGCGACTCTTATGAACTTTTTGCCTTGCCATACGCGCCTGTATAACAAGACAATTAAAACTTAGAATACTAGATCGCTATTAAACATCATCACTGATCAAATTATTAACAACAATACCCTATCAATTTTAATTCTAAAGTAACTAGTCTACGGATTCATAACCTAACGCTTTGATACCAAAAAAATGTAACGACCCAATCTTGGCAAGGCAAAACCCCGCCAAGAGGGTGCACTTCAAACGCTACAGCACCTGAACACAACGATTCCGATATAATTCTTATATCACATCACCACATCACCAAAAGTGCATAAGACCTTTCGATTGTCCAACATATATGAGATGATCCATTCAAAGACAAAAATATCATCATGCTACAAGATAGTTCCCAAGCATCACTTCCCCAAAAAAAATAAAACATACTACTCACGAATCCATCAATACATCCAACTTCATAAAAAAAGAATAAAATTACATCCTAGAATGACCCTAACCAAAACCTCAACTACAAGATGCCCACCTTTGATCCTTCAAAAAAAAAATTCTAATCTTCAAAATTGAGGCGACCACACAAAAGTCTAAGAATCTGAAAAAAAAAAAATATTTAAAAAGGATGAGCTAAAGCCCAATGAGTATACCAATACCATGGAGTTATAAAACTTGCTCCTTCCAATTGGGTTCAAAATAAAGATAATAAACATAAGAGCTTAATTGGACTGAAATTTATACAAAATAAAATAAATAAATAAAAATTAAAATTTTCATAAACTGTTATCAAGATTTTTCCAAGGAATCTCATAAGGCAGAAAAAAAAATACATTTGAATAATGAAAGTAAACAAAATTACAACTTTTCAATACATTAAGATTTCATGTCCATCATACGAACCACTACATAGCCTTAGGGTCGTGTTACCTCGCGATTTAGGTGGTGATGGTACCGTTACCCAAAACATAACCATAGGAACATAACTCATGTCTACGTAGCACTTCAATTCTCATTTCAATGTTTCGGTCCCCGGGACCCCTTATATATACAACGACCCTTATGGTCCTTAAAACATTTCGGTCCCCAGGACCCCAAAGGCTATATTTGGTTATATGATCAATACAATAAATACCCTTGTACAACGTTTCATTGTCATTCAATCATCATCATCATAAAATTTGAAGGACTCAACTTAAATAAATTCTCATAAAAAATTAGTGCTTCATTATACAAATGAAATCATATATTTATTTAAACTCAAATAGATTTATAGATTTTTCTCTTTATACATATATCATGATGAAATGTATAATTCACTTCCTTTAATTCAAAATTATTTTCAAACTTTGTAATAAAGATAGAGGTAAGGTAATTTCCATGGTAAGTATACTCACCTCCAAAAATAGCAAAAGCATAGATTTGAGACTCTACAAATTAATTCCCAAGAGGTGTAGAGATGCCTTCCTCCAATCCTAACAATTAGTAAATAGGATCTAAAATTAGGAAAAAAAAAGCTTTCAATGAAAATTACAGCATCTACAAAAATGATCCTTAATAAGTTATGCTATGGAATGACAAGCTAAAGAACTCCTCCAACTTCAAGTCACCCAAACAATTAACTTTTTCAATCTCCACAACACCCATCCTTTGTACATTTTTGAGTTAGTAACTTTTTAATATCCAATCAATTTATATGCACAATACCACCATCAATTAACTACAAAAGTCAAAAATCAACATTTTTCATAAACTCAACAACTTAAGTAAAATCACTTCAATCATTTATAAAATTCCTCCATAGAACATAGAGATACCCAATCCACCATTTATCAAATCAATTTCAACATATAAATTTCCTTACACCAACATCCCCAATTTTTACATCACATTCAAACCCTAGATTAACCCAAATCTTAATCTCCAAAACAACTATCAAATTGATCATTTTTTTACATGTAAAACATTCATAGAAACTAATTGAGAGTATAAAACTCAACAATCAAACCCCAAATCATAATAGATCTAAAATAGAAAAAAATTTCATCATCTCTAACTCAAAATATGTAAAACCTTAAACTAAACTTTTAGAGAAAGATTCTTACCAATTACAAGCCTCTAATCCATCAAGAAAATAAACCCCATGCTTTGATTCTTCAAAAGATCATAAAAAATCTAGAATTGGTACTTCTATTGTGCTATTTTCGGATGGAGTGAAGGAGTGGCCGACAGGACCCTTTTTTCGGCAAGATAAGGTGGCCGGCGATGGTGGAGATGGTGGGTTAAGGTGGTGGTGTAAGGCTGGAGCGTACTGTTAGTTGGAAATGGGTTTACAAGATCAAAACTCATTCTGATGGTTCCATTGAGCGTTACAAAGCTCGCCTTGTCACCCAGGGATTTAGTCAAGAATATGGGATTGACTATGAGGAAACATTTGCTCCTGTTGCCCGTTTTACTTCAGTTTGCAGCTTACTTGCCGTTGCTGCTACTCGCCACTGGCGTCTTTATCAAATGGATGTCAAGAATGCATTTCTCAGTGGTGATCTCACTGAGGAAGTTTATATGCAACCCCCTTCTGGTTCTTCTGTTCCATCAAATAAGGTTTGTAAACTCCGCCATGCTTTGTATGGTTTGAAACAAGCTCTGTGTGCCTGGTTTGCCAAGTTTAGCTCTACTATTCGTGACTTTGGTTTTTCTTCCAGTGCCCATGATTCTGCCTTGTTTATCCGTAAGACGGAGTGCGGTACTATTCTTCTTCTCCTCTATGTGGATGATATGATTATCACTAGAGATGACACAGTGGGCATTTCTAGTCTCAAACAGTTTCTCCATCACCAATTTGAGATGAAAGATTTGGGTTCACTTAGCTACTTCCTTGGCTTGGAAATTTCTTAAGATTCCTCCGGTTATTTTCTTACCCAGGCCAAGTATACTTCTGATCTCTTGGCTCGTGCTAGCCTTACCGATTGCAAGACTGTCACTACTCCTGTTGATCCTCAAACTCGTCTTACACCTCTTAACGGCCCCCTATTGTTTGATGCCACTTTATATCGTCAGTTAGTTGGTAGTCTTGTCTATCTCACAGTTACTCGTCCAGATATTGTTTATACTGTTCACATTGTCAGTCAATTTATGACTGCTCCACGCTCTCCACACTATGCTACTCTGGCTCTCATTTTGCGCTATCTCAAAGGAACTCTGTTTCATGGTCTTCACTACTCCCCTCACTCTTCTCTATAGCTGCATGCCTTTTCTGATGCTGATTGGGTAAGGGATCCTACTGATCGTCGTTCCACTACTGGGTTCTGCTTCTTCTTGAGTAACTCTCTCATTTCTTGGCGTAGCAAGAAGCAAACCCTTATTGCTCGTTCTAGTACCGAGGCTGAGTATCGTGCTCTTGCTAACACTACTCAGGAGCTTGTGTGGCTTCGTTGGCTTCTCTCTGACATGGGTGTTTCTCATTCTGCTGCCACTAATCTTTATTGTGACAATCAAAGTGCTATTCAGATGATGTCTTCCATGATCGCACCAAACATATTGAGATCGATTGCCACTTCATACGACAGCATGTTACCAGTGGCCTTGTTCGTCTTCTCTTTGTTACCTCTGCTGATCAAACTGCCAACCTCTTCACCAAAGCTCATCTTCCAGGACGCTTCTCTGATCTCCTCTCCAAACTCAAGTTGATATTTGACTTACCACCTTGAGCTTGAGGATGGGTGTTAGATATATATATTATTTAATAGTTATCTATCTGTATTGTAATTGTATCTCATCTCTTTTTCTATACCTATATCTGATGTATCTCTATCTTCTTTTCTACACTTATCTAGGTTTCTTCTCAGCCTATAAATACAGGCTTCTTGTGTTTGATTATATTCATTCAATATAGAGTTTCTCCTTTCTCTTTTCTCATTACTTTCATAACACTAGCTATTGAAACACAACATTTGATCCAGCTTAACCATTTTTTACCAAAGCCAAAGTTCTCCAACATGCTGAACAGAAATCCCCAATTTACACTGTTGAAAGCCTTATCAAAATAAAGCTTTATGATAACCCCACTCCTTTTCCTTTTTTCCATGAATCCAAGACTTTATTCTACAAGGATACCATCTAGTATGTTCTGCCCCCAATGAAAGTAGATTGTGAAATATTGATGATTGAGGGCATCACCTTTTTCAGTCTAGAGGATAGCACTTTGGCAAGGATTTTGTAAATGGATGCAATCAGACTTATAGGCCTATAGTTAGATAGATTACATGGATTATCTACTTTTGGAATCAACAGTTCTTTATGGCAATAAATGATGAGTTGAGTGCTCTTACCATCTTCCCATGTGTGAAAAAATCTTGAAAGAAGTTAAGAATATCTACCTTCATGAACTTCCAACATTTCTTTATGGCCATCATATTGAACCCATCAGGGCCTGGAGCCTTGTTTCTATCACATTCCTTAACAACTCGCCAGATTTCAGCTTCAGAAAACTCCTTTTCCAAATCAGATGCAAATTGAGAGGATGAAATTGATGGGAATTCCCCTGATAGTTTTGGTCTGAATTTCCACTCTTCTGAACCCTCAAGCCAAATGGTGGCTGGATCCAAATGTGTAACATTCCCAACTGAAATAGAATGGAGTAAATTTAATTCTGTCTACACTTTGCCATTAGGTGGAAAAACATTTGGTTTAGTTTTTGAAATGAGATTTAAAAAGAGAAAACTTATTTAATTATGAGTTTTGAAAAAAAAAAAATTTTTGAATTTTGAATTGTATTATGAAATTGTTTTGGGTTTATATTTTTTTAAATATTTAAAAATTTTCTTATTTTTATTTTTTTAGGGTAAATATTTTTTATTGTAAATATTTTTTTTAATGTGTAGTATATTTATTACATTTGTGTGTTGTATTTTTTTAAAAATTTAAAAATCTAAAAAAAAATTATTTATTTTATTTTAAATATTTTTTAAATAATTTTCAAAATATTTTTTTATTTTTATTTTAAATATTTTTTTAAAATTTTAAAAAAATGGATCGAAATATATATGTAAATCATAACAAATTATTTGGCCAATACTTAGAAAAATAACAAATATTTTTTTCGAAAAAATAAAAAATAAAAAAATATTTTTTGAAAAAAATATTTTTTCGAAATAATAAAAAATAAAAAAAATTTAAAGAACAAAATAAAAAAAAAATTTTGAATTTTTTAAAAAAAAACAGAATTTAAAAAAAAAAATTGAATTGAGTTTTCAAAACTTTGTTTGGTTTTAAATTTTAAAAAGAATTTTGAAATTTTTTAATCCAAATGCTACCCCAGTGTTTCTATCCTCTTTAAGAGTCCACTTCTGTCTAGATTTTTGAAGCCATAACCATTCCAACCTTTTACTTAGTCTCCAAATTTCCCCTTTAAGTTCTGTTCTTCTAGTATTTTCCAAGATCCATAGTATGCAACTCCTATTCAGCTTCTTTCAATTTGTTTGCAAGGTTGCCAAACACCTCCACATTCCAGATCTTCAATGATTTTTTCGGATGGCAGAGCTTGTTGAAAAGTTTATAGTCAGCCTAGCCCTCAATCTGAACATCCAACCATGACTTTTCAGCAAAAGGGAGAAATCCATAATGCAGCAGCCAACAATTAAGAAACTTGAAAGGCTTTGGACCCCAATCCTTGCCATTCTCCTTAATGAATGCTCTACCCCTTCAATTTGGTCAATGAAAGCACTGAAAGTCACCAACCATACACCAAGGCTTATAGAATTGTTGTTTAAGGTTAAATAGTCTCTTCCAAAGAAGTCTACGTAAATGTTCCTCATTGGGAGCATACACATTAACCAATACACACTCAAAATCTGGAATGACTAACCCACTTAGAAGAATGAAGTTTCTACTACAACAGCACTCCTTAAGTTGAAAAAATCAGGGTTCCATATACAAACTAATTCCCCTACAATACCAATTGCATCTACTTCCATAAATTGAAAATTATCATTGGGCCATAATGATTGAACAAGTCTTTTGTCCAAAGATGATTTTTTTTATTCTTGAAAAAATATAACATCAGTTTTTTTCTCCTTGATTAACTTTTTGATTTTTCTTCTCTTAAGTTCCCTCCCCCAACCTCTAATATTCGGAGACAAGACTTTCATGAAAACCATTGTTTTAACCAATTTGGAGCTAAATTTAAAGTGGACTCATTTTCTATTTGAGGTGGGTCCAAGTGGTGTCGTGTTTTATGCCATGTGGTGAGCAACACCGTATAATTGGTTAGACAAAACCATTTACACGTGAATGAAAAATTGACGCTACAATAAATTTCATGAAACTGATATTTGCTGGGTTTCCTACACAATAGTGTATTGAGCTTGTTCCACATAAGAAAGAAAGAGCAACTCATGTGTGTATATAAGATTGTGTATTGACTACCGTAAATTGAACCGAGTTACTGTTAAGAACAAATACCCTTTACCCAGAATAGATGACTTGTTTGATCAACTTAGAGGGTCTTGTTGCTTTTTGAAGATAGATTTAAGGTCGGGATATCATCAGTTGAGGGTCCGGGAAGAGGACATCCAAAAAATGGCCTTTCATACGCGTTATGGCCACTACGAGTTCCTTGTAATGCCATTTGGGTTCACTAACGCACCGGCTTCTTTCATGGATTTAATGAACCAAATTTTTAGGGAGTATTTGGACCGTTTTGTGGTCGTCTTCGTGGACGACATCCTAATCTATTCGACCTCCGAGGAGGAACACGAGGCTCACTTGAGGATAGTGCTTGACTTGCTTAGGGAGCATCAGTTGTATGCCAAATTTGAGAAATGTGAATTTTGGCTCATTGAGGTGAAGTTTTTGGGCCATGTTGTGTCAAGAGAGGGGGTAACGGTAGATTCTTCGAAGATAGATTCTGTACAAGATTGGGAGCAACCTAAGAACATTTTTGAGATACGGAGTTTCTTGGGATTGGCAGGGTACTATCGATGTTTTGTAAGAGATTTCTCTAGACTAGCCGTGCCTTTGACTAGATTGACTAGGAAGGGGGTTAAGTTTGTGTGGAGTGAGGCGTGTGAGAAGTCTTTCCAAGAGCTCAAAACTAGGTTGACTACGGCACCGGTGTTGATCATTCTAGAGAGGGGCTTGGGTTACACCATTTGTTGTAATGCGTCTCGGGATGGGCTTGGTTGTGTGTTGATGCAGGAGGGGAAGGTTGTAGCATATGGTTCGCGGCAATTGAAAATACATGAGAAGAATTACCCTACTCACGACTTAGAGTTGGCCGCAGTAGTGTTTGCCTTGAAGATTTGGAGGCATTATTTGCACGGTGAGAGGTTCGAGGTTTTCTCCGATCACAAGAGCTTGAAGTACTTGTTTTCCCATAAAGATTTGAATTTGCGTCAACGGAGGTGGATGGAATTTTTAGAAGACTATGATTTCGAGTTACACTATCATCCGGGGAAGGCCAATGTAGTGGCCGACACCTTAAGTCGAAAAACCATAAGTAGTTTGGTGAATGTAGCCATTCGAGAGTGGACTATGTTGGATGAAGTCAGCGAGTTCGAATTGCAATTGAATGAGTCCGAAGGGGGTGCAACGTTGTTTACCTTGAGTGCCCAACCTGTTTTGATTAGTAGAGTTGTAGAGGCACAAAAATGAGACCATGAAGTAGAGTTAATTCGGGATAGAATCTCCAATGGGAAGGAAGAGAAGGGTCTGAACATTCGCTCGGATCAGAGTGTACGTTACCTAGACCGTTTGTTTGTGTCGGAATCTTGTAGAGAGGACGTGCTTCGGAAGTTCCATCATTCACACCTTGCGGTACATCCGGGAGGCACCAAATTGTATCGAGACCTTAGCCGTCAGTTTTGGTGGAGGGGTATGAAGCGGGACGTCGCATCCTTTGTGTCTAAGTGCCTTACTTGTCAGCAAGTGAAGGCCGAGCACCAGAGACCAGTTGGTTTGTTACAACCCTTACCTATAGCCGAGTGGAAGTGGGAACACGTGATCATGGATTTCATAGTTGGGCTTCCTAGAACGCAGCGGGGCAATGATGCCATTTGTGTAATTGTTGATAGGCTGACTAAATCCACACACTTCATTCCAATGCGTACTAGCGATTTAGTTGAGCACTTGGCAAAGTTGTATGTGAGGGAAATAGTTCGGCTTCATGGGGTTCCAGTAACCATCGTGTCGGATAGGGATCCACGTTTCACCACCCAGTTGTGGCAGAGCCTTCAAGAGGCATTGGGAACCAAACTGACCTTTAGCACCATTTATCACCCTCAAACCAATGGGCAGTCGGAGCGCACCATTCAAATCTTGGAGGATATGCTTAGAGCTTGTGTCTTAGATTTCAAGGGGTCTTGGGAGAGGCACTTACCATTGATCGAATTTGCCTACAACAATAGTTATCGGGCTAGCATTGAGATGGCACCGTTTGAGGCCTTGTATGGCCGACCTTGTAGGTCACCAATGTGTTGGGCCGAAGTAGGTGATGCACTGTTGTTGGGTCCTGAGATGGTTAGGGAGACAACCAAGAAAGTTACTCTCATTCGAAAGAGGTTAGCTATAGCCCAAGGCCGACAGAAGAGTTATGTCGATAAGAGGAGGCGACCCTTATCTTTCGAAGTGGGTGATCATGTGTTTCTTAAGATCTCACCTAGGTGGGGTTTAATGAGGTTTGGCAAGAGCGGGAAATTGTCACCGAGGTTTATTGGGCCTTTCGAGATATTAGAGAGGATCGGGAAGTGACGTATCGGTTGGCCTTACTACCACAACTTTCAAGGGTTCATAATGTGCTCCATGTGTCAATGCTTAGGAAGTACGAGCCCGACCCTACTCACGTGTTGGATTGGGTTGATTTGGAGGTAGATGAAGATGCCTCTTACGAAGAGCGACCGGTTCAAATCCTAGATACCCGGGAGCAAGTGTTGCGGGGTAAGACCATACCGTTAGTGAAGGTGTTGTGGAGACACCATGGAATTGAGGAAGCGACGTGGGAAAGGGAGGCGGAGGTCCGCTCCAAGTATCAGGATTTATTTGAGCATGCTTGATGGTTTTGTTTCAACACTGTAATATTCCCTAGTATTGAGGGAAAAAGCATTAAATTGTGGGTCACATGTTGCTATGCGTATTGTTAATTTGAGCATGAGATTGTGAAGGCATGATGTTTTGCTATAGATGTTTTATTTCATATGTCCTATATAAACAAATGTTGTTTTGATGAAATGATGATGAAATGAACGGTAAATGTTGGTTGAACTTAGATGTTGTGACTTGAGAATGTTGTTAAAATGATTGTTGTTGCTAGAACACTTTGGTTTGGTGGTTTGTTTAAATTTCGGGGACGAAATTTCCTATGGTGGGGAGGTTGTGACGACCGGGTCTTGTTTTCTTTTCTTTTCTTCTATTCTCTCTTCGTTCTCTTCTCGCTCTTAGTGGGCTCGAAATATCCAGAAATACTCCTTAAGATTTAGCTCTTATTCTTGTCTTGTTGGGTATGAGATTTCACCTATTTCAGTGGGTGCGCGGCTGGGTTCGGAGTGCCCGGGAGTCAAATAAGGCAATTCTGGGCTACTGGACCAGGGCCGCACGTGCGAGGTTGGGCCGCACGTGCGGGAGGCCAAGCCGCACATGCGGGAAGAGGGGAGTCTGAGTGTGTTGACTTTTGCCTAAAAAGCACGTGCGAAAGGAGGTGTGGGAAGAGCCCCGCATGTGCAGGGATGAAGGCCGCACGTACGGGAAAGTGGGCTCCGCACGTGCGGGGACGGGTGCCACACGTGCGGCACTTTGGCAGTCCGGAAATTCTGTTTTTTTTTTTATAATCTTTTTTAGGCCGAAAACATCTCATTTTTAACCCTTCTCTCTCACTCTAAAAGCCATTTCTCTCCTCCTCTCTAAAAACCCTAACCAAAGCACCAAAAACCTTTGATTCTTGCATCATTGGGTTAGATCATCATCATCTCTCACAATCTTGAAGATCTAGAGCAAGAGTTTCACTTGTGATGGTGGAGATCAAGGCTCTCTCTCTCATCCTTGAATCTTAGGGTTTCTACTCCATTTCTCTATGAAACTTGAGGCAGCGAAATTTCCTTGAGTTATATATATATATATGTTAGATTTGGTAGATTTAAAGGTTCCATTAATGATTTTGAAATGTTTAGTCTTGGCTCATAAATGCTAGGGTTTTCAAAAGTGGGTTTGATTTCCCTCTCCTCCTAAACTATTTTCTTAAGGATTTTTAAGTCACATAATAGGTGGTGTGTTATCTTGATAGAAAATCCTTTTAAAAGAGAGGAGAGGTGTTTGATTTGATTTTGACATAAAACCCTAGAAATTTTGGGGATTTTTGAAAGATGTAAACATGTTTAAAGGCATCTTGTTGTTTTAAAATTTGAGAGTGAAACTTCATCACATTGTTTAGCATAAATGGTAATTTACTTAGTGTATGAGAAAAGAGTTACTTATCTTAACATTATTGTTGAACATTTGAAAGTGCATTGTCGTAAAATAACAAATGGTTGTGCACCTTGGTTAGAGAAAATTGTTAACATTGGAATGGATGATTGAAAGGCATCACATGTAGTCTCGAAGAGGGCCAATTTGTAGTGAATTGAGCATGAAAGGATGATGTTATTGTTATGAATTGATGACATGGTCATTGTGAATTAATGTTGGGGAGAAGAAATGGATAATGTAGTAAATTGATATTAGCCATTATGTATTGCATCATGTTCTAATTTGACTTACTACCATCATTGCACATTTTGAAATAAATTGGAAAACGTTTACTTTGAAAAAGATTATGTTGTAATGAGAACTATGAAACTTTGTATGGGATAAATACGGTGGTACGTCCGGTTAGGGGGTGTAGATGAGTTTGATAAGTTGACATGAGTGTCCATGGTGAAAGACCAGAAACTGCGCGGATAGGTGTCGAGCCTTCCGGTTAATACCAGTAAAAATGACAATTTGGTAGTACTCGTAGAGTCTACTTGCAAGCACCAGCCTAGGAATTACCAGTGTCGTATTTACCGCCCCTTGTGATTAAAAAGTTGAAATTTGGAAATTGATGAGATTGTAATTGTAAATGAAATGCATGGTGTTTCTCAAGAAAGACATGAATAATATCTTGAAAGGAGTATTGCATGGCATGTGCACTTGCATTCAATTTTGGCCATCTAACATAAATGTATATACTTTGTTTGGTGTTTCTCTACTAGGCTTCATGCTCACCCCTATGGGATTTGGTGCAGGTAAAGACGTGGTGATCCCGCCAAGTTGAGGGCGCGGATAATTGTAAAGAGCACATGGCTCTTCTTTTGTTGTGATTTCTTTTGTAAAGCCAAGGGCTAACATGTATGGGTCCAAAGACCACTTTTGTGTAACCGGGCTATTGCCTTGGAAGATGTAAGCCCTTAAGGCCATTTTATCATTTTGAGATTAAGTGCTTCACATGCTATAGATTCATATTGTTTTGTGTTGTGAATTTATACTGCATGTGGAACTTTTTTAGTAAACCCATTTATTATATATATGAAGATGGAAGAGTTATTGTCATTGTATAGTGAATGTTTGTTCATTTGGGATTTCATGTTGAATTATTTCGGGGCGTTACAATTTTGGCTTGGGCCCTTAGGACACCCAAATTTTGTAAGGAGAGGAGTTATGGACAGTGTGAGCTTAGACCTAAATTACCACCGGCCTACACCAAGCTCAAGTGCATGTACGAGATTGTGGGTTGGGTCCATACCTATATTTTTGGGACAAAATTCATTTTAAATTTTTCAATTGTTTTGCACGAAAATAACATTTGAAAAAAGCATCTCTTCTTCCTATCGTCTCTATTCTAACTGGTTAGTTTTTTGGTCAGGTCTTTTCGACCAGTTCCGAATAGTCACGAGAAAGGTTATAAATAGCCCATCCATTCCAGCAAATTTATTCAATTCATTCATTCATTTATTCTCTTCCTTTTGTTTTCTGCTTTTGCATATTCTGCATAGAGTTAGTGCTTAGGATTTTTGAGAAAGAGAGTTTCAACATTAGTTTGCTTTGCTAGACTTGGAGGTGTAGTGCTACACTACAACTGTAAGTCATTGCATCTTGGGAAGTAAACAGTGGTCAAATTCGTAGCACAAAAGCGAGAGTGAAATCTACTTTAAGAAAATTGTGTCCAACACAAGTCTCGACTATCAAACTCTATTTCTAAATTACTTACCATTGAGCTGTAGGCGTTTATTTACTGTTTTTTTTTTTTTTTCCGTACAAAATTCTGTGAAGTTTAATGTTGTATTTTTGGTTATTATCTTGGTCATACAATTATGTTCAAGCACATATATACAAAGTACTTTCAATAACAATCTCAAAGCAGACTTTTATATTTTATTTTATTTTATTGTGGGAGTAGATTTTTATATTTTATTTTATTGTGGGTATACAATTTATTTTTTTTTATCAGCAAAAATTAAACTTTATTGAATTAGAACTAAGGATAAAAAACCTTACATCTTACATCAATAAAGATAGACAAAAATAGTGCGAATTGCATCATAGTGAACCTTACTCATCTCAACTAGGTTGGCACAAGAAAACCACCCAATCATGTGCTAACACTTGCCAAAAGCTAGTTGATGAGGAACCAACCAGCAGAAATAAAACCCAAAACAGAGCAACACTGCAACCACACAGCAGCATAGCAACACAGCAGCATAGCAACACAGCAGCAGCCACAACCCATCAGCATAGCACCACGGCAGCAGCAGTCACAGCAAAACCACTATAAACCAAAACAAACAAATAAACAACAGCAACCACAACTCAAATCCCCCTGATAGACTTCAAATTTTAAAGCAAATCATTGATTGGAAAATCCACCCCCTTAGTATGGTTCTTTACCAAAAAAGCAATGTGCAACTTAATGGACTCACAAACTTCACACCAGTTAACCACTGAACCAGCAAATTTGATTTCATTCCTAGTCTTCCATACATACCACATAACCACAGATGGCAATGCATCCCACATACACTTGAGCAGTTTCTTAAATTTAAAACCACTCAATCAATCCAGAAGCTGAGTTATATTTTCAGGCACAACCCACACCAAACTCCACCACTTTACCAAGTCAGACCAAATACACCAAGCAAACTGACAATGAAGTAGAACATGACTCACATCTTCAGCACAGGAATTACAAAAGCAGCATAGAGAGAAACCACTGGGGTCCAGAGCTCCAATATTCTGAAGGAACACAGATGTTTTAAGTCTACCTCTCCACGCCAACCAACATGTGAACTGCATTTTTGGAGGAGAGATACCCTTCCACAGCAAACTAGGCACCACTAAACCTAAAGTGTCATTGAAGGAAGGCCACTAATAAGCTGATTTCACTAAATAGACCCCTGAGGCACCAAAAGTCCACACTAATTTATCCTCCACCCCAGTTCTTAACTCTGGGACAGAATTAAGCACATGAACAAAAGCAGATAAATCTGCAGATTCCCAGGAACAGAGGTTTCTTCTAAAATTCAACACCCACCCATTTGATGAAGACCTTCTACTCAAAATATCAAAAACAGAGGCTTCTTTATCTTGAGAATGCATAAAGAGTCTAGGGAAAGCTAACTTCAAACAAACCAGCATCAATCCATGAATCATTTCAAAAAGATCACCAATAGCCATCTCATAACTCAATACTAATATTGGAGTGCAGGAAATCAAAGAAAATAGGCCTAGAGACAACTACTGACAGTATGTCAGTCAAAACTCTAGAGCCACTAATTTGGAGATTAGTTGTGAGTGTACAATTTAATTATATATTTTCATAAATTAGTGGTTGGGCACATGCGTTGCACGTGACACGTGGTTTTTCATCAATCTTTAGTACTATAATTATATGTGTCTCTTAAATTGGTATATGATATGTATATAGTGTTACACAAATCTTTTTCTATCAACTTCCCACTTCAATTTTCCATAATTCATACCTGTAATACAATTGAAGGTATAAAATTAATTGCACAATTACACAATTTTGTTTGATAGTTCATCTCATAATATAAATTCATTGAACCCGCTATTGCATATTATTGGTATAAGAATGCATTAATATCAATATGTAATATATTTTTATATATCAAGAGTTGTTGAGGCCCGTTTCCTATGCCATGAATATCTTGTATGATGAAAAATGTAATATTAGCCATTAGTATATTTTCATTTATGTATAAAATGTGGAATAGTTTTTTTAGAAAATAAAATGATATTGTACATTAATGTTTCGATCGATATACGAATTTCATAATTGTTTTCACGATGTTTATAGATCCATACTTATAAGTATTTGTAGGGTCACTTTCATAAAACTGTCAAGTTACATACTTTATTATGTTATCTGTCAATAATCACCATATGACAAAAATTGATCAAAACTTTTTCTTTGATGTATTTATTTTATGCATCATTGAGTTGCTACGATAATGTTTGGGCATCATTTAATTTTTTCCTTGTAATTTGACTAAAATGTGTGCATGAGGTACATTGTTTTCTTGAACTTCAAAACAGATAGGACAATTCATGCTTCAGCTCGTCTAACTTTGCTTCGAGAGCATGTTACAATAGATCTTCTGTAATTTTTGTTTCACCATCTTCTTATTTTTCTTCCTGCTCACCACTATAACTCATTGTAACAAAAATGTTTGGATGAGTAAGAGTTTGAGGCGATATCATATTGTTTTGTAAAGTCTCGATTTGTTATTGAAAGTATTCGCTGTGGATACTTGTTTGTATTACATGTATGTATATATGTATTGAACATAAGTTGATAGGAGAACAATACACAATTTTGCAGTTTTTTCTAGCAAATATAATTATATTACTAAAGCGATACATGTTAGAAAATTAAAGTATCTGATGGTAATATAGCATTACGGATTGGCAATGTATGAATACAGCAATATATATAAATCAACATTTATATATATTATTATATATTTATATATATAGACACTGACATATATAAGACATCACAAAAATAATATGTGAAACATTTTGCAACAATATAATATAGGTAACAATGAGAAGATAATTATTCATAATTGAATAATTAGTCATAATGTAGATTTTTACTATTACATTTTTAATTTTTTTTTTTTTTTTTTTTTTGTGTGTATGCACTATTTTTTAATTAGATTATTTAATTCACATAAAAATTGAAAGGAATTTGTGAATAATTTGTGTAAAATTAGAGATTAGTGAAGAAAGATTTAAAATTAAAAAAAAATTTATAGCGTTTGGTTTGGTTTGTTTTTTCAAACTTTTGTTTTGAATTTTTTGATTTTCATATTTTTTTGGTCTTTGACATTGTTTTTTTTTATTTTTTAAATAACCCTTTTATTTTATTTTTTTTAGATTCACTTAATTTAATAATACTTTTTTATTTTTTCAATTTTACTTTTAAATTTAGATTCACTTAATCTAAATACACTTAAAAAAAATTTGTTATGTATTATTTTTGGAAAAAAATTATTAATATTAAATATTAATAATAATAACCAACAAATATAATAATAAAAAACCAGTATATATTTGAATTTATAAATATTTTTACAATATTTTACTTTTTAATTCTATTTAGATTATTAGATATTAGATATTCATCTAAAAGTATAATTTAAATATAAATATGAAGGAATTCCAGTATCTTTAATCACTAAATTGATAAAATATTAAAAAATGAACAATAAAAATATGAAAAATCAAAAACTGAAAAACAGATTTAAAAAATGAAACCAACGAAAATGATTCTTATTTAGAATTTTGATATCACACATTGGTTATTAAAGTACCGTGTAAAAATTACAGTTCAGAAAATCTAATCTAAACAAAAACAAAGTGTATGAAGACAACTTACGAATTTTTGAGATGTACTACAAATCTCTATTTTAAAAATGTATGTGTTTTCCTCTATTTAGATTTGAACGGATGCATACAACTTTAATATTCAACTAAAATTATTTACAACTATTTGATCCATGATGGACAATTGTATATAGGACTTTTCTTAAGTGTGCCTTGCATATGGTATGCAAGGCACTTACACCTTTCTATTTTGCATTTACACATTTGTATGTATTGGGTTATATCAAAATATTTGAAAACTTACACATTGGTGACCTGCTAGGCAGGTCACTTTCTAGGTAAATTAATAAAATAATATATTACATGACTAAAGGTGTAAATGGTCACAAAAAATGTATAAGTTTTCACAAAAGGCGTATATTTTCACGAAAGGCGTAAGCAATTTCAGAAAAAAGGCGTAACCGATTTCTGAAAACTTACGCTTTTTGTGAAAACTTACGCCTTTTGTGAAAACTTACACCTTTTCTGAAAACTTCCACCTTTTTCTGAAAACTTACGCCTTCTGTGAAATTATTTACACCTTTTATGAACACTTACGCCTTTTGTGAGTTGACTTACCAAAGGTGTAAACAAACGAAAACTTACACATTTTGCTTAAGCTTACACCTTTTGTGTAAGAATTTTTGGCATAACATTTATACTTTTTCTTTGAACTTACACCTTTTGTGGAAGCCCAACTTAAACGTTTTGTGATCGGAAGTCACTTATACCTTTTGTGAAAAAATAAATTCATCAAATTTACACCTTTTGCTTGAGCTTATACCTTTTCGTGGAAGTGCTTATATTTTTTTTCAAAAAGTTACTCCTTTTGTGTAAGAATTTTTGTCATAACATTGATACTTTTTCTTCGAACTTACACCTTTTGTGGAAGCCCAACTTAAAGGTTTTGTGATCGGAAGTCACTTATACCTTTTGTGAAAAAATAAATTCATCAAATTTACACCTTTTGCTTAAGCTTATATCTTTTCGTGGAAGTGCTTATATTTTTTTCAAAAAGTTACTCCTTTTGTTTAAGAATTTTTGGCATAACATTTATATTTTTTATTCGAACTTACACCTTTTATGGAAGCCGAACTTAAAGGTTTTGTGATCGGAAGTCACTTATACCTTTTGTGAAAAAATAAATTCATCAAATTTACACCTTTTGCTTAAGCTTATACCTTTTCATGGAAGTGCTTATATTTTTTTTCAAAAAGTTACTCCTTTTGTGTAAGAATTTTTTGCATAACATTTATACTTTTTCTTCGAACTTACACCTTTTGTGGAAGCCCAACTTAAAGGTTTTGTGATCGGAAGTCACTTATACCTTTTGTAAAAAAATAAATTCATCAAATTTACACATTTTGCTTAAGCTTATACCTTTTCGTGGAAGTACTTATATTTTTTTTCAAAAAGTTACTCCTTTTGTGTAAGAATTTTTGGCATAACATTTATACTTTTTCTTCGAACTTACACCTTTTGTGATCGGAAGTCCTTTACACCTTTTGTGTAAGGTATACTTTTGTGTAAGGTTTTGTGATCGGAAGTCACTTATACCTTTTGAGTAAATGACTTCCGATCACAAAAGGTGTAAGTTCGAAGAAAAAGTATAAATGTTATACCAAAAATTCTTACACAAAATGAGTAACTTTTTGAAAAAAAATATAAGCACTTCCACGAAAAGGTATAAGTTTAAGCAAAAGGTGTAAATTTGATGAATTTATTTTTTCACAAAAGGTATAAGTGACTTCCGATCACAAAACCTTTAAGTTCGGCTTCCACAAAAGGTGTAAGTTCGAAGAAAAAGTATAAATGTTATGCCAAAAATTCTTACACAAAAGGAGTAACTTTTTGAAAAAAAATATAAGCACTTCCACGAAAAGGTATAAGCTTAAGCAAAAGGTGTAAATTTGATGAATTTATTTTTTCACAAAAGGTATAAGTGACTTCCGATCACAAAACCTTTAAGTTGGGCTTCCACAAAAAGTGTAAGTTCGAAGAAAAAGTATAAATGTTATGCCAAAAATTCTTACACAAAAGGAGTAACTTTTCAAAAAAAATATAACCACTTCTACGAAAAGGTATAAATTTAAGCAAAATGTGTAAATCTGATGAATTTATTTTTTCACAAAAGGTATAAGTGACACAAAAGGAATAAGTCTTCATTTCAAGGTTCATAAACACAAAAGGAGTAAACATTTTGGGACAACCACTTAACAGTTACCACCAACATAATCATAAAAGGAGTAAGTCTTCATTTCAAGGTTCATAAACACAAAAGGAGTAAATATTTTGGGACCATAAAAGGAGTAAGTCTTCATTTCAAGGTTCATAAACACAAAAGGAGTAAATATTTTGGGACAACCACTGGACAGTTGCCACCAATATAACCATAAAAGGAGTAAGTTTTCATTTCAAGGTTCATAAACACAAAAGGAGTAAACATTTTGGGACAACCATTGAACAGTTACCACCAACGGTTTCTCTGTCTCTCACCCACACACACAGAACAGTTACCACCAAACCTCACCCCCGCTCACCACCCAACCATCGCTGGCCACCGTCGCACGCCACCGTCGTACATCGCCACCGCCGCTGTTGCAGGTTTTTTTCTCTCTCTCTCTGTTGATCTTGGTCTCTCTCAGTCGATCTGTGTCTCTTCTCTGTCGATCTCCGTCGATCTCGGTCTATCTCTGTCGATCTCGGTCTATCTCTGTCGATCTCCGTCGATCTCGGTCTCTCTCTGTCGATCTCCGTCGATTTCGGTCTCTCTCTCTGCCGATCTCTCTGTCGATCCGTCTCTCTCGGTCTCTCGGTCTGTGTCTCTCTGTCGATCGCCCTCCCAAACGATCTCTGTCGATCTCGGTCTGTCTTTCAAAAACAACTTGATTTTTCCCTTTTAATTCTTTTCAGGGTGTATGTACTGGACACTGTGGGACAAACCTTGACCACGGTGTTGTTGCTGTTGGATATGGTACAGAAGATGGTGTAGATTACTGGGTCTCTCTCTCTATCGATCTCTGTCGATCTCGGTCTGTCTCTCTCTGTCGATCGCTCTCCCAAACGATCTCCGTCGATCTCGATCTGTCTTTCAAACACAACTTGATTTTTCCCTCTTAATTCTTTTCAGGGTATATTTACTGGACACTGTGGGACAAACCTTGACCACGGTGTTGTTGCTGTTGGATATGGTACAGAAGATGGTGTAGATTACTGGGTCTCTCTCTCTGTCGATCTCAGTCTGTCTCTCTCTGTTGATCGCCCTCCCAAACGATCTCCGTCGATCTCGATCTGTCTTTCAAACACAACTTGATTTTTCCCTTTTAATTCTTTTCAGGGTATATTTACTGGACACTGTGGGACAAACCTTGGCCACGGTGTTGTTGCTGTTGGATATGGTACAGAAGATGGTGTAGATTACTGGGTTGTGAGGAACTCTTGGGGTTCAAACTGGGGAGAAAACGGGTACATAAGGTTGGAGCGCAACATCAATTCCATTGGTGGCAAGTGTGGGATTGCTCAAATGGCCTCATACCCCATTAAGACCGGTTCCAACCCTCCTAATCCCGGTCCATCTCCTCCTACCCCGGTAAAACCCCCCACAGTCTACGATGATTATTACAATTGCCCTGCAGGAACCACAAGCTGTTGTGTCTATCAATACGGTAGCTACTGCTTTGGTTGGGGATGCTGCCCCCTCGAGTCTGCTACTTGCTGTGATGATCACTCTAGCTGCTGCCCACACGAGTACCCTGTCTGTGACATTGATGGCGGGACTTGCCTAATGGTAATTTAGCTTTATTTATTTATTTATTTATTTACCTTCATTGTTTTAGATATAACGAAAAACAATTTGGCTTGTGAACTGTGCCAAGTATCTCAATCTACCAAATTTATTTTTTTCTCAATCCCATTTAGTAGATTCTAAGATATCATTTTGGGGGCCATATTATGTGGAAGCTTGTTGATCTTCTTTGAGCATGCCTACTTTGTCCTAGAAGTCTGTTGCTTTTGAATTTTGTATATCTTGAATACATACGACTTGAAGGTCCTGACACTCTGTACCCAGCATGCCCCTGTATGTTAGATTTGTGCAGTGGAAAATGGTTTTTCTCTTCAGCACACCTTTTATTTAGTCTTCACACCAACCACAAAGGAAGGGATCAAAATTAGCTACTTTAAGAATCTAAGCAGGAGACCATTTAGATGAAGTATGTGTTGTCCAAAATGTAGAGAACTTGATCATTTGATAATTTATGGTGGAAAATGTATTGATTAGAAAGAAACAACACTGGATTGGCTAGAGATCAAGCTAGGCATGCCTCTCGCTTCATGGTTCCACCCATACCATTACCAAATTGATTCAAAATCACAGAGAATTTATCTTGTTCTGCTTTGACTTAGATCTAAGAGAGACGATATCTGGAAAATGCAATTTTAAGACTGTACAGATCTTGTTGTCTTCAAAGTTTTTAGATTCTTCTCCTCAGGTGCATTAGAAAAGAAAAAAAAGTATTGCTTCTGAAGCTTGTGAAAAGGGACGATTACAGACCTTCAACTACTATCCTTTCGAGATTATCTGCTGATCTCTGCAACACCCAACTTAATCCAAGAATAGAGGCATTTAATACAAGAGAAGTCACCAAACAGCTAATGAGATATTGTACATACAGCGTGTCTATAATTATCCATGTACTAGTAATCGATAGATGGTCACTGGCAAGCAAATCCACCCGGAGGTGTCAGAATGCTCATTATCCTTGATTTGAAATATGTTTGGCAGTTATTGAATTTAGTACAATATTTGACACAACAATATTTGACCCAACTATAGGGTATATAAGGTTATATATATGCTCTCTTTCCTTTCCTTTTTTCTTCTCCCTCAAGGAATTAGAAGCAAATTGAATAGATTATTGCGTCATAGGCGTTATTAGTTTTTTTTCTGTCACTTAGCTTTTTGACCTTAGGCTTTTTCACTAGATAACTAGTTCATGCAAGCTTTTGGTGGCTCCACTAGATGTAGTTTGGGTTCTTGTGTTGCTGTGTATTAACAATAAAAATAAAAACTTACATTGTATGAAACAGGTAGTTTGGGTTCTTGTGTTGCTAAGTCAAATCAGGTATTTTTCTAATTTAATTATGGTGTTTACATTGTATGAAACAATCCAATTTAATTATTTGTTGGCATTTACTAATAGTGTTTGATATAGCTTTCTGGTTATCCTAACTTCTATATAACGAATTTTGCACATTCCAAATTTAATTTGATCGTATATGAGTCAGATAACATATAGACTAGTTGTTTGTACCTCTGGCTACAATGTAATGGAAGTCTCGATGATTTTCAATTTGCAAGATTTTGGTTCTGTTGATATTGCTGTTATGATGAATGTTACCATTTTGGTTTCATTGTTGTTGTTACTACAATTTTACTACTACTGTTTTGGCTCTGTTTTGATAACCGGGAAACCAGATGATGTATATTTTTGCCTAAATGAAGTAGATGACAGCTCTGTTGATGCTATTCTTATGTTGGTGGTGATCTTTTGATGTTCCTGCTATAGACTTGCTGCTACTACCATGGTCTTATTGATGCTCTACTACTACTGTTGCTGTATATGGGTCTTGAGATGTGACATGTTGTGTTGCAGTTGATGTTAGTAGTAGTTTCTAAGGGATGTTCTTGTTCGTGTATTCTTATTTTATTTTTATTTTTGTATAGTTTTGGCTAGGATGGCTCTCATCTCTATTAAGGCTAGATGATCTCCATTCTATATTTCTTTAACTTGGGGTGTGCCCTTTGCAGCTGTTGTATTCATGTTTTCATCATATAGCATGTACATCTTACTTTACTTGCCCAAAAGAAAAACCTTTAGTGCATGAATCTCAAATTATTAATTTCATTGTTATTTATTTTTGAAGTTTAGGCTGCTTAATTTCTATTTTCTGCTATAGGTTTTCCACGGAAAAAATTTGGTACATTGATCAGATGCTCATGGTTCTCTATGAGGTATGAATTAAAGTGCTGGTCATTCTAGTTATTGATTTTAGTCTTTTAGAGTCTAATTGTGTACTTCTGGAATTAGATTTTTATTTCTTTGTTAGATTTACATTAGTTGCTTAATTTCTGCCTTAGATCAACCTGCCATGCTTTTAACATGCGCCAGGCTGCCTGTACCAATGATGTCCATACGGCATGTGGGATAGTTCTTGCATGTTCATGATTGATTCAGGCTAAAGCTATGATACATAGAAGGACAGCATTGGGCATATGAATTAACAGACTACCTGTTAGGAAATTTTCCTTTTTGTGATCAGCTGGTGCATGACTTACTAATTTTTCAAGAACTCATGTGCTGACAGAGCAGTCGCAGCTGAAGTTTGTGAAGAGCTATTTACTCCCATTCCCCTGCATGCTGAGCTTGCGTTGAATGGCGTTGAAGTGTTTATGAATACTAGTGGAAGTCATCACCAACTACGAAAGCTTGACCTTCGCCTTCGTGATTTTATAGGTGCTACACATAGTCGTGGAGGAGTTTACATGTATAGTAATCACCAAGGATGTGATGGTGGCCGCCTTTATTATGGTAATAACCAGCCCTTAATTGACTTCTATTGTTTCCACACATGGTGTACCCTTTCCAATAACCTTTTGTTTTTTCATGAACTTTCTTTTATTACTTACAAGATAATCAAAAGATGTTAATTTTTGGTTAATAACTTCATCCATGGCAGATGGATGTTCTTGTGTTGTTGTGAATGGGGATGTGGTTGCTCAAGGCTCACAATTTTCTTTGAAGGATGTTGAGGTGGTGGTTGCTCAAATAGATCTAGATGCGGTATGCTCTAAGTTCACTTTCATAGCAAGAAGCCAATAAATGAGTCTGTCGGCATGGTTGCCATAGATACCCATGAGCATGTTACCAAAAAGGGTTCTGGTAGAACATGGGAAGGTTGCCGCCAAGGAGTGTCTGTAGATAATTCAGTGTTGGCATCATCAGTCAAGAGCACAAAGTTGCATGCTAAGTCAAGGGCAGATAATTTTATGCATCATGATGGTCTGCCTTTATTGACACAGAATGAGAACAGGGAATCTTCCTTAGTGAATCCCGTTGCATGCTCAAACTCTGGACAGGATCATAAAAATGGTTCCCCGGAAAGTAGTGTTGCTAGTTGTCTTATTCCCAAGGATGCTGCTTTGCCTAGAGTTGTGTTATGCTTGGCTCACAATGGAAAAGTGGCATGGGATGTGAAATGGCGGCCTTCTAATGCTTGTGATATGGATTCCAAACATAGAATGGGCTATCTTGCTGTCTTGCTCGGAAGTGGAGCTCTAGAAGTGTGAGATTCCTCTTTTACTTCTTTAGTTTGATGTTTCTCTATTTTTCAAATTTGTCTGTACGCATTGTTGTCTATTTGCATATCCTTTTTTGTGGCACCAGGTAGGATGTTAGTAGGTTAGGAAGTTAGGTTAGTAAATTAGGTGTTCAACACTTCACCTTAAGCACTAGGTATGATGTTAGCAGGTTAGAAAGTTAGGTTAGCACAACCGGGTGTTCAACGCTTCTCCATAAGCTCAACCCTTTTTGGTAACATGCTCATGGGTATCTATGGTCGCTTTTCTTTTTTCATGTAATGCATTTGAGGGAATTTTTTGATATTGTACATCAGTTTGAGCTATTATGTCACATTTAATTTTATTATACCTAAGTTTGAGGTATTGCTGGATGATTACTGATCTGTCAGTGATTTGTGACAGTTGGAAGTTCAATACTTGCATGACTATACGGAGATAAGCACAACCATTGGGTTGACAGCAAACCCTATTATCAACTTCTTAGGTGTTGTAGGGACTAATGTTGTTGCACTTGGGACTGATGTCTCCTTTGACTCCAAGACGGGACTTCACCAAATGCAATGCTGGATTGAGCTTCACCAACTCAGACCTTATCGCGTCCTTGACCCTGTGAGTTGTTTCTTGTGCAAGATAATTATTTTCATTTTTTCACCTTTTTTTTAGTGGTACCTTCTTATCCTCATTTTTTGTGACTAGGCATTTGATAGTACTTATCTTCATGGTTTATAAAACTAAGTTGTTCTTCCCCTTGCATGCACATGTATCCTGTTTGTGGTTCATGTTGGAACATTTGATGGGAAATTTCTGGTTCCTGCCCTTATCTTGAGCATGTCTTCACAAATGATATGAGTACACTAAATTTGGTTATCAGATGATTGCAAGATTTAGAGAATTTTAGTTCTGAAGCTTATTAATTCATAGTTGTATTGCTTGCGTGGCTGGTGTTTTATGTTTCTTCGGCGCATAATGTGGTGAGCTTGTGTTGATTCAGGAATGACAAGGGTGACTCTCTCAATGCATCGTACTACCATACAGTGAACCCCTTGACCAAGACAGCTGTTGGGGCAGAGGTAATACACAGCTTCTCATCCAGCGTGAACACCATCACCATTGGCACCCAGCATTCATTGGATCCATTGACCACGGTTAAGGCCCGGGTTAACAACACCGGGAAGGCAAGTGCACTCATCCAGGATGAATGGAGGCCAAAGTCACTTTTCACCATTTCTGGAGAAGTAGACACCAAGTCTTGATTGATCATTGTTTATTGAGCATCAGATGACTATGAAGTGTCCATGTTGCTGTAGGGCCCTGAGGCTATACTATGGACAACATTTTTTATGGATGGAATAATGTTTGTTACTAGAATTTTTTTTTAGAACTTTTATACTAATAATGTCCATGGGAAAACTCTTTTCACACTACATTTATAAACAAAAATGAATTGTACAAGTATACATTCGTTGAGCAGGTCTGAACAACTGTTTTTGGTGGTGGTTTGTTGCTCTTTCAATCAAATCCAAATTGTCCAGAATCTGGTTCATAAATTTAGTGATGCGGTTGCCATATTATTTTGGACGGTGGTATTACATGCACCAATTAGTATACTAACACTAATTATGTCATTATTATGAATCTCACTCATTATACAAATATCAAAAATATCTTAAAGTATGTCACATCATTAATTGGTACACTAGTTATTATACTAATTAATGTATATAGTATTATTCTATTTCGGATGGGCTTTATCAACCAAAAATTAAAAAAAAAAAAATTTATTTGTGAATCTCTTTGGTTGATTTATATGTGAATGCATGACTATTTTTTCTTGTAGGACTGATTTATATGGAATGCATGATTTATATGGTATTGATTTTAGTAGGTTATGTAAATGGAGTTCACAAATAAGAAAATGTTTCACAAGCAGAACTTCAAGATATTTGCAATTATAAATCAAAATTATGTTTTTTTCAACTTTAAATAAAAGGTCTACAGAAGGACAACATTCTGTTTTAAATTTTTGAATAAAAAAATTGTTTACATAGCATTAAAATATGTTGGCATTGGTTTCAACAAGTTTAGCTCCTTCAAAGCCTTCCCCTTGGTTAAATTTCAGGCAATGCCTTGTCTTAGGACATCGCCCTATAATCAGGATAAGATACAAATCCACTTGATTAAACCAGGATAAGATGCAACAAAATACTTTGTACAACATTGTAACAACCCAAGTTCTTAAACAAACAAACATTTTGTTTCCTTCCGGATGTTTCCAGGACACACATTGCAATTCCCCCCTCACACCAAACCGAAAACCAAACACCAGAATTAATCCCGGAAAACAAACTTATTCTGCACAACATTTGTTTCAAAACACGATAAACCCTATAGAAGCGTGGCTTCTTGTTGAGCTGATAATGCCTGAAGCAGCCCATCCCTAATCTGCTTAGCTATTTCGCAAACAGCTCCAGGTCCATGTGGGATGAAGACGGCCGAAGACTTGGAGGATGCACCAATTTCCTTCATGGTGTCGAAGTACTGTGTGATTAGGACCATGTCCATGACGTCCTTAGCAGTAGTCCCCGGCACATTCACTGAGAAGCCAAGCACGCTTTCTCTTAGACCGTCCACAATTGCCTGTCGCTGCCTAGCAATACCCAATCCTGCCAGATACTTAAACTCGGCATCGCCCTCTGCTCGCTTGATTTGTACAATTTTCTCCGCTTCTGCTTTCTTATTAGCAACTACCCTCAACCTCACAGCTGCCAAATTTCAATTTTTTTAGTGACATCAAAAGATCCATTGTTTTTTTTTTTTTGGTTTATTTCATTTTTAGTGAACTTTATAAAAAACAATTCACTTCACTGAAAGACAAAAATAAGTCAAATTCTGTTTTAGAAAAGCCTATAACCCAACTTATAAGATGCCACCAAAAGTACAATACTGGTAATGAAAAATCATCGATTTCATTGATTTCGTGGGGACTAGAGAGCTTACAGGCATTGATTTCATTTATGGCTCGCTTAACGTGCTCATCAGGTTCAATATCAGCAATGAGTGTCTGAACAATCTCATACCCATAGGCAGACATAGCCTGTGAATCATCAATGTTAAATCCAAGCACAATAATGTCAAATTCAGTTTACATAATTGTTAGTCACGCTAGTTCTTTCTTTACCTTTTCAAGTTCATCTTCCACAGCTCTTGCAATTTCATTTTTCTGCTCAAAAGCATCGTCTAGGTTTAGCTTTGGAACACTTGCTCTGATCACTAGTAAAACAGTTCAAATAAAGAAATCCCTTGCTTATTTTTTATTACAAGTAATTTATAAATTTGTGTTAGACTTCCTTCAAAAAAAATATATATATATATACACATACCATCAAATACATAGGCTTGGATTTGGGTTCTGTTATTGCTGAGTCTGTAGAAAGCATCACTCCCTTTGTTAGCCAAGGCTTGGTATTGTATAGATGCAACAACATTCACAAATACATTATCCTGCAGTAAAATAAAAATGAATATTCATTTTTAGATTCAAATCAAGAAGTTATTATACTGTTGAGAAGAAATATTTAATTGTAAGCTGTCGTTGCAAGTTCTGATTATTAGGTTCTGAACAGGACTCTAAAATGAACCAAGCTGCTCGAGTATATAGACAAAACGAACCTTAGTCTTAGTTTAGCATCGCACATCCAACTGTTGCAAGCGGAGGCTGAGATGACCAGCGACTTTTCTTCCAAGACACCAAGGCATGAAATGGCAACCTGGCTCAAGTACTTCATCAAACTTGCCAAATCTTTCCTTTATAGCAATTGTTGATTGATCAACTTGCACACAACATAGTAGATTACCCATTCTTTCTAATTTCTGATATTTAAAAAAATAAAAATTAAAAATTGTCAATATGAACTACTATCAAATAGACCTTGAAAACTTATATATGCATAACATGTAGACACATTTTTTGGGTATTGGGTGTAAGAGGGATTCAACAAGAACTTATACATGACCTCTGCTCTATCTCTCTATCTATAAAAACCCACTCAAATTTGCAAGTAATTTCTTTTCTCTTTTGTGCAAATCCATTGATCCTCTGAGAGCTAAAACCATGCTTCCTCCGCCCCTAATTGTTTGTCCACTTTGAGTCCTTTAATCAGGTCAATATATATGTTTGTCAAAGAAAATTCAAAATTTTCTCCACAAAATTAAAAGATCTCAATTTAGTTCTTGAAAATAAAGTTTTGAAAATGATTGAAAAAGAATAAATTAAAAATATATAAATAATTTTTTGAGATGTCAGAAATTGTAAAAATAGACAAATTAATAACTTGTAAATTCCAATTTTAAAGCATCAGAACTTACGAAGTCAAAAGGGTTGCTCCATCCACTTTCTGAACTATACATCGACGTCCACCTCTTTTTCTCTCCTTTTGAAAACGTTTATCACATAACGACTAATGCATTTAAAAGGCCAAAATTTCTAGCATTGTTAACCATATTTTTATAAACGACTTCTGAGTAGATTTAGCATTTCATTTTATTAGTATATCCTCCACTTATACAATTACATACCTTTGTACACCATATAATGTAACACAAGAAGCTAAGGTAATTAGTAAAATTAATACACTAAATTGTATCCTTAATTAATATAGAGCTATAAAGCAAGGGCAAATGATACCTGTCTGTCTTTCATATGGTATAGAAAAGATCCCCGATATGTGTTGTTATCCAATGGCCAACCCAAGGTGTGAAGTACATGACCAGGTTCATGCTTACTTGAATCAATTTCCCAAACCTGATAAAATTCGCTTCAAGAATTAAGCACAAGCTAGAAAAATCTTGGGGATGCATTTACTAGCTAGTACTCTAATTTTACATGCCTCCAAAAGATTCTCTCTTAAATTATTTGGTCAAATGAGATTTTGTGAAAGCAAAACTACTGACAAAAGTGAAGGATCAAGGAAGAACAACCATTAGATATAAAACATCTAGTTCTTCAACTACGCCATAAGGCTGTTTTTATGGATTCACCATGCTTCTAGGAAAAATTAATAACAATTAAATCATATGCATTAGAAGATAAGACTATGAATGATTTATCCTCAATGAATTATGTGCAAATTGATAATATGATGCATTAAAGTTAATTGGAAAATGGATAGCTTAGTTGACAAGACTTTATTCCCGCATGTAGATAGGTTGTTTTCGTGTTTGAAAACACTCATGCTTATGTCACGATAGAGCAACCTTACTGTTACTCCAAGGCCCACCATTGGTGACAAGTTTCAAAAACAAAAATGTATAGGTCAATGTATCAAATTTCCAACCTACATTGCCCCTACCTCCAACCCAAAAAAATAAGAAAAATAAACGCAATTCATATTGCAAAAAAAATTACTAAGAACAAGAGAAATTTACCTCTTTAATTCCTAGAGCATAAGTTTGATGTTGTCCCTGCACCTTCTCCCTCAAATTGTACTTTTTCATTATTTTCTGCATATGAGAAAACAAAATAAAGTTCTTACTAGTTAATGAACATAGGATTGGACAGAAAATTGTAGAAACCATAGCTAATACTGCAGCCATAAGAGACAATCTCTTTATACCTCTGATAATGACCCTCGGCATCCTTCACGAAGAAGTGTTATGCATCCTGCAGAGCGACAGATTTATTAAGAGTCAGAACCAGTAGGCTAGGGACTAATAAATAAACCTTGCAAACTAGGTCAATCTTGGCAAACCTTTTCTATATGAAAGCCAATCATAAACATGAAGTTCTTTTGTAAAAAATTTCTTATCTTCTTACTGTTGGTGGAAATATGCATATAATCAAAAAAAAAAATATTTTTATTACTATGCACAGATAAAAAAAAATTACTTCTTTCACGAGGGTTAATCCCTTAAGATTTAAAAGATTCATGGTGGTCAACTAAGAAATGCAAAACAAACGTGTAAAGATGTTCTTTTTCCCCTAATTTGATCACAAATCTATGGAACACTCCAAAAGATTTTATGAACAAAACAATTTGCAGGGATAATTAATTTTAAGTACGGATTTCTTGCTAAATATATATTATAATGCATTTAAACCACTACATGAAAAATTTATTTTGTAATTCCAACAAACACACTATTCAGTCAATTAAACAAACACATAAAGTGCACAGTTAAGACTAGTACCAGTAACCCAAGAAACCCACATTGAGGACGACTATATCATACTTACATTTGAGCAGAAATGGAGAGAAAAATTAGGGCAAAGATGAACTGTCCATCTTCTGATTTCGTTTCTAACGCGTTAATGTGCCTCGCCGCTTGGTCTTTCTCATCACAATCAGCCCGTTCGAGATCGCCGTTCTGACGAGTCCGACGATAGTCCTTTGTAGACAAAGGTTCTGAGGGGAGTGTAGGGTCTGGATTTGAACATATGGCTTGTGAAGGGATTAGAGAAGATCGAAGGTAGGGTTAGGGTTTTGGATCCGACGACGAGAGTAGAGAAGACGAAGTAGACGACCGGTGAAGAGAATAGGAGAAGAGAGAGAGGGCGGTGAGGGAGGAGGTGTGGCGGCGGCAGTGGTGGTCGCCGGTGGCGGCACCAGAGCCGACGACGTAGGAGGCGGAAGAGATAAAAGAGAGAGGAGAGTGAGAGGGAGTGTTAGGTTAGGGTTGGGGATTTGAGATTGTGAGAAACAGGGGGGAGAGCGGGAAAACGAAATAAATTTTTTTTGTTTATTTTTTATTTTTTTTAAAATTTTTTTAGGTTATTAAGGTTGAAAATTTATTTGTTTCATTTTTATTTTATTGAAAAATTTTGTTTTTTTTTTATTTGGTAGAAGTAGGGGTAATATTTTAATTAAAAATATTTTCTGTTAAAATAAAGTTAATTTTTTGTGAGCGGGAAAACAAAATAATTTTTTTTTTGTTAATTTTTTCTCTTTTTTTTGGAGTTAATGATTTTTTTTTTATTTTTCAATTTTTCATTTTTTTTTAGGTTACTAAGATTGAAAATTTATTTGCTTCATTTTTATTTTACTGGAAAAATTTAATTTTTTTTATTTGGTAGAAGTAGGGGTAATATTTTAATTAAAAAAAATTCTGTTAAAATAAAGTTAATTTTTTGTGGTCAATAGAAAATCTTTTTTGTAGCCCATTTTTTTTTGTTACTATAAATCAGGAACTAATTTTTTGTAGTAGAAGAGAGGGTGCGGTAGTAGTGGTGAAAGTGGTGGATAAAAGGTAATGACGAAGGAGATTAGTGGTGAAGTTGTGGTAGTAGTAGAGGAGATGGAGTGACGGTGGTAAAGGAGAGATAATAGTAGTAGTAGTGGCAGTAGTAGTGGTAGTAGTGGTGGTGGTAGTGGAGTGGTGGTAAGGGTGGTAGTAATGGTAGTCGTAGATGTGGAATGGCAACAGTGGTAGTAGTGGTGGTAGTGGAGTGACATTTTTTCAGTAGTGGTGAAGGTAGTAGAGGAGATGTGTGGTGAGAGAGAGAGATGAGTGAGAGACAGATAGGGAAAAGAGACAGAGAGACAGAGACAGAGTGTTAAGCAAGAGAGAAACAAACTGGTCGCTAAAAGTGCATTTTCTTATAGTGGGTCGATAAGTGCAGAGGGAGCTTGGTGAGCAAGGTGAACACAGAAACATATATTTGCAATTGATCAAAGAAGCATAAATGTGAAGTACCAACACAAAATACTCTTCGAATTACCAAATATGGAAATTAACATATGCCCAGAACGAAATATGGTGGCTAAGAGAGGGAGGAAGAATGAGAAATAGTCGTGTAAGAGAGAGTAAGAGAAAGAGACATGAGAAACGTATGAGGGATTAGGGGCAAAACTTGGAGGGTCCCAAATTTTGAGAGGGAATTTCAAATTAACAAAAAAATTTGGTAATTACACACATTATATGATTAATTATACAACAAATTAATTAAGAAAATAAAATTATCGTTAGCTAATTTAAATGATAGTGACAATCACTTTTTTCCCAACGAATCCATTGATGACTTCTCTCTTTGACTCGTAAGTTTTCCATTTACTCGCTAGTTCATCTTTGCCTTTAATTTTGTAATTTTTATTTCTTTAGTAGAAATTTCACCTAAATATTAAGGTTAAATTTCACTATTTGAAGATAATGAAATTTCACTACTTGAAATGATGGTATGTTTTATGATAACGATGACAAGGATAATAAAGGTGGTAGTAATGTAACGCCCTCAAATTAAACCCACAACATATATAACATTAACATGCATTGATATATGAAAATAAATCATTATCCCATTCATAAGAGTATTCTTAATAAAAGACATTACATGTAACATCGAGAATAAATGCCCAACGGGCTTACAGCTTTCCAAACCAACACTTGGACACAAAAGTCTGAGTACTAATTCAATTACACATTAAGCCATTGGCTTGAGTTTACATGTAATATCAAAATAAAACAAAATAACAACTAACTAAACAGAGTCTTTAACTCCAAATCCTCCCAAGCTAAGTCCTTGGAGGTAGCATAACACTTGGACCTGAAAATGATATTCCCGTATAGGGTGAGCCACAGCCCAGCAGAAATATACTAAACCAAATATAAGAATTGACTAAAGCAATAGCATTCGATAGATGGTTAACACTTATAAATCAATTATATCACTATACAGTTTCGTGACAATAATGTCCATGACATGTTTCACTTTCCGTTATTATTCAACTTTCCATTTTATACAGACATGGCTCAGAACCTGGCCAAACTATAAAATGAGACTACATGTCATATTAACATTACTTCTAATATCAACAATTCAAATGAGACTAAGGCTCATACTAAGAAAACCCTCGCTTGAGCTAAGAAAGTTTCGCTTGAGCCAACAACAAACCAACTCGCTCGAGCGAAGAACCTCTCGCTCGAGCCAACAATTCAAACCCTCAGGTCTGCAACCAGACGCACGCTCGAGCGACGGAACGCTCGCTCGAGAGAAGAACAAACCAGATCGCTCGAGTGAAGAAAAGCTCGCTCGAGCCAAGAAATGCAACTCTTAGGTCCAGAACCAGACGCAATCGCTCGCTCGAGCGAAGCCACTCTGGCTCGACCCACTAAACACAGAAACTCAACTCTCGCTCGAGCGACCAAACCTTGGCTCGAGCGAAGGACCAAAACAAAGAGCTCGCTCGAGCGAAAGACCAAAAATCTGGACAGCAACCTTTTGTTCCCAACACAACCACCATGCAACAAACCTGCCCAACACATCCTATAACTCAAAAACAAAGTATGAAATGACGTAAACAAGATAATAACAACTGCTAATGTCCACGGAAACAAGTCCGGACCACTGTACAACTAGAGGTGAAACCCGGGATCGCTATAAGTATTAACAATGGTGGCTTCATAATGGTGGTGGTGGTGGTGCTGACAGTGACAATGACGGTGACGATGGTTGCAGCAATATTAGTGATAATTGAAGCAATTGTGAGGTTATAATGATGTATGTTGATGCTTGTGTATAAATATTTACAAATTCAATTAGCATTAAATAATTATGTAATTTTATGTGAGAAATTCGTCGTAATTTAAATGAATTTTATCCTACAAACTCAAACTCAATTATAATTGGATTCGAATGGATTGGACAAAGGGTACCGCCTCTTACACCAACACCGCAAAATTATGATAATAAATTTTAAATAATATATACTTTGCAAAAAATATAAAAGTTATTATTTAGAATTATCTTCACACTATGAAGCATGGGTATAACAATTATCATTTAGAATTATCTTCACACTATGAATTATCTTCAAACTAGTTACACACTATAAGAAATTGCACATTTGAAAACTAAATTTTTAATCGTTAAAAATCATTTTTAGTCGACTAAAATTATTTTAGTAGCCAAAAAATACCATTCGTCAACTAATAATTTAGTCGCCATAATTATTTTTATAAATTTATTTTGAACTTTTATCAACTAAATGTTTAGTTGTAGATAAATTGTATCACTACTATGTTTTATTTAGTGATTAAAATATATAGTCGCCAATTCTTTGTTCCATTATCGGCGACAAAAGCCAAACATCTAATTGACTCCTTTAGCTAGCAACCAAACTTTTTTGTAAGCAAAAGATTGTAACTTTTTTGGTGACTAATGTTTAGTCGTAAAAAATATCGATAGTTTTTTTATGATTAAATTTTTAGTAGACAAAAACTTCAAATTTTTTGGGCTACTAAATATTTAGTCACTAAATAAAATTTATTTTTCATCCTTTTTTTTTTTACTACAAATTATTTAGGCACCAAAAATATTTTCTTTCTTTTGGCTACCAAATCGCGAAAAAGCCTTTATTCCCTTTTGGCTACGAATTGGTTAGTCGCCAACAACTTCACTTCTTTTTAGCTACTACATGTTTAATCGTAAAAAACTTTCTTTAGTTTTTATTTTTATTTTTATACATATATATATTTATTTCGCCACAACCTGTATTTATTCTGTGCAACCTGTACCTTGTATATAACGAAAATAATAACAATCCAAGAAAATTAAACTTTTAACGTCAAATTCAAAATATAATAGAAATTCCATATGAATCAAGCATAATCCAACCTAAAATAATAATTCTATACAAAACAGAGGATTATACAAAAATCATGTTTGCCGTACACAAAAAAAGAAATATCCACAATACCATGTCAAATGGTAATCTATACCATGCCAAAAGTAATATGTTATATGCCAAAAGCAATTTGTACCATGCCAGTAGTTATCTGTATGTACAACGGTAATCCAAAAAAAAAAAAAACAAAGGACAACATAATAATAGATTATAAAAAAAACAATGTCCTCCGCACAAAAATAAAGAATATCCACTTTTCCACGCCAAAAGCCATATGTAAAAATAAAATTCACATCTACATCAAAATACAATACATCCACATCTATTAATTCATTCCCGGTACAAATTATTAATATTTTTTAAAATACAATACATCCACATCTACATCAAAATTCACATTCAAAAAATCATATACCAAGGCACTGACCGGACAACTCGGATCATTGTCACCCACAATGAACAATACAGGCACCTTTATATTAGCAACGATAGATGGGTCAATTCTTGTGCCATAGAATGAAACCCCAATGCCAAAATAGGCACCCCCGTCCTGGGCGAGCGCATCTATTAGTCGGCCACCTCCAAAGCAGAATCCAATGATACCAAGCTTCTTTGAGATTCCTGCAGCTACAAACTCATCCATCATCTATTTTTTCGAGGTTGTATCTTTTGCAATCCTTTCCGGGGTTTGTTGTGCCAGCCATTCTTCAAATAAAGTCTTTGGTCTGTCCTTTGCCCATGGATTCCCACGAAACAAGTCCGGTACTAGTACACTAACAATATTTATTTCAAGAAAAACACCAGTAAAAATTATATAAAAGATCATTTTAAGAATTGTTAACAATGCTGACAAAGATATGGAAAAAGAAGATCATTTTATGTAAAAATTATATAAAAGATCATTTTAATACCCATATTTCGCCATTTGTCCTGATCATGTAAATAGGCATGAAACTAGTAAATAGCATGCTGGTGTAAATGAAAATCATGCAATAAAAAACATGAGCAAACTAATGATAATTCCTATTTCAATAAAAAAAGACAAGAAATACAGAAATTACATGGATTAGCAGCTGCAACTAAAAACATTCACATACTGGTAAAAGAAACAGACAAAATCAGATGCAAATAAAACCATCATCATAGCAGCAAATGAAGCAGAGAGTTGATGTGGCAACATCAACCTCATAAAGATCTTGAATATGTTAAAGAAAACTTGCACAAGCATCATCTTTACCACACAAGATGGTTAATAATCCACTAACTACAAACTGAAATCCACCTAAAAAGGGCCCACAGCATAATGGGTCGTGTGAGGAAATATGGACCAAGAAAGGGCCCACAGCAGAACCTCGCAATCAGCCCAATATCACTTCCAGTGCCCGGTCCACCAGCACTCTGCAAACAGAAATGGGTCTAGGCCCAAAAAGAAAAAGCTAAAAATAAGGTTACATATCTTTCAATGTACTTAACCAGATATTTTTCAAGATAATACAAGAAGAAAATGGAAATTTGAATTACAAGCTACAATGACCATATATGGTTTTTATGAATGGTCTACTACTCAATGTGAGTTTAAAATTTTCTTCAACAAGATTGTTAAGAATTAATTTTGCCAAGATTGAACTCACTTTAAGAATGGTTAATCAATCATGTCCATTGCATTGCTTATTTGAATTATCTGAGAATGATGATCCGTTTTAGAAGATGGTGTTTTGTGTAGTTGATGCTGGTTTACTATCAATGAGATTGGACTGCCTTTTGAAATTGCTCAACGGATAACATTTGAGGAGAGAGTTACTCAATATAACATGCAGTATCTGCAGAAGCTGGTTGATGAAAAGTTGTGTTTAACCTATAGGGATGGTTTGTCAACCTACTCGCTGAGGGAAGGTTCGAAGGGGCATACTTTTTTAAGACCTGGTCAAGTGGTACATCGACGGATAATGGATGGGGCTATTGGTTTCATCAATAGACCTCCGACAATGCATAAACATTCCCTGCAAGCTTTGTCGGTTTATGTTCACGATGACCATACAGTGAAGATCAACCCTCTTATATGTGGGCCACTTAGTGCTGATTTTGATGGTGACTGTGTTCATATATTTTATCCTCAATCCCTTGCTGCAAAATATATTTTTGGCGACCAAAGACTAAAAATTAAATTTTTTATTTTCATTCGGCTACCAAACAATTTAGTAGCTAAAGGTACCTCTACGGCTACTAAAATTTCTTTTAGTCGCCAATTGTGATATGTTTAGCTTTTAGTGGCCAATTGTAATATTTTTAGCTACTAAATTTATTTTAGTCGCCAATAATCAACATTCCCCTACTAAAAAAAATTAGTAGCTAAAAGGTTGACTTTTGCCGACTAAAATTAATTTTGGTAGCCAATTCCTACACTTTTGGCGACTAAATTTGTTTTGGTAGCCAAAAATGGTCGCCAAAAATGTGTTTCTTGTAGTGCAAATGATACCTGTCTGTCTTTCATATGGTATAGAAAAGATCCCCCATATGTCTTGTTATCCAATGGCCAACCCAAGGTGTGAAGTACATGACCAGGTTCATGCTTACTTGAATCAATTTCCCAAACCTGATAAAATTCGCTTCAAGAATTAAGCACAAGCTAGAAAAATCTTGGGGATGTATTTACTAGCTAGTACTCTAATTCTACATGCCTCCAAAAGATTCTCTCTTAAAATATTTGGTCAAATGAGATTTTGTGAAAGCAAAACTACTGACGAAAGTGAAGGATCACGGAAGAACAACCATTAGATATAAAACATCTAGTTCTTCAACTACGCCATAAGGCTGTTTTTATGGATTCACCATGCTTCTAGGAAAATTAATAACAATTAAATCATATGCATTAGAAGATAAGACTATGAATGATTTATCCTCAATGAATTATGTGCAAATTGATAATATGATGCATTAAAGTTAACTAGAAAATGGATAGCTTAGTTGACAAGACTTTATTTCCGCATGTAGATAGGTTGTTTTCGTGTTTCAAAACAGTCATGCTTATGTCACGATAGAGCAACCTTACTGTTACTCCAAGGCCCACCATTGGTGACAAGTTTCAAAAACAAAAATGTATAGGTCAATGTATCAAATTTCCAACCTACATTGCCCCTACCTCCAACCCAAAAAAATTAGAAAAATAAATGCAACTGTCATTGCAAAAAAACTTACTAAGAACAAGAGAAATTTACCTCTTTAATTCCTAGAGCATAAGTTTGATGTTGTCCCCGCACCTTCTCCCTCAAATTGTACTTTTTCATTATTTTCTGCATATGAGAAAACAAAATAAAGTTCTTACTAGTTAATGAACATAGGATTGGACAGAAAATTGTAGAAACCATAGCTAATACTGCAGCCATAAGAGACAATCTGTTTATACCTCTGATAATGACCCTCGGCATCCTTCACCAAGAAGTGTTATGCGTCCTGCAGCAACAGAAGAGTCAGAACCAGTAGGCTAGGGACTAATAAATAAACCTTGCAAACTAAGTCAATCTTGGCAAACCTTTTCTATATGAAAGCCAATCATAAACATGAAGTTCTTTTGTAAAAAATTTCTTATTTTCTTACTGTTGGTGGAAATATGCATATAATCATTTTTTTTTTGTATTACTATGCACAGATCAAATTAATTCCATATTACATAGGTTTTTTGTGGTTGATTCCATTGTGAATAGAAAGGCCGATCTTCCATTTGACTGGAGAATGGCTATTGTTATGTATTAGGGAATAAATAACAATTAGTTTCAACTTTCAAATGCTCATTTCAGCCTTTGCCTTTGACAACTTAAAGGTGGAAATGAAGGCCATTCTATTCCACTACACTCACTGCAAACCAAAGTTAGCATCGATGATGTTATATGACAAAATGATTGATACAGTTTGAGAAAGATCAGAAAGATGAAATAGCTATCAGCAACTAATGCTTCAGGAAGCGAAAAATGCATATGCAGCATACACACTCAACCTGAGAGATCTTATATATTGCAAGGATGAGAACTAGAGAAAGAACTTAACAGGACCCACCTTTCAATTCTACACCACATTGGAAATTGTCCCTCCTTGAACCATCTTTGGCAATTCCCATATCATTTGTTGCAATACCAATAACTTTCTCATCATCATATAAAATCTGAAAAATCAAATAACATGTTAATTCATGACGTTCAAATATGCCAGACATTAAAATGTGTCAACCAAATGCAGAAGCACCTCACTAGCAGCAAAGCCTGGGTATATTTCAACTCCTAATTCTTCAGCTTTTTCTCCCAACCAACATGCTAATTGACTCAAACTGCATTAGAGGGTCTATATTGGTAAAATGCCCAAAAATATTAGCACCAACAGAAACCAACCAGATAGATATCAGGTATATAAGGACCTCTCTCTCTCTCTCTCTCTCTCTCTCTCTGCCCTCTTCACTTCAATGATTTCTCTCTACCAAAGCCTCATTCTAACTCCAACCCCTCTACCACTTCCAAAACTCAAAATCCCTCCATCTGCAACAATAACCCCCCATCTCTCTCTCTCTCTCTCTCTCTCTCTCTCTCTCCCTCTCTCTCTCTCTCTCTCAAATCGATTTATGAGAAGCCAATCTGTTACTCTCTTAATCGATTTTTGGCATGCACCGGCTTTATGTTTTTTTCATGATTGATCAATTTCTCCATCTCTTTCACACTTTTAAAATCAATTCTATTTCTGCTCCTTGTAGTCATAGTTTCATTTTCCAAGTTAATTGTAGAATATGTGGTGTGCTTTAATAATTCAAAACATACACATGCACACTTGCACACTACAACATGACCCTATCATTTATCATGCTAAACAACAACGGAAAAAAAAAAAAAATTCAAAATTTTCCCTTTTTCACACTTTCCACTACTTCAAAAATAAAGTTCGACACTAATCTTTCATGGTTGCTAGGAAAGCCTCCACGCTTAGAGGGAAGATAGTAATTCATGAATTATCTTAGCATCAATACACTTCGAAAAAAGTATGCGGAGGAAATTTATTTTATTAAACATAAGCTTCATGTGGATTAAAAATTAAAATTAAAATCGTATAACAGAGGAAATTCATTTTATTAAACATAAGCATGTTGACTTCATTTTAGCTAAGATTAAAATAATATACTTCAATTCTTTTTAGCTTTTCACACTTTTTTGTTGGTTGGAGTCTTTTCCCCATTATCTTGTCAACTGCTCATGCTTAAACAAGGATACAAGTAAAGTTCAAGCACTATTTGATTAGCATTTTTAGAAGTATTTCTATTCTATGTGAACTACGTTCGCTTATATATATATATATGTATGTTTTTAAAAACCAATTAAGCAAATGATTTACTTGAGATGGCTATTTAATTCAACTAGAACAAGAAGTACTAAACATTACCAAAAACACTTACAAATTGGGAGGTCCTAACCACAAGTTATAGTTGCTTCATGTGAATATCACTCAATATATTTTGGGATAAATCTTCGGAGAACATGTTAAAGTCAATCAGAAGTTTTCAACATCTAAATCCAATGAAAATATAGTTCCAAAATACATTTGTTTAAATTGCTAACAAACTAGGCATTTTTACAAACATCTTAAATGCAATCAAAATTTAAATAACAAAATTAGACCTATAATTTTAATGCCAAAATTTCTTATGAAATATTTTGCAACAACTCAAGAACAAGTCATGGAACCAACAATATGGTTACAAAATACTATATTAATTAATGTAAAAATGGATTATTTCATTAAGAATGTCAACCGAGATATATAAACAGCAAAATAGAACAAAATCATTACCAAGCCTTGCTTCACTGCAAATTTCCAATCAGTGTGAGCCAAGAAAGACTGGAATAGAAATTCAGATAGCAGTAGAGACAGAAAATAGGGTAAAAATCAGAGAGTATAGTTTTAAAAGAGGGAGGATTTCAGAAATATACACAGAGAGTAAAAAATGGGGAAGAAGAGAGTTTTAAAAGAGGGTTTAGGGTTTCAGAAATAATCAGAGGGAGGCATACCTTGTTGATTGCTCTTCAAAAAAAAATTCCTTCGTTTTCTTACAAACCAAACAGAGACTCACTGGGTTAGATTAGAGTTTTAAACTGAACAGCCACTGAGCATCTCCAGCAAGGCTAGTTAAAATAGCTATTCAAAATTTCACTTTACTATTTTAGCTAGTCATTTTTTTAATATACACTCCAACAAGGCTATCTACTTTAGCTATCTTCTATTAAAATATTCTTATACTTTAACTACCTTCTTTCCAATCTAAAAAAAAAAAAAAAACTAGCTTCTTTCAAATTATTATTTTTTTCATTCTTCTAAATATAATTATATTTTTGTCAAAGTTACATTTTTCTACTATCGTATTTTTCAAATGGTCATATTTTTTTAACGGTCATATTTTTACAACGGTCATATTTTTTCAAATTTTTACAGCGATCATATACAACATCGGATAATATAGTTGTCCTCTTGCTCAGATTAAGCAATTTATCAGTGTAGACGCAAAACAAACAGATAAATAGAATTATGAACCCCTAGTAGACTAAAATCAGAACCATAGGACAAGTGTTCAGGGCATGGCAAAACAGCAAAAGCACAAAAGATCCAAATGAAAATAAGACAGAATTAGCTCACCATTTGCACTTTGTCACCATGTATTGCTGTCGCAAGAAAACCATTCATGGACAACCAGCGCTCTAAAGCATCAGCCCCTCTTTGTCTCTACAAAAACCAGTGTCAAGGTACACTGCATTACAAATAACAGAGTTGCATTAGTCAGCTAGATTAACAAGATTAATCGTCAATTGTCTAACAATGGTGAAACTACTGCCACTATACAATTTACCTTTCCATGGGCTCCATTATCACATTGGGTATGAAGAAGATCCATCAAATAATTTCTTTTGTCCATGTCCTGGACAAATTCAACTTTTTGAACAATTAGATTAGTGCTGGAAACAACCCTTCCAACAGCAAGAAATATGTAGTTTGACATAAAGTCAGAAGCAAGCCTCTGCAAGAGATAAATTAGTGGTTATGATCCATCCACATGATAACTTATACTAAAGAAAAGCATAAATACCAACCATTCAACAAATTAACTTATACTAATAAAACCAAAATGCAACAAAATGCAATTTGATTTCACTCAAGACTTCTTAATTAAAACTTGTGACCTAGTTCTACTTGCAGTTGGTATGTACTAGAAATAATGTCCTCATATATATAAGTAAATATGAAAAACTCAAATTGAATTATGCTTCATCTGGAGCTAAAATTAACTTCATATTGGTTGCATAATCCAACATCATGCATAAAGGCAACCGAAACAGACTTCCATAGAGTTATGTTATTTATCAAGGAGTTGAGTAAACCAACTTGTATCTCAGTTGGCAATGTGGCACTGAAAAGCATCGTCTGTCTTGCACCTGGTGGAGGCATCTCCATTTGCTCAACAATCCTTCGAATTTGGGGCTCAAAACCCATATCCAACATTCGATCAGCCTCATCCAAAGCCAAATACTTGATCATCCGAAGAGAAACTCTTGCCCTCTCTATCATATCTACTAAGCGGCCCGGTGTGGCAACTAATATGTCCACACCCCTTTCCAGATTACAGAGCTGCATAAGCACAGTTAAAAACATATCAGCATTGACGCAATTTAAAAGCTATGCGATCCAAAAATCAAAGTACTTGATTATCCAAAGATATGAGCAGAACATTGAATGCATACATAAACAAAGAAAATGATTAAACAGTATATCATAAATCACTGCTCTAAAACATTATCTACAGCAACAGTTTAATAATTTATCAATTAATTGAAAAATTCACATTCGTGGAAGCCAAGTGTACTTTACACACCCTTTTTTTTTTAAAAAAAAAAGAGAGAGACAAGAAGAAAAAGACAAATAATAAAAAATTGAAGCCGCAATATTAAACAAAACATGTAGAAAATTTACTAAATATTGAATCTAGAAAAAAGAGGTTTGCCCATTTACCCACAAAAACAGAAACAGAAAAAGTTAAGTGCATGGAATGTGTTGGACACAAGTAAAAAAATCAAAGGAACTTTGAACTTGAAGAGTACATCTAATAACTACTGAAATTATTTTATTTTTTTTTTGGTCTTCTGAGGAATGAGAACCATTTCACATTTCACAGCCCTCAATCTGGTCTTCTACATATTAGAATTCTTGCAACACTCCAACTTCAATTCTCCATTCATGGAACCCAAATAATTACAATCTATATTCTAACAGAAATTACAACAAACATATGGTGTGCAATACAAATTCATAGACAAATAAACAGAAATGACAATTTATTACCTCCCTTGAGCAAAAAGTTTGAGAATTAGTTCTATAAAAATAAGCTCATTAAACAGGGAGAGGTAAAAAAAAATGAAACAGATTATTTCCAAATATGAAAAATATATCACTATCAAACACTCCCAATACCCAAAATGGACCAAAACAGAAGAGTCTAACTCCAAAATTATACAAGCAGACAAAATTAATAACAAACATGACAAATTCTTATAGTATGTGACAAAAGTTAATGACAAACCTCTTTAAATCTCACAATATTGGGATGTTTCAATGATCTGTGATTCATGATCTCCCTCTGTACATGCTCATCAATCTGCAGCAAAAAAAGAACCTCAGAATAAACCCAAAAAGAAAAAAAGAAAAAAGACCCAGATGGGAAAAATGATAACCCAGATGGAACAAAAGCATGAAATTAAGAAAGAAAAAAAAAAAAACCTTTTTGCCTCTCTCGATTAATTTGACAGCAAAGAGTTCTCTGCCATTATCGATGATCGGAAGAGACATTGGAGCGTTGAAAAATTTTACCGCCAAAAACCGAATTGAGGAGGCAAAAATAAATAAAAAATTGAAAGGCTCATGAACAGTACCTCGCTTGTCCTGGCGAGGTACTGTAGCTCACCACCATTGTAGCGATCCTTGAGCGAGTCTGCTGGATCAATGTTTTACCCTTCCAAGCTCGCTTCTATGGCTAAAAGGAAAGAATAGCCAAGCTGCTGGAGATGCTCAATCTGCAGTCAGTCGAACTAGAGGAAGACAGAAGAATGAGCACAGTAGAGAGAGAAGAGAGAGAGGAGCAGGGGAAGAGATCACTCGAAGGAGGGAGTAGCAGAGGTAGAGGGAGTGAGAGAAACGAAAGAGTGAAAGTAGAGAGAGAGAATAGCCTGTGGAAGAAGAAGAGAGATGGTCAACCGGTTGCTCTCCGGTGGTTCAATTTTTCAAAATTAAAGAATTCAATGGTCAGGATGTATTTGTGTGATCCAATGGCCAACAAAGAAGGTGCACATGGTGTGCAACCCTTTAGGGGGTGCACACTACAGCATGACCCTTGTATATATTATGTATATCAATATAGAAGCAGACACATGGAATAAAAAAGAGTAATTATTTTTTGTTCTTCAATCATCATCAATGTAAAAAATAAGAACACGGTTTGTTTATATTTATATAGAACTCTTGGAAGTAGATATATCATTTTTGAGTGTTCGACTCCAAAAATAAAGTGATAGTTGGTTTATATAGGACACTTCATGGCTTTTAAAACACATAGTAGATTTGATAGGATAAAATTGGGATTTATAGAAAGTAAAAAACATGACAAGTTCTTCTCGCTTTTAATTTAACTATTGGTTGGGTACGTGCGTTGCATGTGACACGTGATTTTTTTTTATCAATTGTTAGTACTGTAATTGTGCATGTCTCTTAAATTGGTATGTGATATCTATACAAAATATGGAGACTTGTGTGAGTAAATTGATCTGTATCCAAAATACAATCAAGTAAGCAGCTGAAGAATTTAAATGATAAATGATAAATTTTATAAATATAAATACTAATTTATAATTAGATTGTTGAGAGATAGTGTGTTGAATATGTAGAGAGAGATTTGGAGGCACGTGTATCATTGGAAAATAGATAGTATGTTGAATATGTAGAGAGAGATTTGGAGGCACGTGTATTAATGGAGAATGGATAGTTTGGTCTTTTGGTAGAAACATGTCATTATGGACAAAGTAATTTAGCGCGTGGACTGTCAATGTCACGACCCCATTCCGCCCCTAGTAGAATGGTGCCATGATGGCCAGTAATTCGGGATTACCAAAGGCCACTTACAAGAAAACACACACAAATCAGAGTAAACATATGGGGCTTACAAATGCGGAAGCAATAATCAAAAGTAAAGTAGTCCATAAGAGCCGTGCTTGAGTTAAATGAGATGGCAAACATCTTATAGTAGCTTTAATACAAAATAATGACGTACACAAATTACATCTTGATCAAAAGGCTTCTCGGCCATCAAACACAAAATACAATAAAGTAACCAAGAAGCATAATCTTCAAGATGCTGCAAAACATGAATCCAAAAAACACATCGGCAAAACATGTCGGCTAAGCACAACTAGGCATCACCGCCGACCTGCTCATCACCTACATATATATAGAGAGGGTGAGCTTGGATACTCAGTGAATGGCATAAGTAATAAAGGGTTTACATGAATGATATCCGAGATCTTTAAAACAAATAATACATGAAACAAATCAAGTTCATCTATCAAATCTTTCAAAGCTTCAAGAGATGCTTACTAACATCAATATAATACAAGTGATGACATCTCGGACAAACAAGCCCACGCGGTAAACCGTCAGTGGCAAAGCAAGACAAGACAAGAGAGATCTCAAAACAATGGTGTCGTTGCATTATAGTCCCCGGACACTAAGGACTTGTGCCACAAATGCTTATAGTCCCCTGGCACGTACGGACTTCCAAACTTTGTGCTACAAATGCTTATAGTCCCCTAGCACATACGGACTAGTGCCACAAATGCTTAAAGTCCCCTGGCACGTACGGACTTCCAAGAATGTCATCAAAACAAGATATAACACTTGGTATACAAAATAGGGATAACATTCATGCCTACAAATACTTTCCAAAACAAGGCAAAAATAAGGCTTTTATCAAAACACTATAACATATCTTTATTAAAATACCACTCACATAGTTCTTCAGACGTCGGCGTCAAGGTAAGCCCAAGTCCTACAAACACATGGCAAGTTCATTGAATGCACTTTTAAACAGACTTCACATGCACACAAATGATCTCGGCATCCACTAAAGCTAAGTCAAATCAAAACAGACACTGTCCCTCATCTCGGGGAACAAGCTGGGCACTAACCAGGTCTTGGCCGAGGTCCAACACCTCCTCGCCGAGGTGCTGTCCCGAGGGCCACTTTCAAAGAGATGGAGCCGGGGAAAAATCTGGGTTTTCCCCTCTGCTCAAGAACATGAAGAACATGAACATGAAGATCAAGAAGGAGATGAATGCGAGGATCATAACTTATGATTATAAGACCTGAGATTTCATGTTATGAGTTTAAAACCATGGACCTGGATACCCATACAAGAAGACCATGCAAGAACAAACACAAATGCATGTAACTTGTTGCAAACTTTCGGATCAAATGAGGCTTTTCACAAGAACTTACGAACACTAGCTTTCTCTTCCTAAAACCAACTTGGAATCGATGCATGGCATGCAAAACATAATCAATCATGCAATGTAGCTAGAGGATCAATAGAAACAGCAAGAGTTAATCAAGATTCTAACCTCAATACTCGAATCTAACGGATCAAACACCAAGGATCAAGCTTGCACTCTACTTTCTCACTCTAGAACTCTTCCTAGAGCTTCTCTCTCCTCAAGCACAAGATATGATACAAATGATACACTTCTAAGCTTGCCGGCTGGTTTAACCTTCTGCTCGGACACGTGGCGCTACCGGGTTGGCTTAACTCAAAAAGGTGACTGATGGAAAAGACAAGTCCCTGACAAAGTGTGTTCAACAAGCTAGGCGGCAAGGGACTCCGGCGAGTAATGACATCGGCCAATAACAAGACCTCGGCAAGAAAAGGACAATGACTTCGGCTAATGATCTCGGCTAGGAAGGACAACACCCAACTGAGCTGTGCCACACCTTGGCCTAGATGTACCACACCTCGGTCTAGGTTGTACCACTTCCAGGACAAGATCACTTGGGTTCAAGGTAACATCTCGGCCTAGATAATACACACCTCGGCCTCGGCGATACACGCCTCGGCCCAGATGTTAATCATCTCGGCCAATATGCCAGGTTAAAGGTGGAGGTCGGCTAAGGTTCAAAAACTGTTCTTAAATGCAAGGGCTCAAAGGTAAACTATGCTAAGCTGACCTCGGCTATACTCTAGACAAGGTGCGAATTCAAGCAAGCATCAAATAGACAAAGCAAAGCAAAACAAGATAACAGATTGCAACCTCGGCAAGGCAAAATCATACAAAAGAGCAATGCATGCAAGCAAGACTAAGTCAAAGTGAGGGTTGTTACATCCTACCCCCCTTAAAGAAGTTTGGTCCCCAAACTTAGGTTACCTTGATCTGAAAACAATTCAGGATATCGAACTTTCATCTCTTCTTCCATTTCCCACGTGGCATCCTTGCCGAAGTGTTCCTTCCACTCAATTTTCACCATCACTATAGATTTGTTCCTTAGCTGTTTCACTTGTCTGTCAAGAATTCTCATCGGCTTCTCTTCATAGCTTAATTCTTCATCAACCACAATCCCAAAATGACTAATCACATGCAGGGGATCCCGAATATACTTTCTCAACATCGAGATGTGAAACACATTGTGCACTTGACTTAATTCTGGTGGTAGAGCAAGTCTGTAAGCAGTCGTGTTAATCTTCTCAAGAATTTCAAATGGCCCGATGTAACGAGGTGCTAACTTACCTTTCTTCCCAAATCTGGAAATTCCTTTTGTTGGCGAAATTTTCAGGAATACATGGTCCCCAATTTCAAACTCCAATTCTCTTCTTCTCTGGTCGGCATAGCTCTTTTGCCGACTCTGGGCAGTTCTGATCCTCTGTCGGATAAGCTTAATCTTCTCGGTTGTCACTTGAATCAGTTCGGGGCCGATCAAAACTTTATCTCCTACTTCGGTCCAACATATCGGCGATCTACACTTCCTTCCATACAAAGCTTCGTACGGTGCCATGCCAATGCTAGCTTGATAACTGTTGTTGTAAGCAAATTCCACTAATGGTAAATGTGCTCCCCAACTTCCCTGGAAATCTAGTACACATAGCCTGAGCATATCTTCTAGTGTCTGAATTGCCCTTTCTGTTTGCCCATCGGTTTGGGGGTGAAAAGCTGTGCTGAACTTCAATTCGGTTCCCAAGGCTCTTTGTAAACTCTGCCAAAATCTACAAACAAACTTCGGATCTCGGTCTGAAACAATGGACACCGGCACTCCATGAAGTCTCACAATTTCATTCATATACAATACAGCTAGTCGGTCAGCATTGAATGTAGTCTGAACAGGCAAGAAATGTGCTGACTTAGTTAATCTGTCGATTATGACCCAAATCGAATCCATTCCCTTCTGCGTCCTCGGCAAACCAATCACAAAATCCATGGAGATGTGTTCCCATTTCCATTCAGGAATTGACAAAGGTTGAAGAAGTCCTGCTGGTCTCTGATGTTCTGCTTTCACTTGTTGACATTGTAGGCATTGGGATACAAACTCGGCTATCTCTCTCTTCATGTTTGGCCACCAAAAGGTCTGCTTTACATCGTGATACATCTTAGTGTTTCCTGGATGAACAGCAATTCTGGAACCATGGGACTCTTGTAAGATCTTTCTTTTCAACTCAGGGACGTCGGCTACGCATAACCTTCCTCCAAACTTAAGCACTCCATTATCAAAGGTGTAACCTGACCTCGGCCTGGTGATAATCTCGTCGGCTATCCGCTTCAGGAATTTATCCTCCATTTGCTTTGCTTTTACTTCTTCAATGATGGTCGGCTCTGCCGAGATTATGGCTAAACACGCCAAACTTCCCAATGACTTCCTGCTTAATGCATCGGCTACTGAGTTGGCTTTGCCTGGGTGGTACTGAATCTGCATGTCGTAGTCCTTCAACAATTCCAGCCATCTTCTTTGCCTCAAATTTAGTTCCTTCTGAGTGAATAAGTACTTCAAACTCTTATGATCCGTGAAAACTTGGCAAGAAGCTCCATACAAGTAATGACGCCAAATCTTTAAAGCAAACACCACGGCTGCTAGCTCCAAATCATGGGTAGGATAATTCTTCTCATGAGGTTTTAACTGGCGAGATGCATATGCTATGACCTTGCCCCCTTGCATTAATACACAACCCAAACCCTTATGTGAAGCATCACTGTAAATCTGAAATTCTTCATTACTTGATGGGAGTACAAGAACTGGTGCTGTAACTAACCTCGTCTTCAACTCCTGGAAGGCTGATTCTCTATCTTTGGTCCATTCATATGTCACTCCCTTCTGAGTTAACTGCGTCAATGGCACCGCAATCCTTGAAAAGTCTTTTACAAACTTCCTGTAATAACCTGCCAAACCTAGAAAACTGCGAACCTCGGACACATTGGTCGGCGTTGGCCAATTTACCACGGCTTCAATCTTGCTGGGATCAACAGAGATACCTTCTTCATTAATCACATGTCCCAAAAATGAAATATTAGAAAGCCAAAACTCACACTTACTCAACTTAGCATACAGCTTCCTGTCCCTCAAGGTCTGTAGAGCAAGTCTCAGATGACTCTCATGCTCGGCTGTACTCTTGGAGTAGATCAATATGTCATCAATAAAAACAACCACAAATTCATCTAGGTACGGCTTGAAGACTCTATTCATTAAGTCCATGAATGCTGCTGGCGCATTAGTCACTCCAAATGGCATTACTAGAAACTCATAGTGGCCATATCTTGTTCGAAAGGCAGTCTTCTCAATATCCTCGGCTTTAACCTTCAACTGGTGGTAGCCCGACCTAAGGTCAATCTTGGAAAAGACTCTTGCTCCTTGTAGTTGATCTAGCAAATCATCAATCCTAGGCAACGGATACTTGTTCTTAATAGTTACCTTGTTAAGTTCTCTGTAGTCAATGCAAAGGCGGAGTGTACCATCTTTTTTCTTAACAAACAAGACTGGCGCTCCCCACGGTGAAGTGCTCGGCCTAACAAAACCTTTATCTAATAATTCCTGTAGTTGTACCTTTAGTTCCTTAAGCTCGGCTGGGGCCATTCTATAGGGTGTCTTGGAGATCGGCTGTGTTCCTGACACAATGTCCACAGTGAACTCTATTTCTCTATCGACTAAGTGGCCAGGCAAATCATTCGGAAAGATGTCGGGGAATTCACTAACAACTGGGATGTCGGCTAAATCAACATTTCCATTCTGATCACTCAATATACTACACAAGTAGCCATGGCACCCTTTCTGAATTAGCTTACAGGCCTTAATGGACGAAATCAAGTATGGTGGGGGTACTACCCCTTTACCTCGGAAAATAACCTCGGCTTGGTCTGGGGGTCTCAATGTGACACTCTTCGAAACACAATTAATTGATGCATAATTCTTTACTAACCAATCCATTCCTAATATGGCGTCAAAGTGGGTCATGTTTAACGGCAACAAATCAATTAATAGTTCTACACCCTCAATCACAATAACACACGCCTTATAGATAGATGCAACAATCATGGTTCTCCCAGATGGAGCAGACACATATAACACATAATCAAGAGGTTCTTGTTGTCTATTCAATTTCTCGGCAAACTTGGCAGATACGAATGAATGCGTAGAACCAGAATCTATCAATATGTATGCATCTTGAGAGCAGATTGGGAGTATACCTGATACTACTGTCTCAGCATTCTGGGTGTCTCCTGGCACCAACGCAAAAACTCTGCCCTGCCTCGTCTGTGTCCTTCCAACGTTGCTTCCCTGTGCAGAGCCCGAGGTGCTCCCACTTTTCTTACCATCATCGGTTCTTGACTTCGGACAATCCTTCACACGGTGACCCATTTCTCCACATTCAAAACAAGCGCCTGACGCCCAACGGCAAACTCCGAAATGCGGCCTCCCACAACTTGCACACATCGGCTTGGTACTACCTTCCTGGTTCGAGTTGCTTGAGCTGCCCACATTTGTTTTCTTCTTGGAGTTGAACGGAACTCGGCGGTTATCATAGTTCTGTCTCTTTCTCTGATTCTCCCCTGTATTCTGATACCGGTTCAGATTAGCTTCTGCAAGGATAGCCTTGTCCAAAACTCCTGCATAAGTCGGCATGTTGTGCATGTTGACTCTATCCTGTATCGGTCCGCGCAAACCGCTTTCAAACTTCCTGGCTTTCCTATACTCATCACTGATCATATGAGGCGCGTACCTCGCCAATTCGGTGAAAGCTCGGTCGTATTCTGCTACTGTTTTGTTCCCTTGTATCAAAGTCTGGAACTCCGTGGTCTTACGGTCTCGTACACTAATGGGAAAGTGCTTGTTATAAAATAGCTCCAAAAATTTGGCCCAAGTTAAATCAGGATTTTCTTCTCGGGTCAGCATCCACCATCTTCGAGCGTCGTCGTCCAACGTGAATGCGGCCAGTGCCACCTTCTGTACATCTGTGCTGGGAAAGATCTCAAATAGCTTCTCCATTCCTAGGACCCATGCTTCGGCTTTCATCGGCTCTATGCCCCCTTGGAATCTCGGCGGGTTCATCTTCTTGAACTCCTTAATCAAAGTCAGGGTTCCCTCTCCATACAAGGCTGGCTGTGGAGGTACTTGAGGTACTGGAGGAGGTGGAGGCGGATCTGCACGTCGGCCATTAGTCTGTTCGGCCTGGGTAGTTGTAGCACTAGCATTCTGTTGTCTCACTTGTCTCAACTCCCGAGTTAACCCTTCTACTAGCCTTTCTAATCGGTCCAATCTGTCTTCGGATCGATCTCGGCCAACTGGTGGTCTCCCTCTCCTCATAGTGCTATGAGTATGCAAAATGTGACTTTAAAACAAAATGCACAACAAAGCATGTATGCTAGCAACAAGTAGTTATGCCGAGATGATGCACACATTGTCAAGTAACAAGCAATATGATGCAATCCTTGTATCAAGTTTAAGGGAAATTCCTATGCTCTGTAGGACTCAAGTGTGTGAATAACGTACTACATGAAACTTGTGCTCTGATACCAATCTGTCACGACCCCATTCCGCCCCTAGTAGAATGGTGCCATGATGGCCAGTAATTCGGGATTACCAAAGGCCACTTACAAGAAAACACACACAAATCAGAGTAAACATATGGGGCTTACAAATGCGGAAGCAATAATCAAAAGTAAAGTAGTCCATAAGAGCCGTGCTTGAGTTAAATGAGATGGCAAACATCTTATAGTAGCTTTAATACAAAATAATGACGTACACAAATTACATCTTGATCAAAAGGCTTCTCGGCCATCAAACACAAAATACAATAAAGTAACCAAGAAGCATAATCTTCAAGATGCTGCAAAACATGAATCCAAAAAACACATCGGCAAAACATGTCGGCTAAGCACAACTAGGCATCACCGCCGACCTGCTCATCACCTACATATATATAGAGAGGGTGAGCTTGGATACTCAGTGAATGGCATAAGTAATAAAGGGTTTACATGAATGATATCCGAGATCTTTAAAACAAATAATACATGAAACAAATCAAGTTCATCTATCAAATCTTTCAAAGCTTCAAGAGATGCTTACTAACATCAATATAATACAAGTGATGACATCTCGGACAAACAAGCCCACGCGGTAAACCGTCAGTGGCAAAGCAAGACAAGACAAGAGAGATCTCAAAACAATGGTGTCGTTGCATTATAGTCCCCGGACACTAAGGACTTGTGCCACAAATGCTTATAGTCCCCTGGCACGTACGGACTTCCAAACTTTGTGCTACAAATGCTTATAGTCCCCTAGCACATACGGACTAGTGCCACAAATGCTTAAAGTCCCCTGGCACGTACGGACTTCCAAGAATGTCATCAAAACAAGATATAACACTTGGTATACAAAATAGGGATAACATTCATGCCTACAAATACTTTCCAAAACAAGGCAAAAATAAGGCTTTTATCAAAACACTATAACATATCTTTATTAAAATACCACTCACATAGTTCTTCAGACGTCGGCGTCAAGGTAAGCCCAAGTCCTACAAACACATGGCAAGTTCATTGAATGCACTTTTAAACAGACTTCACATGCACACAAATGATCTCGGCATCCACTAAAGCTAAGTCAAATCAAAACAGACACTGTCCCTCATCTCGGGGAACAAGCTGGGCACTAACCAGGTCTTGGCCGAGGTCCAACACCTCCTCGCCGAGGTGCTGTCCCGAGGGCCACTTTCAAAGAGATGGAGCCGGGGAAAAATCTGGGTTTTCCCCTCTGCTCAAGAACATGAAGAACATGAACATGAAGATCAAGAAGGAGATGAATGCGAGGATCATAACTTATGATTATAAGACCTGAGATTTCATGTTATGAGTTTAAAACCATGGACCTGGATACCCATACAAGAAGACCATGCAAGAACAAACACAAATGCATGTAACTTGTTGCAAACTTTCGGATCAAATGAGGCTTTTCACAAGAACTTACGAACACTAGCTTTCTCTTCCTAAAACCAACTTGGAATCGATGCATGGCATGCAAAACATAATCAATCATGCAATGTAGCTAGAGGATCAATAGAAACAGCAAGAGTTAATCAAGATTCTAACCTCAATACTCGAATCTAACGGATCAAACACCAAGGATCAAGCTTGCACTCTACTTTCTCACTCTAGAACTCTTCCTAGAGCTTCTCTCTCCTCAAGCACAAGATATGATACAAATGATACACTTCTAAGCTTGCCGGCTGGTTTAACCTTCTGCTCGGACACGGCGCTACCGGGTTGGCTTAACTCAAAAAGGTGACTGATGGAAAAGACAAGTCCCTGACAAAGTGTGTTCAACAAGCTAGGCGGCAAGGGACTCCGGCGAGTAATGACATCGGCCAATAACAAGACCTCGGCAAGAAAAGGACAATGACTTCGGCTAATGATCTCGGCTAGGAAGGACAACACCCAACTGAGCTGTGCCACACCTTGGCCTAGATGTACCACACCTCGGTCTAGGTTGTACCACTTCCAGGACAAGATCACTTGGGTTCAAGGTAACATCTCGGCCTAGATAATACACACCTCGGCCTCGGCGATACACGCCTCGGCCCAGATGTTAATCATCTCGGCCAATATGCCAGGTTAAAGGTGGAGGTCGGCTAAGGTTCAAAAACTGTTCTTAAATGCAAGGGCTCAAAGGTAAACTATGCTAAGCTGACCTCGGCTATACTCTAGACAAGGTGCGAATTCAAGCAAGCATCAAATAGACAAAGCAAAGCAAAACAAGATAACAGATTGCAACCTCGGCAAGGCAAAATCATACAAAAGAGCAATGCATGCAAGCAAGACTAAGTCAAAGTGAGGGTTGTTACAGTCAAACTGAAAAAGTTCAATTGAACTTTTTAGCTAATTGTTCTAAAAAAATTGTACTTTATTTATACATATCATATACATTCTTTTTAGTTACACAAAATAACTTTTCCTTTACACACAAATATTGTATTAAACAATGAAATGAGATTAGTGTGCTAAGCTTTTTATTTTATCAATCAATCCTATTAATTAGACTTATTTATTTACAGGTCTTAACTGATAAATTTATCACTATAAATTTATTCATAAAAATAAGAGGAATTGATAAATTTATCAATAGAACTTAATAAATAATAAGTCTCAAAAATAGGTCCTCTATATTGATAATTTACCATTTTTTTTTTCTCTTTGCATACCATACATAAGTCTTTCATTATTGATTTGATGGTGTGGACACATTGACCATACAAAGTCATTTATTATTGTTTTATTACAAATTAATCTGTGGTGAGTTCATATTAGACCCGAATTTGGCAAGTCAGGTTTGGTTTAGTTTTCAAAATTTTATTTTAGTTTTTTTTTTTTAAATTTAAAAATTAATGTTTGATCATGATTGGATAGAAATAGTGATGTATTATATTTGGTTACAATAAAATAAAAAGATGTAATTATTTTTATTGCTGGATGAATAAAAAATAATAATTCAGAGAGAACTCATTCTTGTAATAGCACACTATTAAAAACCATAACAGTTGTACCATCAAAAAGAAAATCTAAATTTTTCACGAAAGGCCAAATTTTTTTATCTTAAGTTTATTTTCTTCTAGAAGATTATTGGTTGGGTACTACCGATTAACTACCTATACAATTTAGTTTTCATTTGGGAAGTATGTTGACTTTTTAGTTATTCTAGTCTGGGGCTAAAAATCTCGTTTGAGTTGGACTTTTTGACTTTTTTTACTTTTGTGCGAAAAAAGTGAAATGAGGTTTGGATGAGACATTTTATTTTACTGACTTTTTAATCTATTTTGTATTTTTGTGACTATTTTAATCAAAAAAACCTTCTAATCCAACATGCCAAACGAGAGCTTAATATATTTTTATTTTTTTTATCATAAACGTTTGAAGCTAATGGTATGTTGATGTTCCCTTGTTTAAGAGACTTTTAGCTACCAGCCCAAACAAAAGAGATAGATCAGTTGATTTAGTCCTGTTTGCTAGGCTTTTCCGAACTTTCCATTGCCTTTTTGCCCTTGAAATCGTTCCCTTCACTTGTATGTGTATTTATTTTAGATAAATTACAAAAAGAGCTCGTTTGGCAGAAAAAAACGAAAGGCTTTTTGGTTAAAATAGTCACAAAAAGATAAAATAGACTTTTTAGTCTAATAAGACAAAACATCACATCCAATCTATAATTATTTCATTTTTTTTTCTCACAAAAGTAAAAAAAAACCAAAAAGCCTATCTCAAACGAGGCTTTTTAAATCCGGGCTAAAATAGCCAAAGAGCCAAAAAGCCAAAAAAGTTAACCCATATCCCAATCAAACACAAATATAGTCACTCTCCTATACAATAATAAAATTATTAATTAAAATATTTTTATGATATTATTAAAAATTATTAATTGACTTAATATAATTTATTAATAGAAGAATTCATTTGTTATGCGATTCAAAATTTAAAAAAAATGACATATAATTTTCAAAACTATAATTTTAGAAAAATGCATATTCATTTTGTTATTATTTTGCTAGTCCAATCAAATAAAATAAAGAAAATTTTAACTTGGCTCACTTCATTTTGTATTTCCTTCTATTTTCTTTTTTCTCCTCAATAAGTATCAAAACCGAACAAAGGGGAAAACAATATTGAAATATTTACTGTGTCAATCAATGAGTCCGCAACATCAATAATGTAAGATTTATCTTATGGGTCAATGGGCCAATATTTATAATTTAAAAAATAAAATTATTAAATACATGGAGTGGTTGTAAATAATTACAAAGATAGACCTCCAAATAAGTTGCTAATTTAGAAATTAGGGGTACAAATATAATAATTCTGCATCATTATTTTATATATAAACTTTGTTTGTGCCTTCGATTTGTAAAATAATAATAAAAGACTTATTAGGAGATCAGTCTTTATATTTTATGATTTATGCTCTAATAAGTAATAATATATACATATCACGACTTATTATTTAATATGTATTGTTAGTATTATCTTAGACATAAATAAGGTAGACTTACGTGTAGATCCTAATAAATGAACTTATTGTCCAATAAGTCCTATGATAATTAATTATATTATTCATCAAACACTATTAAAAAACGTTACTAATTGTTAATTTTCAACTACAGTTTAAAAATTGTCATAAAAATGTCACTAATCATAAGTTTTAGCGTCAGTTTAATAAAATTGTTACAAAAAAAGTTACTAAATTTCAACTTTCAACGACAGTTTAAAAAATTTGTCATAGAAAAATGTCACTAATTATAAGTTTTAGTGACAATTTATAAAAATCGTGACAAAAAATCACTAATTGTCAATTTTTAGCAACATATCCAAAAAATCGTCGCTACTAGACTCAATGAGAATTAACTATTAGGTTTTATTGGTAACCTTATAAAATAAATAAGTAGTGGAATCTTTTACATAAAAGTAGAGGTGCAAATAAATCTAACTGTTAGCTTGAGCTCGGCTTACTAAACAAACGAGCTCCAACTTGATGTTTAGGTTTGTTTATTAATTGAGCTGAGTTTGAATAGTTTTAAGTTCGACTCGATAAAGTTTATGAATATAAAAAAAAATAAATTAATATTTATTTTTAAAAATATATTAAATAAATTTTCATTAATTTATTTTATTTTTTTATTTGTGTTTGGTGTTTGTTTAAATTTATTATTAATATAAACATTCTCGTATATTTTGCTCACAAATTTCTATTTTTTATCTTAATAAATAAATTAATTTAAGTTTTTTTAAATTTTTTTTTCAAACTCGAGCTCGAACTTGAAACTCAAACTAAGCTTGTTCATGTAATTGAGTCAACTTGAGCCGAACTCGAACTCAATTATTTAAGGTTGACTTGAGCTCAACTTGAGATCGAGCTCAATTGATTCTTAATAAACAAGCTGAACACTCAAATGTTCGACTCGACTATACTTGTTTGCAATCCTACATAAAGGAAGATGCTACAATGTGCACTTGCACATCAAAAAAAAAAAAAAGTTACCTACAAATTTTTGTGATAAAAATTTTCATTTTTATAGTGAAAAAATTATGAATACAATTCAGTGTTGTTTTAATTTTTTTAATTTAATTTTTTGAAAATTGAGTTTTTTAGTTCTCGTATTTTTTGTTTTTAGTGAATATTTTTAAAATTTTATGCATTTTTTTTACATGCACATTACTTAGATGTATCTAACTAGTAAAATATTTGTGAAAAAATATTTTCAAAAATTAATAAATACACAAAAATATAAAAAAAATGTATTGAATTTTCATATATATATATTTGTATTTTTTGTATTTAGTGAATTTTTTAAAGATTTGTTCACAAATATTATACTTTTTAAGTGTATTTATGTTAGGTGTGTCTAAAAATTAAAAATATTAAAAAAATTAGTGAAAAAAAATACGAAAAATAAAAATGTATAATTTTCTTAAAAGTGAATTCTGGAAATAGAAACCAAATAGAGTGATTATCTTTTTGAGTTTGGCTTCTTTCAAGTTGTCATCTCAACTTGAGAGAACGTTTGAGCTTGGTAAGTCAAGAAGATAAAAACATTCCAGTTCACAGCAAGAAACTCAAGAAGACAAAAGCATTCCCTCAATCAATACCAAACAAGCCTTCCCTATTCACATCATAAATCATCCGACACGATGATTTAAAGGTGAAAAATCTAGAAACCCCCTAGATGTTGATTTGTGATTATGTAACAATTTTAAGCAGAATATAACAATCCCAATCAAACAATCAAGAGAAAGAGACACAACGATTTTACGTGGAAAAACCACAATTGGACACCTCCAACTGTGATTAAAAAACCACGGGCAACAGCCACAAGAACAATCCACTAAGAAGATTTAAAGGAATTACACAGGTATATTCTCAATTATCTAGCGAATCCACAACGCCTAATTGAACCAACCTCTATGTGCCTCTTCCAACCCCATCTTCACCACGGAATTGTCTTTCTGATGAGCCACTCCGGATTCCACCAAAGCTTCAGGCTTGAATTCTTCAGAATCCACAACTGAAGAACAACTCTGTCTTTTGTGTATAACAAACAAACCTTTGATGTACTCTCTTTAAACCATGAGTTGAATACTCAATAAAAACATCAAAGAAACTAACAATATATCCCCAGATATAAACCTTAAGAACCAAAAAGAAGATCTGGAGGACTTCAATGAATACCTTAGTTTTGGGAGAAAACCAAGTATTTATAGAGAACCAAAAGTAATCCTAGATTGGGAAGAAAACAAACTCCTTGAAAAATTCGGATTCTGAGGCTCGCTCGAGCGAAGCTTTGCTGGCTCGAGCGAGGAGTATATTTTTCATGATTTCTACTAGTGCCTTGGCTCGAGCGAGGAATACACTCTTTCAGGTTTTTGTATGGACGCAATCCTTGGCTCGAGCGAGAACTCCTTGGATCGAGCGAGCAAACCTTCGCTCGAGCGAGATCTTCTTGGCTCGAGCGACCAATGGCAGACATGCAATTTTGAATGCAATTTTGAATGCAATTTTGCATGTTGCTTCGGCCACGAGCTGACCCGTAATAATTAGCGAAGTGGCAATCTTGAAAGCATTAACATCACAAACTTCTCTGCATGGCTCGATTCGGGTTTGGATTTGCATATAATAAACTCATAGCCTCACTGAAATAAAAGTGCGAAAATAAATACATCTGAAAGGAGTTTTGTCAAACGGGGTTGCCAAGAATAACCAAGAATAAAAACCTAACAAAAGGTAACGTGCCTAAGTGGTCTTTTATAAGTTGGTTAATTTGTCTACAAAGATTAGCCACTGAGGATAGATTATTGAAATGGGGTATGCAACTGGAACCCATTAGCAGTCTGCGTATGAATGAAGTGGAAACTCATGAGCAACTTTTCCTCTCGTCCCTTTACTAAGAGTATTTGGGCAAAGATGCTTAGGTTGAACCACATTGATAGAGATCCTACGGGTTGGTCTGGTGAGCTCCAATGGGCAATTTCTCATTGCAATAATAGGAAGCTGAGCTGCATCATTTTCAAGCTTTCTTTCGCTTGCACTCTCTATCAAGTATGGAAGGAAAGGAATGGGAGAACTTTTGCTCAACTTTGTAGACATGAGGAAGTGATAGTGGCTGAGATGGTTAAGGAAATTAGAGCCAGAGCATGTTCTATTAGAAATGTTAAGAATTCTCTGCAAAATTGGTGAGTCTGTATGAATTGGGGGCTACCTTGTTCTCTGTTATGGACCTGAAGGCCAGTTTTAGTAGTTTTCTATCTTTTGGGTTTTTGTTTTTTATTTTGTAGGAGTTTATCCCATTGTTTAGCCTTGTTTTTGTGTGTTTCTTGTGATAGGACCAGACCAAGGCATAGATTCTCTTTCAGACTCTTATCCAAAAGTTTTCTTATTTTCTGTGAGTATTCCTAGAACATTACGCACCATGAAACTATGTGATGGGTTCTCTACACTTTTATACCGTGAAACTCCAAACAAATATGTCAAAAACTAAGTAATTGAGTATTATCATATAAAAATTTTCCCAACCAAAATAACACCAAACTCCAATGGGGAGCAGCGGCCATTGTTTTAAGAAACAACAAAAAGACATGAAAGCAAGAAATGTGATTATAAGCTTAAAGATAGAATATGTACGCACGAACAGAGTTTAGAATAGAACAAACTTGTTAGGTCCTATCTTGTCAAAACCCGCGAACAAACTTATTAATTGAGTTGTAATTTTCTGTGCATTTTTGTCTTCCTCGCTCGAGCGAAGAAGTCCTCGCTCGAGCGAAGGACTGCGTCTGGATTAAACCTAAAAGAGGTGAATGTACGCTCGAGCAAAGCATTGGTGGCTCGAGCGAAGATCAATGTACGCTCGAGCGAAGATTTGGTGGATCGAGCGAAGGATTGCGTCCAGACAAAAACCTGAAAGAGTTTATTCCTCGCTCGAGCGAAGAGTTCGTGGCTCGAGCGAAGGCACTAGTAGAAATCACGCGAAATAAGCTGCTCGCTCGAGCGAGATAAGCTTCGCTCGAGCGAGCTTCAGAATCCGGATTTCTATAAGTGATTGGTTTCGTCCAAAACTAGGATTCCTTTTGATTTTCTATAAGTAGATGGCTTTCTCCTAAAACTAGAGGGACTTGTTTTCTAGATCTGATTCAAGAGTTCTAGAGTTTTGTTTGAAGTTTTTCTTCTGTGTTCTTTGTGAGTTTTCCTTGATGTTTTGAGAGAGTTCTTCACTCATGATCTAAATTACATACATCAAGGAATTTGTTACTTTAAATTCAAGAGAGTTCTCTTCGGTGGCTTCCGAAGGTTAAAACGTAGAGTTTCAAAAGGCGTTTGATTCTATACGTAGTCGTTAATTCGACAAGCGAAGTTGTGGGATCAACTTCAGGATTGATCAGTTCCGTGACGAAGGTGTAGTGAAAGAGTTACAGAAGATTCGAGGACAAATTGACTGGGTTGGGTAATTTGTGTATTATCTTTGTAATCTTTCGTTCTTCAGTAGTGGATTGATTAGTGGCGGTTCGCCCGTGGTTTTTTATTACAATTGAAGGTTCTTCAATTGTGATTTTTCCACGTAAAAATCGTTTGTGTCGATTTATTGTTTATTCCTAAAAACAAACAAACTAAAATCAGTCTCGTAAGTGCTTGTTGATTTTAGATTGAGTGTTTTGAATAATTGGGATTTGGAATATTTTAATCTTGATCTAATCACGAATCACTTAGGATTTTCAATTGGTATCTGAGCGGGTCACTCTTTGTTTTATCAAAACTATTGTTTTTATCAAAACTATAGGAGTGTGATTTTGTGTGACTAGTATTATGGATTCTATTCGTGAAGGTAACTCGACTCATAAACCTCCTTTACTTGACGGTACAAACTATTCTTATTGGAAAGCTCGTATGAGAGCATTTTTAAAATCCATCGATGAGAAAGTTTGGCACTGCGTAATCTTTGGGTGGAGTGAACCTATTGTCACCATTGATGGCATTGATATTCCTAAACCCCTTGATAAATGGGACACAACTGATTACCAGAACTCGAGTTGGAACAGCAAGGCTCTCAACTCCCTCTTTTGCTCCGTCACACCTGAAGAATTTCGTCGAATTTGCACGTGTGAGGTAGCAAAAGAGGCATGGGATATTCTTGAAACAATTCACGAAGGTGCTACCTCTGTCAAAAGGTCAAAACTTCAACGTCTCACCTCCGCCTTTGAAACCCTTTTTATGCGCGACGATGAGACGTTTGATGATTTCTATGCAAAACTCAGTGATATCGTGAATTCCTGTTTCACTCTCGATGAAAAAATCCCGGAAGCTAAAGTTGTTGGAAAAATTTTGAGGTCCCTTCCCGAGAGGTTCCAATCAAAGGTGACAGCCATTGAGGAGGCTCAGAATGTTGATACCCTCAAGCTCGATCAATTGGTTGGAAATTTGCAGACTTATGAAGCCCACCAGATTTCAAAGAAAAAACAAAAAGAAAGTGTGGCTTTCACGAGTGCTCATGAGACTGCAAAACCTCCGGAGACTGAATTTGATTTAGAGTCTGAGATGACGGCTATGCTCACAAAACAGTTTAAAATTTTTTTGAAAAAGAAGCCTAATTTCAGAGACCCTATTTCAAAAGATAAGAGTAATGATAAACCCAAAACGTTTCCACCAAAATTTCCTCAAAAAACTGAAAAGAAGATTGTAAGGGGGCAAGGGGTCAAGTGCTATGAATGTCAAGGGTTTGGCCATATGTCCCTTGAATGTCCTTCGAAAAAGAATCGAAAGAAAGTCTACACTGTGACTTGGGATGATGAAAGCGGGTCGGAGCAAGAACCCGAAGAACCTGAATCCGGTGAAGATGGGGATAGTGCTTTCATGGCATTTTGGACTACTTTTACTTAACCTCTTCCAAAGCCTTCGGAATCAGCTCGAGGTCAGAACTTGCATCATGCTCCCACCTTTGATGGGACTAACTACCTGTATTGGAAAATCAGAATGAGGGCTTTTCTGAGAGCTTTTGAACCAGAAGGCTGGCAAGCCATTGAAGAAGATACAGAAAGTGCAGATAATCCGGGCAATCAGAGAGCCCTGATCATTATTCGTGGAGCAATTTCTAATGAAGAACAGTAACGGATTGTTCACTGCACAAAGGCTAAAGATGCATGGGAAATTCTGAGCCAATTCCATGAAAGAGGAGATTCACCTTCACCTCCATCCAACAACTTGTCTGCATTGGTTGCTAGATTGGATGAGGTCAAGGAGAATGAAGAACAAAAAGAGGATGATGAAACATCTGAAGACAATGATGAGATCAATGGCGATGAACTACAACAAGCTTACGAAAAGCTGTACGAGGAATCTCTGAATTTGTCCAAAATCAACGACAAACTCTCTCTCAAGCTCAAAACATGTGAGAGCGAGAATGTCCGGCTCAAAGGAGAACTTGTAATAGCAAAACAGAATGTCATCCAGATCTCAAGTGACAGGCAAGACTTATGTGGAAAACTTCTATCCTGCGAAACTGAAAGGAATGAACTTCTGAAGGTGTATTCCACATATGAAGAAAAGCTTTAAAGTCTTGAGTTGTCACAAGCTGCATTGGAAGAGATAGTCAGTCAGAAAGATGAAGAACTCCGTATCGCTAGAGCAACAATTGTCATGTGAAACAAAGGTTCCAGATCTCTAGAAGACATACTCGGGTCTCAACAAATGGGTTCTGACAAAAGTGGGCTAGGCTATGGTGCGACAGCTCACAAGGGACAGGCCTCTACCTCCCATAACCTGAAGACTCAAGCAAAGGGAAAATTGAAGAAAGACAAGGATGATTCCTCTCTTCATCTACCGAAAGCAGGTAAGATCAACAAAAGGGAGGTAAAACCTGTTTTTATTTGTCATCACTGTGGTAGGTATGGCCACATTCGTCCTTACTGTTTTGAATTGTTTGGTAAGGTGTCTCAAAATGGTAGAAATTCGAATACTTTTTGGGTTAGGAGACAACCTTACATGACTAGGCGGAACACCAAGACTAAAAAGATTTGGGTAAGAAAAGATGATTTGACTTGTTTAGTTGTTCACACTGCTCTTAAAGCACGTGACTCACACATGTGGTATCTTGATAGTGGGTGCTCTCGTCATATGTCCGGTAACAAATCTTACTTCACCTCTCTTGAAAAATATGAAGGAGGAATTGTTACCTTTGGAGATGGTAGCACGTCTAGAGTCATTGGTAAGGGCTCTATAAGTGTTGTTGGTCTTCCCAAGCTGGATAATGCCTTACTTGTTGATGGACTTAAAGAAAATCTTTTGAGCATTAGTCAAATGTGTGATTCCCATCATGAAGTATTGTTTTCAAAAAATAAATGTGAAATTTTGGATAAAAAGGGAAATACTGTCTTACATGGGGTTCGCACATCTGATAACTGCTATGGGATTCTTACTACTAATGATCTCACTTGTCACTCTGTCATCATAAGTAACATTGATCTGTGGCATCGAAGATTAGGTCACATGAATTTCAAAGACCTAACTAAGATAGCCAACAAAGAGCTTGTGAGAGGAGTACCTAAACTGGGTAAAAATTTGAGCCATGTATGTGGACCATATCAACTTGGAAAGCAAACCCGTGCCCCTCATAAAAAAGTGAACAGCTTTACAACCAAACGTCCTCTTGAATTAGTTCACATGGATTTAATGGGTCCTACTCGCACTGAAAGCATTGGAGGTAAAAGATACATTTTTCTAACTGTTGATGATTTTACTCGGTTTTCATGGGTAAACTTTTTAAGGGAAAAATCTGATACGTTTAATGCTTTTCAGGCCTTAGTCCTTAGAATCCAAAATGAACAGGGTGTTTCCATTGGGCGTATCATAAGAATCCGAACTGATCATGGTCGTGAATTTGAAAATAGTTCGTTTTCGGATTTTTGTGATATGCATGGTATTAAGCATGAATTTTCTGCACCTATTACTCTACAACAAAATGGAGTGGTTGAGAGGAAGAACAGAGTTGTTCAAGAAATGGCTAGAGTCATGATCCTTAGTACTAGTCTTCCTCCAAAGTTTTGGGCCGAAGCCCTAAATACTGCTGTTTATGTCATAAATCGCGTGTATTTAAGGCTCGGCACTTTACAAACTCCATATGAATTATGGAAGGGTTTGAAACCTAATATAAAATACTTCAAAACTTTTGGGAGTAAGTGTTACATCTTCAAAGATAGAGAGCCCTTGGGCAAATTTGACTCCCGAAGTGATAAAGGTATTTTTCTAGGGTATTCAACCAACAGTAGGGCTTTTCGAGTCTATAACTTGCGAACTTTATCTTTAATGGAATCTATCAATGTGGTTATAGATGACACAGGTGCACCTACTCCAACAACAAATGAGGATGACAATGGTGAGTCTCCAATCTTGGATACTGAACCACAAAATCAAGGAGAAGCTGCGGTCCAATCACAAGAAATTGTTACAGCATCATCCTCACAGGTAAGTTCAAGTCGAAAGAGTGCTCAAAGGGACATCACTCCTGTTGCTTCTGTCACTGCAAGTCCTAAATTTAAACCATCAGCAAGGGTGAAACTGAATCATCCAGCTCAACAGGTGATTAGAAGTGTTTCGGATCGAATGAAAACCCGAAGACAGATTCGGGATGAGGTATCACATATGTGTTATGTTTCTTTAATTGAACCTAAGAATTTTAAAGAGGCCTTGCTAGATGATAGTTGGGTCAATGCTATGCATGAAGAATTAGGTCAATTTGAGCGTAACAAAGTTTGGACTCTTGTTCCCAAACCTAGAGACATGAATGTGATAGGTACCAAGTGGATCTTTAAAAATAAATCTGATGAGAATGGTACTGTTGTAAGGAATAAAGCTAGGTTGGTTGCTCAAGGCTACACACAAGTAGAGGGTATTGACTATGATGAGACGTTTGCCCCAGTTGCACGTCTTGAATCTATTCGTATTTTGCTTGGTGTTGCATGTTTTCTTGGCTTTAAATTGTTTTAAATGGATGTGAAAAGTGCCTTTCTGAATGGGTACTTAAAAGAAGAGGCATATGTTGAGCAACCAAAAGGGTTTGAGGACCCTAAATGTCCTAATCATGTCTACAAGTTAGACAAGGCTTTGTATGGATTGAAACAAGCTCCTCGGGCTTGGTATGATAGACTTACTACATTTCTTCTTGATAATGATTTTCAAAAGGGTAGTGTGGATAAGACTTTATTTGTGAAACATACTAAGTCTTATATTCTTGTTGCTCAGATATATGTTGATGATATTGTGTTTGGTTCTACTGCTGATCATCTTGTGAAATATTTTTCGGATTGCATGACACATGAATTTGAGATGAGCATGATGGGAGAGTTGTCTTATTTTTTGGGTCTTCAAATTAAACAGTCTCCTTCGGGTATGTTTGTTTCTCAGTCTAAGTATACCAAAAATCTTGTGTCCAAGTTTGGTCTTGAGTCTGCCAAACATGCACGCACTCCCATGAGCACCAGTCTTTACCTCTCCAAAGATTCCTCTGGTATTGATGTTGATCCTACCCTTTACAGGAGTATGATAGGGAGTCTTTTGTATCTGACAGCCAGTCGTCCTGATATTTTTTTTAGTGTCGGTGTTTGTGCCCGTTACCAAGCCAGTCCTAAAGAGTCTCACCTTCTTGCAGTCAAACGCATCATCAAACATGTTAATGGGACCTTGGGGTATGGGGTTTGGTTTTCCACTGATACTACAGTTGAAATTACTGGTTTTTCTGATGCCGACTGGGCAGGGTGTGCTGATGATAGGAAAAGTACATCCGGGGGGTGTTTTTACCTTGGGAATAATCTGGTTTCCTGGCATAGTAAAAAGCAAAATGTCATCTCTCTTTCAACTGCTGCGGCTGAGTACATTGCTGCAGGGAGTTGTTGTGCACAAATGTTGTGGATGAAGCAAATGCTTCATGATTATGGGATAGAACAAAACACTCTCACTCTTTTTGTGATAACACAAGTGCCATAAACATTTCAAAAAATCCTGTCCAACACTCTCGCACCAAACACATTGACATTCGTCATCATTTTATTCGAGAGTTAGTGGAAGAAGGCCTTGTTGTTCTTGAGCATGTTACCACTGAGCATCAAAAAGTTGATATTTTTACAAAACCCCTTGATCTTCTCCGGTTTGAGTTCCTTAGAAAGACCTTGGGTGTTATGCTCGATCACTAGAGTGTTACTTGTTCCTTGAGTAGGTGTAAGTGTTTTGCCTTATTTGTGCTTGGATGCCATAATCTCATTATCATTGATATCTGTTTTTCTTGCATCCAACTTTTTTATGTACACTACTCATGCTGCTTACAAGATCTCATTGTTCATTATTCATAGCTCATTTTGAATGCCCATGCTCATTAACCTCATGATCTCATTCTGTACACATCCTTGAGATACATTGCTGCAGGGGTTTCCGCACAAGTGGTCAAAGTTCTCTATGGACCACTAATAGTGTTTCTTGTACTTTTACAGTGGAATTGACCGATACTAGTATATCATGGGTGATGTTGAGTCTCTTAACCATCTACCATCTGTTTTCACTTCCACGATTTCTCCCTCAGTTCCTTGAAGTCCGGGCATTAGGAAAAGGCTACCTCAGAGGCACCAACCAGGCCATCCTTTATGATTTCATTCTTCTCTAGTTTGGTTTCCATACTCTTGAGCGTGAATGCCACCAGTGAGTGCCCACAAGAAAGAAAAAGTTTAAAAAAATAAATAAATAAATAAAAAAAGGGACTCATTGATTGAGGGGGAGCCTCCGCATTTACTCAACAAATACCCCGTGATTCCTAGTGGTTTGACTTTTCTCTGTGATGTTCAGTTACTCTTGCTGGAGGTCCAGCCATCCGATCACTATGAGGATTAACTCTAACTCAGTGGACTCTCATGGATTGCATACACACACTTTATTTTGTGAGCTCTCATGTTGGATTTTGAGTTGTCCATTCTCATGTAGTTTATGATCACTGATTAAATTTTATCTGCTTTGCTCATGATTTCCAGTGTCATTATGTTTTAAACATTGCAAGTTTACCGGATTCATGAATTGCGGATTATTTCATCTTAGTATTCTTTATGGCTAAATGTGATCATCTACCTTTGTTTCAGGTCTCACCTCTTGCTTTTGCGTATAGCGTTGTTTTTTCAAAAAAAAAAAAAAAAAATTTGGTTTTGTTTTTTTTTTCCTTCTTGGCTCGAGCGACTAGTTCCTCGCTCGAGCGTGCTTCTGCTTCTGCATTAGACCTGCGAGCGTGTGTTTTTGGCTCGAGCGAACCATTCTTGGCTCGAGCGATCCTCTGAGCTTTATTGACCTCGCTCGAGCGAGAGAGTCTTTGCTCGAGCGACCTGTCGCAATTTAAATTCTGCAGGGGTGTCTGTTGAGTTCATTTTTTTTTCCTTTCTTCATGTTTTCTTCTCTCTCTCTCTCCCCTAGGGTTTCTGAGTTGTCCATTGCTGGTCTCATCTGTGATTTTTCTCTGATTTCTGAGGATTTCCATCCATTATTGTGCATTCCCCGACATTGGTAAGTTTGTTTTCTTCTCTTCGATTGTCCTCAATATGCCGATGCTCTATTTTTGCTCTAGGATTCCCCTTTGTTACTTTTGGTTATTTCTTCTCATATTTTCAAGTCTCTCTTGCATCTAGGGTACATGGTTTTGCATTTTATACTCTGCATTTTCATAGGTTTTTTCCATTGGGGATTTTACATTGGGGATTTTTTGTTGGAATTTCACATTGGGCATTTCATTTCCATATCCATCTCATGCCATTATCAGATTATGCTGTTTTCATTGTTCCATATCATGCTGTTTTCATTCTGTAATGGCTTTCATCTATTGTTTTCTCTGTGACTGCTTGATGTTTTAAAATGGCAGATGTTACTTTTTTCATTTCTATACTGCTAATGCTAATGGACTAATGTTTTTTTCTATGCTCCTTGGTTTGGAATTGGGGATGTGGGGTTTTGTCTGTTCTGGATGGTTATTGGGTGGTCTGTGTTTCTGGGTTCTGCCTTGCTCTGTTTTTCCTCTGTCTTTGTCATGCTTCTGTGGATTGTTTAGTAATGGCAGAGTCTTCCAAGCGTCGCAAAATGACTGTCTCTCGTTCCCCTTTCAACACTGCAAAATTTGAGTCGAAAGCCAAGGCCAAATTGTTTAGAGAGACCTTTGCCACTCGCAAAGTCCATTTAGAGCGCAATGTTTTACCAAATGCTTTTGAGGTTATTCCTATTCGTTCCTTGTTCGATTATTTGGGTGGGGATCAAGTGTTGCACTTTTCAGGTCCACAAAATCTAAGTCTTATCCGGGAGTTCTATTGCAACATCCACTCTATTCACAAAGAAGCATGTACCTTTCAGACTTGGGTTAGGAAGAAGTCCCTTGCTATTACTGGGGATTTGTTTCGGATATTTCTTAATCTTCCTGAAGTTAGTAACTGTCATTTTCCATTTCTTACCCGGTTCGGTGTTGATTTTGATAGGGTTGCCTCAGAGTTGTGTGGTGTTGACCGGAATTGGCCTGCCGGGGCACTCATTTAGCAGAATGAGTTGCTTCCTCGATTCCGTCTTCTTAATCTCATTGTCTGTGCTAATATCTATGTCACCACCCATTCCTCGCATATTACTCAGGACCAAGGGTATGTTTTGTACTGTATTCATCACAGACTTCCTATAGATCTTCCCGAAATGATTGTTTCCAAAATGATCGGGGTTTCTGAGGGTAGGAAATCTTTGGGGCTTCCTTATGGTTGTTTGATTACACGCTTTCTCACTTCACTTGATATTCCTGTTTTTGAGGACGATGAGTTTGCACATCCCATAAAACCTATCACAAAACTCATCGTCTCCCAGAGTCAGGCTCACGTGAGGGGGAGTGTGTCTGGAGTCGGGGCTTCTGGTGCCAGTGGTACAGGTACTGCAGGTGATGATGATCCTCTTGCCGAGGAAGAGGAGGTTGAGGCTGCCTATGCTACTCCAGCCAGTGCTCATGATTGTCCTCGCTCTTTCCGTGGACAGCTACAGCACTTGGAGCAGGCTGTGACTCGTCGCCTTGATCTCATAGATGCTCGCCTCGATGAGCAGAGTACTATGCTAGCACAGATCCTCTCTCTCCTTCAGCTGCAGCATCCACCCCCTTCTTCCTAGTGTTGGTTTTTGGTTATTTTCTGGACTCTTTTGGTTTCTTCTATTGAACAGTTGTACTTTTTGGACAGTTTTTGGTGTTTCTTGCTTATACTGTATCTGCCTGCTTCTGTTTTTCTCCCGGACAAAAAGGGGGAGATTGGTTTTTGGATTGATGTACATGGGCATATTATTTTGGATTGAAGTACATGGGGATATAGTTTGCAGACAGGATTGATGCAAGGATATATGCCTACTCATGATGCATACTCATGATGTTTTCTTTACAGCTCAATGCATAATCATGATGTTTTCTTTCCAGCTCAATGCTCAATGCATAATCATGGTGTTTTCTTTACAGCTTAATTGATATTTTTATTGTGCATAACAAATCTTTTTCAAGTTTGTGGTGTGCAGATTGGGTGGTTATCAAGATTGGTTTCATTGTTATCTATCATTGAGTTGTAATTTATTAGATCATTCCTTGAGTTGTAATTGTTTAGCCAATTCTTTGAGTTGTAATTGTTGTTAGTTAGTTCTTGTGTTCAGGAAATTGTTTAGAAAGTTTTGTCCGGGTATTGACAAAGGGGGAGATTGTTAGGTCCTATCTTGTCAAAACCCGCGAACAAACTTATTGATTGAGTTGTAATTTTCTGTGCATTTTTGTCTTCCTCGCTCGAGCGAAGAAGTCCTCGCTCGAGCGAAGGACTGCGTCTGGATTAAACCTGAAAGAGGTGAATGTACGCTCGAGCAAAGCATTGGTGGCTCGAGCGAAGATCAATGTACGCTCGAGCGAAGATTTGGTGGATCGAGCGAAGGATTGCGTCCAGACAAAAACCTGAAAGAGTTTATTCCTCGCTCGAGCGAAGAGTTCGTGGCTCGAGCGAAGGCACTAGTAGAAATCACGCAAAATAAGCTCCTCGCTCGAGCGAGATAAGCTTCGCTTGAGCGAGCTTCAGAATCCGGATTTCTATAAGTGATTGGTTTCGTCCAAAACTAGGATTCCTTTTGATTTTCTATAAGTAGATGGCTTTCTCCTAAAACTAGAGGGACTTGTTTTCTAGATCTGATTCAAGAGTTCTAGAGTTTTGTTTGAAGTTTTTCTTCTATGTTCTTTGTGAGTTTTCCTTGATGTTTTGAGAGAGTTCTTCACTCATGATCTAAATTACATACATCAAGGAGTTTGTTACTTTAAATTCAAGAGAGTTCTCTTCGGTGGCTTCCGAAGGTTAAAACGTAGAGTTTCAAAAGGCGTTTGATTCTATACGTAGTCGTTAATTCAACAAGCGAAGTTGTGGGATCAACTTCAGGATTGATCAGTTCCGTGACGAAGGCGTGGTGAAAGAGTTACAGAAGATTCGAGGACAAATTAACTGGGTTGGGTAATTTGTGTATTATCTTTGTAATCTTTCGTTCTTCAGTAGTGGATTGATTAGTGGCGGTTCGTCCGTGGTTTTTGATTACAATTGAAGGTTCTTCAATTGTGGTTTTTCCACGTAAAAATCGTTTGTGTCGATTTATTGTTTATTCCTAAAAACAAACAAACTAAAATCACTCTCGTAAGTGTTTGTTGATTTTAGATTGAGTGTTTTGAATAATTGAGATTTGGAATATTTTAATCTTGATCTAATCACGAATCACTTAGGATAGGGCAACATGTTTTGGAATAAGGTATAAAGGCATCAAGAACTTACGACAAAAATAAAAACAGAAAATTTATGAGCAAACCAAGAGTGAATTGGGACATATATTTCTGAAACATCATACAATGGCATCAATGACGTCTAAAGAATGTACACAAATTTGAGACTCATGAGACATGCTTTCGAGGAATTGCATAATGAATTTGTATCACTTCCCATTTGTCTACAAAAAATTGTTTGAAGCATTCGAAATATGTTTGCTCATGAATTTTCCCTATATTTATGAGAGATGTAAAGATGTGTTGACACCTTGGACAAAGTGATACAAAACCTTTGGGTAGAACTTACCCACGAAAATCAGCTTGCAAGGGGGGGTGTCCAAACATACCTATATTCACAAGGCCTCTTGTGTTTTGATGTGGGATCATAACACAAGTTCCTTGAAAAAGACAGTTTAAATAAGAAAATGGAAGTCGATACATCAAATTGCACTGGCCACTACAACATACAAACAAAAGATTGCCCTGTAACATAACGTCATTGCCCAAATCGCTTAAACAGGACAAATATCCAAATGGGTTTGATTATTGATGTCCTATAGTAGCCTTATATGAGTTGATTGACTCATTTCGTAAACAAAGATCATCTCCACATCATTACTCTTCACTCTTCAGAATCCTTTGAATTGTGATCTGGATGTTTGATCAACTTCAAAAATGGAGGGCCAATCAAAAAAAAAAAAAAAAAACTTCGAAGATGGAAGGGCATCAATTTAAGCTATTAAATCTGCAAATGACTCTCTTTGAGACAATTCAAGAACACCAAGAAAAGAGAAGGAAAAAAAAAAAGGATAAAAAAGAAAAGGAATAGCCATCTTTGACCAAAATTACATGCTTCAATTCAAATATTGAATGTTAACAAAATCAAACATACAGCAGAAAATAAATGTATCCAATCCTTGACATATACACACAAATTTACATGCACAAACAAAATGCATGTAAATTCTACTCACAGAGATTACGATGAAGAAACAACAATTGAAAAAATAAAAATAAAAATAATCACTTCGCGTGGTTCCATTTTTCCAAAAACACTTTTTAGAAAATTCTACTTTCTTGTTTTTCGTGTTTTTTTTTTATTTTACTGAATTTTTTTAATATTTTAAGTAATTTTTTTATTTTTTAGACATACTTAACATAAATACACCTAAAAAATAAAAATTTTGTGAATTTTTATTAGAAAAATTCACTAAATACCAAAAATACAAAAAAAAAAAAAAAAAAAAGAGAATTCATTACTTTTTTTTGTATTTTTATGTATTTATTAATTTTTTAAAATATTTTTTCATAATTTTTTTACTTTTTAGATATATCTAAGTAAGGTGCATCTAAAAAAGTTAAAAAAAAAATTAAAATTTTAAAAATATTCACTAAAAACAAAAAAATACAAAAACTAAAAAATCTCAATTTTCAAAAAATTTAATCTAAAAAAATTAAACCAAACACACTAAATAATCTTGAATCACGCATTGATTTTTTATTTGTTATGAAATTGGAAATCTTAGGGGCATAATGTAATTTCTAGAACCACAGGGGATAATTTATAATTTAAATAAATCTCAAGGGGTGTATTTGTAATTTATCCTAAAAAAATACGTAGAAGTGTCTTAAACATGTATAAAAATGTTAAAAAGTATATTAATTTTAATAAAAGTATATTGAATTTAATATAAAGTATATTATGTTTTTAATTTTTTTGTCTTTTATTACACTATACATGTTTTGTGTAGTGCAACTCTAACACGCAGTGAGAACTTGCACCATTGTGGACGCCGTGCCATTTTCCCAAAGTATAAGGCACATTTCCATCCAATGTTGTGTCATTTTTTTTTTTTTATTTATTTATTTTTTTTTGATCTGCAAAGAAAATTTTTATTGATGAAAGCATGCACAATAAGATACAAGACATCAATAAAGAGGAGCTTGGAGCTAACTGCTCCAGTTGGTGAGAAGCCAACAAACAAACATGAGAAACAGAATTAAATAGCATCCACAGCTAAACTGCAATGCTGAGCAAAACAAAGACTAATAGATCAGCTCAAAACAAATCAATTAGCAGCCCAAAACTTCACCCAAACTACAATGCTGAGCAAAACAAAGACTAACAGACCAAAACAGATCATCCATAGCAGACCAAAACTTCACCCAAACTGCAATGCTGAGCAAAACAAAGACTAACAGATCAGCTCAAAACAGATCAATCTACAGACACACAGCGAACCTTAAGGAAGTCACCAAAAGTAGGCAGCTACAGAATTTACTCCGTGACCAGAATACCCAGACTACCCAACATTTGACACATCACCCCTGATATAGCTACAACTCAACCCTTAGCAGCACACTTTTCCTGCATCTTACACACCACTAGAGATATGCTTTGAATTTGCACCGACATCATGTATTAGAAAAATCAAAACATCCTAACATCTTAACACCAACTCTCCCAATCTACAGATAGGACCAGTTTCAACAGATCAGATTTCGCCACCAACGCTCAGCACCTAAATCAGCAGAGGCCACAGCAGAGAACACACATCAATCAACTCCACAAGCTGACAAAGCAACCCCTATCTACACCAACAGATTAGAACAACACACCCAAGAGCAGAACAGCAACAGAACATAACAACACACACAAGAGCAGTACAACACTACATATGTACAGTACATCACCAGAGCTCATCACACCATAACAACCCAGCACACCAATCAGTACTATATAAGTGCAACAGACCCTCCCAAGCACTTCATGATTTGCCTCAGATTAAGAACAAAATCCTGAACTAAAAAATGAAAGTCACTGAGGACTTGTTTTAACCAAAAGGCAATCCGATACTTAATTAAGTCACAAAGATCCACCAGTTTTGGAGGAGTTGCTCTAAACACACACTCATTCCTACACTTCCAAACTGACCACATCACAGCCAATGGAATCACCCTCCAAATCTTTCTTTCTTTCTTCTTTAACTTCCCCCCTGTCCACCACAGAAGAAGACTCTCCACAGAGCCTGGAATAGCATCTTGGGCATCCCACCATTTCAGCCCAAACCATCCACACAAAGGGACACCAAATTAATACATGGTTCACTGATTCACTGCCACTGCCACAAAACACACAAGCTGTGAAAGCATTTGGATTAATCGCCCCCAATTTTTATAAAAATTCCTTGGTCTTAACTCTTCTTTTCCAAGCAAACCAACCAAAAACCTGCACCTTAGGAGGGATGTACTCAAGCCAAATCAGTTTGGTAATACTCATGGTAATACTTAAGCCAATGTTGTGTCAACTTACTTTAACCAACATAAAGCCCCCACTTAATTTTTATAGGAAATTAAGAAACCTTTAACAATGAAAACTAAGTTAAAGACTTGATCTATCATAACCAGAGATTACCGGCTCGAGAGATAAGGTACAAAAGGGGAAAGTCATTAAATGAAAGTAACCCTTTTTTACCCAATTCAAAAATTGGTCTATACTAATTCTATATTTTATTATTTTAGTGATTAATTATTCATACAAGTCATTTTAAATCTAAAACTAAGTGATTTGAATAAATATATATATATCATTTATTGTAAATTAAATGAATAAAGTCATATTTTTCATAAAAAGTGATTTTCAATATTTAAAAAAATGGATTTTTAATGATCCACTAAACATAAACTAAAATTAACAATATTTATAAAAATCATTCAAAACAACCATTTTGCATAAAAAAACATTTGACTTGATTTATTGAAAGACAATGTAACCAAGAATACACATATGCTATGAAGAACAAGGAGACTTACACAGATATCCACTTAAGCACCATACATGCATTCGTAAAATTAAATATAATCCTAACATACAACTAATTATGCAAATAATGATCCTAAGCCCGGTTTGAGACTACTAGCATGATGATTATGCACAAAAATGCAAATAACAAATAAAAGAGTAAAAATGCTAAAACTATATGATGATTAAATCGGGTTTAATGTATGATTTCTACATGATTAAATAAGCCTAAACATATTGCTCTAATGAGAACAATGAAAACATGCAAGAAAGCTAATAAAATAGACAAACTACCTGATGGAATGATAAACTAGCACCCTAACTATGATTAATTATTGAAAATAGGTAGAGAATAGGTACTGAAATAAATAAAAGATAAGAGTTTACCTGCTGGTTTGAATAAACCGATGGCACGCGAAGAAAAGGTGCAAGAAAAATCGAGTTGTCTTGCATGCAAGCCTTCCTCAAGTAAAGGTTTCAGATTATAGTCTAAGTTCCAAGCTTTATATTTTTTTTAAGTGTTCGTAGTTACTGTAATGGTAGTATTTTCGGAGCTAAGGCAAGGGGAGAAGAGATGAAAGTGGATGGCACTCAAAAAAATACACAAAAACTTCTCAAAAATTTAACGCCTTGAAAGGAAAGAGAAGGGGCTCCTTATATAGGCAGAGGGGAAGCTTGGGGAACAACATAGGGCTTCCCATCTCTTTCTCTTGCCGCCTCCCTCCAACATTGCACCAAGATTGTGTTTCCAAAGCAAGTTCTACCACATTTGGAGGTACGCTGTAGACATCCCATTTTGACTGGCGTTAAGACTTGGGCGCTTTTTTTTGGTTACCCGTGATGAAAATCAGAATATGTTTCTCACAAAATCCTCCGTAAAAAAATTGAAATTTAAGCTTCACTTCTTGACTTTGGGCCTTTTTTTGAACAAGTGTTTTGGACCCCTGGGCCACCTGGAGCAAGACTGGACCGAACCAGAGTGAACTTGGGATGAACAAGCAAAAACTGGGCCAACTTTCTCTAGGTCGGTTGACCGCCCGGACGTTCAGCCGGTCGACTACCTGCAGCACAAAACCAGGAACTCTTCCCTTGGCCGAATGACCACCTGCAATATAGCAACTTAGTTTTGCTGATTCAGTTCATGTGGGCATTCCATTATACTATTTTTTGATATATTCAGGCCCCAAATTGCGTACACACTCAGCCTCCATTGCCAAGGGACTGCTTGTTCCACCTTCACAGTACATGCTCCATTACATAATAGTGTTTCACTATGTTTTCCACCTTCACTGATATGCTCCACTGATGTCTTCCACCTATGTTGCTTATATACAACATATACAGCAAAGGTTTGAAGGAGAGGAGGAATTAAGGTGGAATTAAGGTGTAGCGACCCTAATTTTCTTAAGTCATTATTTATTATTGTTGTTATTACTTTATTTTTTTGGCTTTATTAATTGTGTGGATACATGAGAATTTAATGAGATATTTAATTATATATAATTAATTCGAATATTTATATATATTTATATTTATATATATAAAAGGTGATAAATATATGTATTGATCTTATATTGTATATATTTATATATGTTGTGTTTATATAGTAAAATATAATATAATAGTATATTAGGTTAGGTTTCTTTTTGTTTTCAGCTTCAGATTTTTCAGTTGAATTCCGTCTAGGTTCTTCTATCACATTTTTCTCACAACCTGTTCAGTTTCTACTAAATTTGTTCGCGCTGCCTTTTAGGAAATTGGATTCTATACAACTTTTATGCTTTGAGTTTTGGTCAATGCAAATGATTCAAGCATGAAACTGTGCATTTTTATACTTCTTTAGCAATTTACTTATGATTAAGTTATACTAACTTTATTTTTGCAGAATAGTGGGTCTTACTAACTTTTTATGCAGGGCTGACCCATCATATTTTTATTTTATTTTATTTTATTTTTTTGTATATTCAATTTATATTTAGTTATGTACGGGCAAGAAACTAAATGCCATCGTATCTTGGAAAACTACCCCTTCGTCTTGGTGTGGGTGGAACTACTTGTCTTGTCCTGTAACAAAAATTAAATGTAGTTTTGTTTGTGTCTGGTGGACACGTGGGTGTCACATCTTGTACTCATACTAGTATACTTGTATACTGACCCATTTTGTCTCTTGGCATCTCGGGGTGCGTTCTATTTGAGCCTTCGCAGGATTAGTTGGGGCTACGGTGGTGACGAGAAATAACTATAGTTGTTGGACATGTCTCTTGGACTTCTTTTGTTTTCTTGAGCTTATGGTTGATATTAGTTTATGTATTTATTTATTTTTTTTATGACCTTAGTATTATGATAATTTGGCATGGTGGGTTATTTTGTAACTTTACATTATTTAAGTTATTTTCACTATTTGTTGCTACTTTAATGTTGGAGGTATTGCATAGTCATGAATTTGTGATGGATGGTTTGGTTATCGTTTGTTATTATTTTTTTTTTTTTTATCCCTTGTATTTTTTTTGAGCATTGAAATTTACTTAAACCTTATAGAGACAAGAACATTTCGATTTTGTTTTACTCCTAGGATTTGGATGATGAAATATTGATTGGGGTTTAGTCCTAATTTAATATTTAATTGTCCAAATTTTGGAATGTGACATAAGGGGTGAGATAGATAGAGAGAGAGAGAGAGAGAGAGAGAGAGAGAGAGAGAGAGAGAGAGAGAGAGAGAGAGAGAGAGAATTAATGAAGAAATAATAAAGTCCAAGAGAGTGAGCTTTAGGGGGAAAGGTTTAGAAGCTAAGCACAATTGTATTCCAATACACTAGTGTAACACCTACTGGGAGGTACCCACACGTGTTAATAGTTTGGACCCTTAATTCTCTTGGATCTAATCTCACGGAGTGCAATGTGAAACATAGATGAGAGTCTAGATTTGGCAACTTTTAGAAAAATATATTTTATTGCGAAAATATTTGTCAGAAATGGATTGCGTCATCAGATCTCAGAGTTGCCACTTAATATTTATTTTGAGAGAATTAGGGAACCCGTGACTTGTGCCAAGGCCTCTGTTTGTTGTAACCAAAGATGCTTGGCTCAGAACCTTAGGTATGAAGCGGGGAAGGTCATTAATTGAGTACCCCTGCTTACCTGATCAAAAGATCGGCCTTTACTAACCATGATATGACTTTTATTTCTGTTATGTGTTCATATTCCGATTATTAATTAGAAATCATAAATTACTATGTGAAGTAAAACAAATATAGACTGTGTTATTCAATTTGGAGCAATTTGATTTCATTGTTTTAAAAGTGTTCTGAATAGTGCAATTATGAAAATCAATTTTATTCCAAATTAAACAACACAACCTTCACCCACTGGCATGCATAGAGTTATATCAAATAAGCAATTAGCCACATAGTAGGATGCTAGACATAGTAGAAAATCGCACATAGGCGAGATGCTAAAGCACAAAAATTTACATATTTACCGAGTCCTGCAAAAAGGTACAAAACAAAGTTAGTAAAAATATGCATGATTCTATATACAAGATCCTAATGCAATTCACTCATGAAATGCAACTACAGATCCGGCTTCTAATATATGACATGTGAATCAACTCAAAGCATGAGGTAGCGCACAAAATCACATAATTAACGATTAAACCCACAAAATACAATTTTAGTCGGATCTTAAGGCATATGACATGCACGTAAGGCATGGATATGATGACAAACATGAGATATTACATATTTATAGAATATGGAAGGCAAATAAAAGAACATGATAGGAAGTAGCGAGACGGGGAACTATTACAATGCTTTGAAATATTAGAAATCCGGATAAAGGGGGGAAGAGGAAAAATATTACAACAAAATTAAATCCTCACAAACACTCTCTAATTAAACTAAAAATAACAAAAACAGTAAATATGTACACCTTGGGGATTGCCGAGAACCATTATACTCGAAGCCGGAAAACATGCTCTGCTCCGCCCCAGAAGAAGTTAGCTGGCTGGCTAATTAATTGGTTGGCCAGCCAACTAATTCTGGCAAAAAACTCTGTTTTTTTTTTCATTTTTTCATTTTTTTACATTTCTACCCTCAAGCTTATGGAAATGTGTTCTCCATTCTCAATTTGAGAGCTCGAAATTCTAGTTGGAATGGCGTTTTTAGGTTATAGAACAGTGTTTGTGGGGTTAGTTGTTCTAACTCTCTATTTTTCACTCAAATTCAACAACACTCACTCTCTTTTGATCAAACCTACTAGAATTAGGCTCTTACAGATTTAATGGGATGGTTTCGGTGTATTGAAATGTAGAATTTCAGTGTATGTTTTGAAGAAATGCAAGTTTTGGTTCAAAACATAAGTTGTCTCTTTCTATCTCTATATCTCTCTTTTCTCTGAATGCAATTCTCTTCTTTTTTCACATTCTGATTCTATCTCTCTCTATAAGCAATCAAAAAAGAATGCAAAGTCCAAGAGGTGGGAGACCATATGGTGGGAGACAATGTTGATGGGATAATGTGGGTAGTTGAATTGGAATGCAACCTTATGAGAGAAGACAATCTCTCTTTTGACAAAGATAGGAAAGAGATGATAATGGAGGGTGAGTGAGGGTGTATCTAACATAAAAGATTTGAAATGAGCATGACCTACACGCTTTCATCGAGAATTCTACCGCAATTTCCCTACTTCTGGGTAAATTAGCCGGCCAGCCACTTTTTTGGTTGGCCGGCCAGCCACTTTTTTGGTTGGCCGGCCAAAATATGAACCACCCGGCCAAAACACTGGCCGACTGGCAAAAACAACAGCCGACCGACACTATGCAATACAATATGTGGTGAGGCAAGCCTCATGCAAATCAAGCAAACAAAGAGGTACAATCCAAATACACTCACATGGTAGGAGAGAAGAGGGGTCATGACCAGCAAGCAAGACCAGGAAAGTACCTCAATTCAACCAGGTAGAGAAAGGAAAGGGGTCTTAACCTGCAAGCAAGACCTAGACCGTACCTTAATACGAAATGAGGGGGTTGTTTTCAACTAGGTAGAGAAAAGAAAGGGGTCTTAACCAGCAAGTAAGACCTAGACCGTACCTTAATACAAAATAGGCGGTGGTTTTCAACCGAGTAATGAAAGGGATGTCATAACCAGCAAGCAAGACCTAGACTATACCTCAATATGAAATAGGAGGTGGTTTTCAACCGGGTAAAGAAAGGGATGTCTTAACCAACAAGCAAGATCTAGACCGTACCTCAATATGAAATAGGGGGTGGTTTTCAACCGGGTCAAGAAAGGGATGTTGTAACCAAGAATTGGGACAATAGTGGTGCAAATGGATTGTAACCACGAGTTGTAACAGCTTGAAAATTGGTGTCATGCATGATATGAACAGTGCAAGTGTGACGGTGGATGCAAAAAAAAAAAAAAAAACATGAAGGGGTAATGTGAGATATACAATGTGCAATAACAAATACACAACAATAATACATGATGGATGCTAAATAGATGCACAAAAAAATATTTTTGTTTTCAAAATTTTCTTCTTTTTTTTTTCTAATTGTTTTGATTTTTGATTTTTTTTTCTGAAAATTGTTGTTTTGAATTTTTCCTTGAAAATTTCTTTTTGATTTTCTTCTTGAAAATTCTTTTTTTGTTTTTGAAAAAAACTATTTTTTCATTTTTTTTTGTTGAAAATTGAAAATGTATATACATACCATATATAAATATATGAATACAAATAATATACAAAATACGTATACATATAAAAAATACGTACAAACTATATACATATATGGATACATACATATACACCAATACATACACACATACAGACTTAGTATATACATATAGGGGGTGGTTTTCAACCAGGTAAAGAAAGGGATGTCTTAACCAGCAAGCAAGACCTAGACCGTACCTCAATATAAAATAGGAGGGTGGTTTTCAACCGAGTAGAGAAAGGGATGTTGTAACCAAGAATTGGGACTATAGTGGTGCAAATGGATTGTAACCAAGAGTTGTAACAGTTTGACAATTGGTGCCAGGCATGATATGAACAGTGCAAGTGTGACGATGGATGCCAAAAAAAAAAAAAACAAAAAAAAAATGAAGGGGCAATGTGAGATATACAATGTGCAATAACAAATACACAATAATAATACATAATGGATGCAAAACTATACGATGAACGCAAAATAGATGGACACAAAAATATTTTTGTTTTCAAAATTTTCTTTTTTTTTCTGATTGTTTTGATTTTGATTTTTTTTGAAAATTGTTGTTTTGAATTTTTCCTTGAAAATTTCTTTGTGATTTTCTTCTTGAAAATTCTTTTTTTGTGTTTAAAAAAAAAACTCTTTTTTCATTTTTTTTTGTTGAAAATTGGAAATGTATATACATATTATTTATACGTATACGAATACAAATAATATACAAAGTACATATTACATGTGTATGCAAAATACGTACAAACTATATACATATACGGATACATACATATACACCGGTACATACACACATACAGACATAGTATATACATATACGGATACAAATACATATGGATACTGAGACAAAATATATACATATATAAATACGGTATACTTTTTTTTTTGGGTGGGTAAGTCATAAATTAAAAACAAAGAATTACACATTTACAAAGGGTAGACCCCAGGTAATACAACAAATCTAATTTTGCCCCTCAAAATGGGGGGAAAAGTAAACAAAAATAAAACTAACTATAACAACACCGCGCTTGCAAGGAAACCAACTCTGCCCATATATCATTTTTTATCCCCAAGTGACCCCTACCATCAGAGATAATAGAAGGACACTTGGGGACAAATACGATATATATGTACATATATATACAGAATATATACAAACATATATACAGATATATATAGACAAACCTCCCTCTCTCCTCTATTTATGTCTCTCTCTTTGTCTACCCCATTTGTCTTCACTGAGCGTTTGTCCTGTGTGCAATTTCAACAATCACGGCGCGCCTGACTGACAGCAGCTAGACGGTGTCCTTGTTTGTCAAAAATTGCCTCTGCAATTTGCTCTTCGTTTGGCTTCTTTTTTCCCCCCTCCCTTATTTCTCTTTTTTAAACCCAGCTTGCGAGGGACAGAGCAGAGAGCTGCAAAATGCCGCTACCATTACTCTGCCAATTTCCCCTCTGAGGCATTATACTTCCCTATCAATGGCTTCTTCTCGCCATCCCCTAACTCTCTTCCCTGACCTTAACACTCCCCCAATTGAAAATGCTGAGGCCAGCTGCTCTGCACTTCGGCAAAGTGCCCCTTTTTCTGCCCATGTTCTCAATTTTTCGTCAATCGTGCAAATAATGGCAGCACAGTCTGATATTGAGACCAACCACTTCACTTGAAGTCCTGTGTGGAGATGGTGACCGCAGTCTTCAATTTGTCCCACCGGTTGTAGAACATGACAAGTGAGGTGCATTAATAAAATGCCCAACTATCTCTGCTCCAGAGTATATACAAGGATGCTCGAGTAGAGATTAGAGCACTAAAGAAGGAGAACAAAGAGCCAAAACTCCAGGCCACCTCCATGGCCCGATTTGGAGTATCTTCGCACTCCACATTTGAAGGCTAACGGGGAATAATCTCTTTCGAAGGCTTTGTAAATACTGAAGCAGAGTCTTCAAGAGCTTCCAAGGAGTAAAGATGAAGTGAGGCAACTAATGGCCGAGTCAAGCGACGAAGTTGTCTGCAAATGAAGCCGGTTTGTAATCTTCGCCGCCGAGCTATTGCCGGAAAATCAAGAAAATGTCTCTTTCTCTGTTTTTTTTTTTTTTTTGTATTTTCAATTTTCATTTTTTTGTTCTTTTTTCTTTTTTCCTGTGTTTGCTTAGGATTAGCACCAATGCTTAAGAATTTCCTTTGTTTTTGAAATTTCTTTCCCTTTTTCTGTAATGCTATAATCACAGCTTTACCCTGAATGTTCAAGAAAAAATTTCATTCTGCACATCATGGCAATGGCACAACACTTGAAAACCATTTTGCTTTAAATTTTGAAATTGAGAATGATTGAATTTCAATGAAGTCTGAACCGAATATCAAGCCTATGACTAACCAGAAACCCAAAATACAATTGAATGGAAGGAAAACAAAGCCCAAAAAAAAAAAAAAAAAAAAAAAACATCCCAAACACATCCCTTTGCACTTGTCAAAATAAAATGGACACAAAACAAAACAACACCGGTCGATCGCCCGTCTGAAGGACATCACCAGAGACAACTACTGTGCATTTTTCGACGAGCGAGTTGACAATGGAAACTTTTGAAACTACGGGGAAAAGACAAAAAAAAACCTGACTCAACTTTGCTCCTAGTTCACCACTTGACTGTCTTTTGTTTTGGTTTTCTACTAAAAAGAATTTCACCAACATGAGAGTTAGATTAACATGCTTGTTCCACTCTCCATTTTGAAATCATGTAGGTCAAGTCATGAGCACTAAGAATTTTCCTTTTTGGTCCAAGAAATGGTTTGGTTTTAGAAAAATGGAATAATTTTTGAGAAAATTAGTCAACTTCACTAAAAATCATCAAAAATATGTTTTTGCAAATGACCACTACCTGACCAACATGGAATTAACCCTTGAGGTACATAACCTCAAATTAGATAACTCGAGCAGGATCTGTCTTGCAACTGAATCGGAATAGGACAGCCGAATTGAACGGAGATATGCCAATTGAACATGGACAAGACAACCAAGTCAAGTAAAAACAATATGAATCAAACATGGATGGGAAGAGTGAATTGAAAAGAGTTGGGGCCGAACTTCAAGATGAAACTACCTACATATCCCAAAGATATGAATCAGGCCTTACGTAGTTCTGAGAGGGTAAGGCTCCTTCAGGTATTAACACTCTCTTTTTGTGCTCTAACTTTTGTCAAAACCGTCCTTCCGAGTTTTTGACCTTGCAAGCTTTTCTTCATTTTTTCACTTTTTTCATTTTTTTTTTCATTTTGCATTTTTCTATTGTTTTTTCATTTTCATATTTTTTCTTCAAATTTTTTTTTTGCTCTAACTTTTGTATGGGTCGCCCTTTCGGGTTTTCGGCCCATCAAGCCTCTCAAGGATAGTACTTTTACTTGTCTATGTTGATTGGTTGTGAGAACTCTAGGCCATCTAAATCCATGAGAATGGCTACTACACTTGAACATATACACCTGATGATGTAAGGACCCGTTCAATTTGGTCTGAATTGGCCCCTAATGTTATGGATAGGAACTCGATTATTCTTCAACAATAAATCTCCCTTTCACAGATTTCAGGATTTGACTTTCTTGCCGGTCTTCATTGGTTTGAGAAATGACTCGGTTTAAATCTTCGATCACATCTGACCTTTTTGCCCCTAGTTTAGGGCTGCTTCCAATTCGACTATGCAAGCCTTTTATTGATCATATTTGGCCTTATTGCCCATAGTTTAAGGGCTATTTCCATTTCAGCCATACAAACCTCATATCTTGAACACTCCAAATCAGGGTTTAAAAGCTGGGGGGTCAGATCTCAGGTCAAGAGGGATCTTATGCTATACAATCTCAAAATCAATTCCAGGCATGTCTTCGTATGACTGCGCAAAACATTTTTTGAAATCTTTTAATAAAGCGACTAATCACTCGTGCTTTATGAAGACAATATGGAATCAATCTGGACCAAGCCAGGATCATTCTCAATAGCCACATCAACAAAAATGATCTCATATATTAATGGATTTAACACGTCTCTCTTCCTCCCTATTAATCAAATTTTGCAAATCCCGAGGAATTCCTTCTTCTTCGTTTTCATTAGAGTGTTGGGAAAAAAAAATTGAAACTTTTTGGTCAACTCAATGAACTAAATGCACAGAGAAGTAGGTGAAAATTACTGTATTTGTAATTAGAACTTCTAGCTCAATAGTTGAAACAGACTCGAAAGCAAAGCAAAAAGACAGACATAGAAAGGACAATGATGTCCGGGTTGGTAAACAATATATATATATATATATATATTTGGGTAATTTAGTTATTTTATAGCAACTTGTCGTTATAGACAAAATATTTTAAAGTATGGATATATTTGGTTGGTAAACAATATATATATACACTTGGGTAATTTGGTCATTTTATAGCAACTTGTCCTTAGACAAAATATTTTAAAGTATGGATATTTAGCCAAAGAAAATCCAAAATTGAATTTATGGGCTGAGTGTCGATATTACATTCACAAAAAAAAAAAAAATTAAATAAATAATTACAAAAAAAATGCATTTGCAATTTTCTCTCCATTGATTTCCATACTACAGCTTCTCATCTGACACTGAGCACCATCGTCATCGACTGACCGGCCACGGCTCCCTCTCCCTCTCCCTCTTACTCTCACTCTCTCTCTCTCTTAGATCTCTCATTTCTCTCAAATCTTAGGTTTCTCTTTCTCTAAATTTGTAACTCCCAATTTGGAAATTTTTCAAAATTGATTTTTTCTTTAAATTATTCCTCTCTTAATACATTAATCTTACTACTTTTTCGATGTACCCAAAAAATAATAATCTTATTAGTTTTTAGGCGTTTTTTTTTTCACTGATTATTTGTGCATTATTTGTTATTGTATGTCCTTCAATTTGGGTTTGTTTTTGTGCGTAGGAGAGAAGTGAATTCTGCAATTTCATCCCCTCTTAAAACTGAATGTTGCTTCTCATTTTCTCCGAAAAGAAGAAGAAGAAGAAGAAGAAGAAGAAGAAGAAGAAGAAGAAGAAGAATAGAAAGGAAAATAAATAAATTTTGGTTTAGATTAATTTTCTAAAAATTGAGGTTTTTTTTATAAATATTTTTAGTGAATGTTTTTAATATTTTAAACATTTTTTTAAAAAAAAAAATTTGTGCACTTAACCTATATACACTTAATAAAATATTTGTGAAAAAATATTTTAAAAAATTAATAAATGCAAAAGTGTATTGAATTTTTGTAATTTTCTGTATTTAGTGATTTTTTTAAAGAAAATTTTCACAAATATTATATTTTTTAAGTGTATTTAGATTAGTTAAAAATTAAAAAAATTACTTAAAATATTTTTAAAAAATTACCAAAAATAAAAAATACAAAAAATAAAAAACTCAAATTTCAAAAAAGCGAAGTAAACCAAACAAGGTGTGGTTGGAGATGTGAGAAACTACTTATAGAAGATTAATTCAATTGATATCTCTGCATACACATAAATAATAACTAAACCGTGTGCTATCAAAATGAGTAAAATTAGGAATCATGAAAAAAATATCATGAAATGCATCATGAAGATTTTTCATCCTTTGATTAGTGTGTTGTGTTTTATTGTATATGTAATCCAAAGGTGGAGAATGTTTCATGATCATCTTCATGACATTTTTTTCATGATCCCTAGCATTACTCAAAAAAAATTAACCAACTAGGAAGTGGAGGGGAAAAAAAAAGAGAGCTAAAGGAATTATCAAAATTTAAAATTTGAACTAGTTAGATAGATGTAGTCAAGGAAGAATGAATATGAATATGAATACGACAATATAACAAAATCTAAAAAAATAACATACAAATATGACTATGATACGTTTGTAAATATATATATATATATATGTTTTTTAAATTATTAATAGCAAATTAGACATAAATTTAAGAATGTTAGGAAACCACACTATAATTTTATAATTCAAAATATTTATTTTAAAGAATTAAATATTAAATATGTACGGGGAGTAAATATTCTTTACTTTCGTACTACTTGTGTCCAAACACCGTGTCACTCCGAACGATGTCGTACAGCTTGAAATTACATGTAACGCCCCAAAAATATATACATCCGACAAACCCAATTTAACTCAAGATGATCTAATTCTCAATTATTCCATCATTAACATGAGAGAGAGAGAGAGAAAGAATGATAAATATTACATTCATTAATGTAAGGACCAAAACCCCTTTCTTTTCTATTCATGACTTTCTAGTAAGAATCATAAAAGAAATCACATGCATTTATACATTCACTATTTCTGAAATATAAATCTATGGCATGTGATGATAGAAATTTAAAGCAAGCTAAGTACAAAATAATGCCCTATTGGCTACAAGTTCCAAGGCCTTGCCCGGTTACATAAAAATGGTGTTCACACCTAAACACGAATAGCCCTTGGCTTACAAAAAGAAAACAAATAAAAACCGAGTTTTGTGCTCTAAAAGTTTCTCCTTGCCTTCACTTCTACAAAGGCGCATCGCAATCACCTGAAAATGGTTTCCACTAAGAGATGAGCATAAAGCTAAGCAGAGATAATCTAAATAAACTGTACGCAGTTTAACAATATTATGAGGTGCAATGCATATAAGATGCCAATGCCAAAAATCATAGGTTTTCTTATTTTGAAACTCTAATGCCATGCACTTGTTCGAAAGCATAACCAAATTCAATTATCCATTTCATAGAACAAGGGGCGGTAAATACAACACTAAAAATCCCTAGGTTAGTGTCTGCAAGTAAGCATAACTAGCACTACCAATCTCCACTTTACCGGCTCCTAACCGGAAGGCACGTGGCACCTACTCCGCGCGTGTTTTCGGTCTTTCACCCTAGACACTCAAGCCAACTTAAACAATACCAATCTACACCTTCTATCCGGATTTACCAAACGTATTTACCCCATAACTCAACACATTTCAAATATTCTCAATGAATCAATTTGACAATCAATTTCTCAAATCCATTGTAAGAATTAAATCATGAGATTATGCAAATATTCAATGTCATGCATGAATTTGCAAATATTTCAATTTACCTATTTCACATGCAATTTTTACAATAATCAATACAACCCTCTACAGTTGCCCAAACAATTATCTCTATACAAAATATATCAATAGACAAATATAACTCATAATCTCATATTTTCAATCATTTCAACATAGGAGTAACAATCACATGTTCAATCTCCTCTTTTCCAACTCAATCAAGAATCATAATATTCTTCTAGAAATTTCATCAATTTTTCCTTTTTATTCAAACTCAAGAATTCACCAAGAATTTTCATAATGCAAAAAAAATAAAATAACGTATGTTTCTTTCAGGATTTCTCAATACCTCGACATGATAGATATTTTTTCATCTTTCTCAAGAGTTCAATATTTTCAAATTAAACAATTTCTAAAAGGAATCTCAATAGTTTCCAATATTCTCAACAACATTCTCATCAATCTCACTTCCTTTGAACATCCACTTTCATATTCTCATTTGTTCAACAAACACATACTTTCAACACCTACAAATATCTCATAAGTTTAGCCAAACATCTAAATTTTTAACATTTCAAGTTCTAGGGTTTTATCAAAATTTGAAGATTTCTCATTTTAAAATAAATTTCTCAAATTCTTGGATCCCACAACAACCACATTTAACAAGTTGAAAACTTTAAAAAAATACTTGAGAATCTTCCCCTTTTTATACATTAAATATATTTTTAACAAAAACCCTAATCTCTTCAAGTGTTATATTATCAAAATAACACATAATAAAGCTAAAATCCATACACAATATTTAGAAAATCCCTACCTCAATAGCTAGAAGGAAGAAGAAGCAAAAAACCTCAATTTTTGACTTTGTCGGATTTCGATCTCCACCGATCAAAACATTCCCTTCAAGATGCTTATCAAAATGGCCTTAAGAACTATGGCCAAAAAATTAATGGATTTGTGTAAATTAAACAAAATACCAACATTTTGTGGTTTGGTTAGAGAATGGGAGAGACAGAGAGCCAAGAAACAAGTGGAGGCAGAAAAAAAAAATAGAAATGAAGAAGTAAGAAGGAATAAGGGAATGTGGAGAGCAACACCCACGTGGGTCGATCTCCTTGATTCAATTTAATAATTTTTTTTTTCAAATATCTATCTATATAGATATACATACACTCATATATATATATATATAATGTTCAATCAATTGAGTCCAAAATGAATGCAATTTAATAATTTAGAATAAATCTCCAACTCAGATTAAAGAATAAAATAATTTTAAAAGACTTAAGGTGGTCCCCACCATTCACATAATTAAACATGAACCAAAATGATTAATTATGGACTAATCAAATAAGTCCCAAAAATTAAATTTATATCTCATTTAATATTCAAGACCCAAGAATAATTAAAAAAAAAAATTGTTAAACAGCTCTTTGAAATCGAAATCAAGAAGTAATGTAATTTGTTTCCACTAATTTAAACAGAATGGTCCACGATACCACAACTTCAATAATAATAAGGGCAAGGTTCAATTTGATTCAACTCGTTACATTACAACAAAGGTGAGCCACCAGACGGATGTGTTGCCGGAAAACCCTTCAGACGGTCAAGTTAGCACCCTTAGAGAGAGAAGAAGTTAGATCACTCTGAGTAAGGAGAAATTTTAGACCTTTTGAATGGAGACGCCGTAGGGTTTATATAGTTTGTGTGCGCACTACTTTGCTCATCCTTTTTTGGATGCGTGGATGTACTATCCTCTCTTCACCTTATATGTGTAAGCGTCAATACTGCCAAACAGCATTAATTAAACCTCCAAATGGTATTGACATGTACGGGCAGCGGGTTCCCTTCCTCGCACTCAAATTAGGCCACGTGGCATGTTTCTATCAAGCTATCCATAGCGCAATGTGGTAACATCCACTGAAGACTACACTGTCTCCAATCAGTCTAGATTCAAGATGCCTAACTAGTTATCTCCAGCGTGGTCAGGATATATCGATGCACCCAAACTAACCCCGCTCAACTTCGAAAAGCGGCCAACGTGCTTAGCCCAATACAGGTCATCGTCCTCAACCGCTCTTCACCTCGGTTGAATCGTGTTCATCTGTGAATATGAATTTCGCCCAACTTCAAAACCCAACTGAAGCTGTGAGTTTTCAACCTTTAGCTCGGTTGAAGGCAAAGCCATTGTTTGACTGAGCTTGGCCCTCGACCCAGGCCAATTGGTTGTCTTGGTCCAACACCTGCGCATCCTTCCAGCTTGGTTAAAAGACTCAGGACAATGGCCCAAATCCAATTTTGCTTGGCCCATTTATTTGGCACAAATTCCCCTCTCAATCGCCTCTTAATCTAGTCTGCTTCAGCATGACCTAGATTACCTCGGCTAGCTGAGCTAAATTTCTTGCCTAGTTTGAGGAACTATCTGGCATAAAACCCACGCCTCAAAGGGCACACCCCCCAACCAAGCGAACATAATGTCTACTTATGGACACGAGTCGCCGCCCTAGTGGTTCCATGTGTCCCTTCATGATGTTGGGTACGATTCTCCAAAACTTTCAAATCTTTGCGCCTCTTCTTGTATAATATATACAACCCTCATATACTGCTATCCCCTCACTGTTCACATTTGTCTCTGACTGTTCATCCCCAAAAACTAGAGCATCCATCCCCAGTTCTTCTATATTTTATGCCTTGATTGGAGCATTTTCTTTGTGGCAAACGGAACTACGTCGTGGTTGGAGCATCCCCATCGCTTAAATGATAGATTCAAGCCCTTAATCGGTGAGTTTCAAGTTTTATCTCACTTTTTCCTTTTTTATTCATGTTGTTCTTGAGGTTCTTCAGCCCCAATTCTATCCACATCCAAAACACAGTAATAGCATCTAAAGCCCCTAAAAACTTGAGTCAATAAGGGTTTTTAACCATTTTAAGAATTAAATGGCCTCAAATTCTTGGTCCTCCATTGTACGATTCATCTTCTAAGATGAGCATGGAAAGATTTGGGCCAAACTAGGCAAAAATCCATTTTTGATCCAAAATCATAACTTAACGGGGCAAACTTCACATTCGTGACGTTTGGGAGAGGACCGAGTTGTAGCGTAACCAAATCGCTTAAGCACTCGACCTAGCTAAAGTGCTTATCCGCATGACTAGGCTAAAATCTTGCTCATTCGCACGACCGAGCTAGAACCAAACACTTGTTCATGCGACCAAGCTCAATGCTCCAATCATTTGTGCAACCGAGCTAAAAACCAACTTACCTGTGTGACTGAGCTAAAATCCAGCATCTGTGTGACTTGTTTGAACCCTATGTCGCCAAGCTAAAATCCCGCTCATATGTGCAACCAAACAAAAACCCCGCTCACCTACACAACCAAGTTAAAACCCAGCTCACCCACACGACCGCGCTATCACTTGCACTTAACTTTGGTTTTCCACCATAGAGAGTCTTAGGAGACCAAGCACACCAACACAAGCGCTCTTAAAGGTTGAGCAGTCGCTGTCCATAGCTAGACCAATATATTCTGTCGAGCAAATAACACCACGCTCCATAGGGTGCTATCACTTCTTGGTAAACACACGCGGGCAAACTAGCCGAGTTTCGTAAGGATTACGATGTTTCACAGACATTCACTTCGAACTAGGTGAAGAGGACATTCTTCCCTGGGATAGAGAGGATGCTTGCCCCTTTACCGTGTTGTCAATAGCAAAAGACGGACTCCACTTCCCGGTACAACCCTTAATCTATGAGTTCTTAAGACGGACTGGGTTATGCCCCACACAAGTATCCACCAACACATTCCAACTAATAAACGGAGTTGCCGAGTTAAACCTCCGGCTTGATTTGAATCTAGGTCTGGCTGAGATATTATGCCAATACACGCTCTGTCACACAAATGATGGTTTTAACTGGTATTTGAAAATAAGACCGGACCACAAATGCTGGGTGACCGATTCGCTGGACAAAGACTTGCACGACAACAAATTCTTGTGGGTAACCGACAACTATGAGAATGCCGATGTGCCCGATTGGTACATAAGCAAATATAAGGGCTCAACAAGTAAGTTGAACTCAACAACTGGTCAAATTGTTTAGACTTGTTATTCTGAGCTCACTAATCTTCTTTAGCAGGTATTGCCGAGCTACAAGCCTTGTATCCTTATCCAAACAAAGACGCGGTGAGGGCCGTACTAAGATACAAGAAGCATAGCTGCCACGATCTCCTCGGTTGTGTGCCGAACTATCGGTATACGATAAAGCGCAAAAGCAAAGTTATTGATTTCCTAGCAGAACCTTCTCCTCCGCCAGATCCAACTCTTTCAAACGTTCCACTAATCCTCTTAACCGAGGAAGAGAAAATGGTAAAAAAAAAAATAGGATCAAAAACCCGATCACTACTACCTCCTCTGATCCATCAACTAGCTCATCACTACCCACGCCAACTACCAATCAGAGTTCACAAACCATGTTGGCCTTCACTACCAGCATCGTCCAATCTACCAGCTCAGAGCCGCGTTGAGCTGGCAAAAGGGCCTGCATAACTGATCCCTCTACTAAACTGGTGACTAAGCTGAGAACTGAACAACCGATTAAGAAGTTAAACCTACGCCCCCTAGTAGCCCAAGCTAAAGCACCAAGGTAAGGCTATCCCGGTGAATGCTTCCATCAGTGGTGATAAAGAGCACCTGATTGCCTTCGAACTATCAAAGGCGTTGTTGTTGCCAACTGACATAAAGCAAAGCGACCATGTTCCAGACATCCGAATGGTCAAGTTCGCGGTGAAATCCATGGCCAGGGTATGTGCTCTTATGAAAGTTGTCTAACTTTTTGCTTGGTTTCACCTTCTAATATTTTCCTTTTGCAAGCAATTCAGAAGACTCATCTGGTGATGGACCGGGTCATGAAGCTATAGTAGAGAGTATCTAATAGGACCGCACAGGGAAAATATTTTGAAACCAAGCTAAGGTGAGCCAATGCTTTGTTAGAGATAGCCAACGCTAACAATGCCAAACTTCTTGGCCAGCTTGCTAACGTTGAGCAAGATAAGGACGCGACGAAGGTTGAACTGGAGAAATTGAGGGGAAAAAAATCCGATACCGAGAAAGCTGCTAAAGATAAAGGCTTTAAGGAGGCCAAAAAGAGCTACATCAAACAAGTTGATGCCACCAAGGACATCTTCTTCCAGTTCAATGCGACTTATGAGAACCTTGGACATGGTCCCACAACTGAGATGTTCACTACTTCTTCCCCCTACTTCTTCCCTCTTATGCCAAAGAGGTTTTCAAGGCATTGTAAGAGGGAGTTGAAGAAACCGTGGAGGGGGATAAAGCAGTGCAAAAGGAGCTTGGTGGAAACAAGGAGGTCACTGCGGCCAAATAAGAGAAGGTTGCAATCAGAGATGATTTTGTTGATGATCTTTCTCTTTTAGTTTGACTTGTTTGTTTTTACCCTTTTTTTTTTTTTTTTTTGAGCTGTGTAACCAAACTAACTGCCCCTACCTTTGTACTTAACTCTTCTATCAATAAAGATTTTGTAAACTTTTTGCTATCTATGATTCCAAATTAATGCATGCTTTTACTCTAAGCCAAGTAAGAACAGCTCAACGAGGATCCTTTAATATGAATGCCTTATTCTCGCCAAGCAAAAACAGCTTAGCAAAGAGCCATTGAGTTCAATAGGACAACAACTCCTCTTGCCAAGCAAAATCAGCTCAGTAAGAGGCTTGCACAAAATTTGGCTTAATTTGCTGATAAAAATCAGCTCGGCGAGAGGTTTTGAGTAAAACAAAATATCAACTTCTTCTATCAAGCAAAATCAGCTTGACAAGGGGCTTTGAACTAAAGATCAACTCATCTTGCCGTGTAAAACTAGTTCAGTCAAGGAATTTTGAGTTGAACAAAATATCAACTCATCTTGTCAAGCAAGAATCAACTCGGCAAGGAACTTTGAGTTGAACAAAACATCAACTCATCTTGCTGAGTAAAATTAGCTCGGTAAGAAACATTGAGTTGAACAAAACACCAACTCATCAAATCATCTTACTGAGAAAAATCAACTCGGCAAGGAACTTTAAGTTGAACAATACATTAACTCATCGTGCCAAGCAAAAATTAGCTCAGCAAGGAACTTTGAGTTGAACAAAACATCAACTTCTCTGAGCAAAGCTCAACTGTCAACTCATTGCCCCTTGTCCGTAGTATTACATCAGTCAAGAGAAAAGAATGCAAAAATACAACAATTTTCATGTGAAACGAACCACTATTTCCATTACATTGACAGATTTATAGCATAGGTTGGAGAAATTACATCATGAAATGGGGGGGATACATTAAGGGCAGAACTAGAAGTAAAATAACCTCAGATTCGCTGTGTTCCACTATCAGAGTATGGCTTGGCCATCCAAATCTTCCAAGTAGTATGCCCCTTTACCTGCCAAACCAATTATCGTGTAAGGTCTTTTCTAGTTTGCCCCTAATTTTCCTTCGCCTGGTACTAGGGTGTTACCTATCACTTTGCGCAAGACCCAATCCCCAATCTTGAATTGTCTGGGATGAACCGTCTTGTTATACTTCTTGGACAGCTCCTATTGGTATGCCGCAATGTAGATTAGGGCCTTTTCTCTTCGCTCTTCCACGAGATCCAACTCTAGAGCAATGGCTTCTGCATTTAAGTTCGGTTCAAAATTTCTACTCCAGATGGTAGGCATGCCGATCTCAATTGAGATGACTGCCTCCTTGCCATAGGCCAAGGCAAATGGCGTCTTTTCGGCGGAACGTCTCGCCATTGTTCGGTAAACCCAAAGGACATCAAGATGCTCCTCGGTCCATTTTCCCTTTGCTTTCTCCAGTCTTTTCTTTAATCCATCAAGAATGGTTTTGTTTTACATTTTAGCTTGGCCATTCGACTAGGGATACGCCAGCATGGAGTTGTAAAATTTGATCTTCAATTCTTCGTAGAATCCTCTGAAGAGTTTTCCTTCGAACTGTGTGTTGTTATCTGAGATCAAGGCCTTTAGAACGTCAAACCGAGTGATCACATTTTTCCATACGAACTTCTTCACATCTTTCTCCATGATTGTTGTCAAATGTTCGGCCTTCACCCATTTGGCAAAGTAATCTGTTGCTACGATAAAGAACTTGGGGTTGCTCGGCGCGGTTAGAAGTGGCCTCACTATGTCTAGCCCCCACATTGCGAATGACCAAGGGCTTATTAAAGGAATGAGTTATCTGGCTGGTTGATGAATCTAGTGTGCAAACTTTTAGTACTTTTCACATTTCCTCACGTAATTTTGTGCGTCGACCTGCATGCACGGCCGTCAATACCCTTATAAAATAGTGCGGTAAGCCAGAGATCTTCCCTCAATGTGGCTTCCACATATGCTTTCACGGATTTCAAAAAGAAAGGCTTCAACTTTGCTTTGATAAACACATTTCAGATATGGCCCAGTGAAGGATTTCTTATACAAGGCGCCAGATGGGGAGAGCCAAAATTGCTCAGACTTAGATCGAATTTTGTTTACTTCTTTCTTGTCGATCCGTAAAACTCTGTCATTTAGAAAGATAATAATGGGGTCCAACTGGTTCTTCGATGCTAGGCCTAGGTAGGAATTCTATTAGTAAAGGATTTATTGTGAACTTGTCTGCCATGGAGGCCAAACTAGCCAGCTCGTCTGCTTAGCTGTTTTCTTCGTAACTAATTTGTTCAAATCTAATTGCTTGAAACTTCTTGAGCTCCTCCCATACCGAGGTTTGGTACTTGGCCATTTTGTTTTCCTTGGCCTCGTATTCTCTAAATACTTGGTTGACAACAAGTTGGGAATTACTGTCAACCATTAGCTCTGTTGCTTTTAGCCAAAGTGCACTCTTCAGTTCGGCCAGCAATGCCTCCTACTTAGTCTCATCGTTTGATGCTGGAAACCTAAGTGTGATTGAATGTTCTACAGTTAGACCATCTGGCGAAATCAAAACGATACCGAACTTGGCACCATGTCTATTTGAAGCACCATTAACGAAAAGTCTCCACATTTACCCTATAAATAATTTCCAGCATTCTGAGGGGTCTTGAGATTTTTGAGGTCCAGGACTTTCTTTGTCTTTGTTGTTTGGCATAGCTAGCTGCACGGCTGTAACTTTGCTCGACAGCCCAACTATTTCCATTTCAAGCCCGACGTCATTGATTACAACTCGTATAGTTTCCTACCCCTCCGATGATGCATTGTTAGGTCCAGTAAGTTGTCCTACTATTTCCAAACTCATCAACATTGTTGTGTTCTGATTGCGGTCTTTGTTTAATTAATAGGCTAACGGTTGGGTGTGCAACTCTCACAATGCCTTCCCCGCTTTGTTCGACTGGTAGGTTGGGATCAATTGAAGAGGTCGTAGGCCTTGCAATTTCTGCAGTGCCTTCTCCACTTTGATCGACTAACTTGGTAGGATTGGTTGGAGGGATAATAGGCTTTGCAATTTATGTGTTTCCCACTTCTCTATGTCCAGTTGCGTCGGTAAGATCCACCAGTCAAACCAGGTGAGTCCTTTATGAGAACTCTGCAACAAAGTCGGCCAATGCTTGGGCTTTGATGGTAGTTCTAGGTTGAAACTTGATATCGGACTGCCCCAATTCGACTACCCACGTCGGGATTTGACCGGAGAAGTCTGCTCTCTTAAATAAGGCTTTTCATGGAAATTCTGTTAGCACAACGATTGTGTGTACATGGAAATGGTGCGCCAACTTCTTGGAGGCCATCATTAGTGCCAAGGCAAGCTTTTCTAGGGACAAGTATCTTGACTCTACTCGGAGTAATGTTTTGCTCACATAGAAGATTGGATGGTGTTGCATGCCTTCTGCTCTAACGAGCACCGCACTAATGGCGTGCTAAGAAACAGTCAGATAGAAGAAAAGCTCTTTACCTGACTTTGGCATTACAAGAAGTGGCGCAGACGATAAGTATGCTTTTAGATCCTCCAACGCTCAGCACTCCTCATCCCATAAAAACTTTGCTTTTAAGGCTTAAAATAAAGGCCGGCAACAATTTGATGACCAACTGTAGACACCCCATTTTGACTGGACCTAAGACGTTGGCATTTTCTTTTGATCACCTGATGATGAAAACAAGAATGTGCTATCTCACAAAATCCTCAGTAATAAATATGGAATTCAAGCTTTATTCCCAATCTCAAACCTGCCTTGGCAAGTGTTTTAGACCCGTTCAAAACTCTCTTTTTTCAAAATATTCCTTTTACACATTGTTCCAATAATTCTGCTGAAAAACCCTACTTTTCCTAAAAAATTTAAATAAAAAAAAAATTGTTAGTGAACAGTGTATGAATAATGCCAGCCAGCATGAATAGCAACCGACTGACCAATTAATTAGCTAGCCGGCCAAATAGTGAATGAATAGTAGTCGGCTAGCCAATTAGTTGGCCAACCAGCCAATTTGTCTAGGAGCAGGGCAGTTTCAGCATGATTCTTGTTTAGTGCGTATGGGACATCCCACTATCCCATTTTCTGATTCATTCATGCATGAAATGCATATACACTCGGCCTCCATTGCACAAATGACTTGTCTCTTAAAAAAAGAGAGGGTTAAAGCAAGCATTAATCATCTCTCTTTATCTTCCATTAACCATTGTCTTCCACCTTATCCTCCACCTTGTCTTCCACTATCTCCTCCTCTTAGCTTTCCATCATTGCCTATACAAATAGATCAGAATGTTGAAGAATGGGTGAGAGATTAATAGAAGGAATTTGAATTGAGAGTTGGTCAAAATTGAGTTAAAAACCTCCATTTGCCTACCATTTACATACACTATTATAGCTCATCTTTCATGACCAAAACCATCCAAAAATTCCATTGCAGTCAAATTCAAGAGCCTTGATCAAAGAAAAAGTGGTTGTTGTTCAAAATGAAAAAATCATTGAGTTAATCAATTTCCTACATACATATTGTTAAATAATCCAAAACATCATTATAGCTAAAATTCCAGTTTTCTAAATTGAGGATTAAGAACACACTTCCTAAACTTGAGGGTGATCAAAAGGAAGTTTAGAAATCAAGAAGTTCATCCTTTCTTTGGAAGGTGAATTTTCAATCTTTTTTATCTTCTTGTATTTTCTTTCTTATATTGATCTTCTTGCTTTAATTTCATATTATAAACTTGTTATAATCTAACTGTAGGTGGTTAGTTAAGCCATCTACATATTCTCTGTTTGGTTCTATTTCGGTGTTGCAACAAAATAGATTTTTGCCAGGCCTAATTGGATGGCCGGCTAATTAATTAGCCGGCCGGCTAACTTATTGGCCAGCCAGCCAACTTCTTCTCAACAGAAGAGTGCAGTCTTCCAACGTTGAGCAGAACAGTTTATGGTGGTCTTCGAGCCACATGAAGTTTCTATTTTTTTTTTTAATTTGAGAGATTTGTGAAATTTTATTTTGTTCTAATATTTTCTTTGTCTCCTTTCTTATTCGGATATATAATTATTTAAGTGTTGTAATAATTTATCGCCCCGCTTCTTTCTATCCCATTCTTTTACTTGCTTTCCTTATTGGCAAATAAATATTTTGCTTTGCATCCATGTTTCATGCATTAAGATTTGGCCAAATTTGCATTTATAGATTTAATCAATTCTTATGTGATTATGTGCACTACCTCATGTTCTTGAGATGATTCACATGTCATATATTAGAAGCCAAATCTTTAGTTGCATTTCATGAGTGAATAGCATTAGGATTTTGTATATAAGATCATGCATATTTTCTAACTTTGTTTTGTAGTTGTTCGCAGGACATCGGTCAATAGATAAGTTTTTTTTATGTTTTAGCATCCTGCTTGAGTGTTTTTCTCACTATGCCCAGCGTTCTACCATGTGGCTACTTGCTTATGTGATATATCTCTATGCATGCCAGTGGATGGGGGTTGTGTTGTTCAATTTATAATAATATCGATTTTCATGTTTGTCGGCTCAATTTCTGTTGAGTTGAACATTATTCAAACTCTTTCAAAATACACGAAATCAAGTTGTTCCACAATGAATGACACAGTCTATACTGGTTTGCTTTCACATAATAATTTTTAGGATTATTAATAATTGGAACATGAACATATAAAGTTAGTAGAGGCTGATCTTTTCTTCTTTTTTTTTGTATGAGCAAGGGTGCTCAATTAAAGACCTTTCCCTCTCATACCTAAGGTTTCGAAATGAGACATTTTTTGTTACAACGAACAATGGCCTTGGCATGAGTCATGGGTTTCCTAATTTTGCAAAATATTAGGTGGCAACTTTGAGATCTGATGACTCAGTCTATTTCTGACAAAGGTTTTGTAATAAAATGGATTTTCTATAAAAGTTGCCAGATTTGGACTCTCATCTATGTTTCGCATTGCACTCGTGAGACTAAATCAAAGAGATCAAGGGTCCGAACTATTTAATATGCGCGGGTCCCCCCCTCCCAAAAAAAAAATGTTACAGTTTCAGGCAACTCTACTGGCGATATTAAGAAACCTTGACTTGAACTCTATGATATGACTTTTATTTTCAATTATATGTTCATTGCATTTTATGCATTGGTGTGCCTAAGTCCCGTGCCCATCACTTGTTAGCCTGGACAGCTATCTGGTTTCGGGTGGATAGATGAACATGGGCTTTGTCATGGTGGGAGCACAAGCCTCGGGTCTGGATCACCAACGTACCGCTTGATTCGTTGTTCACTTATAGGTGACAAACTGGGTAGATATATTGGTGTCTTGCTGAGGTACCCTTTTTGACCAAAGACTGACCTATTGCATATAATAAGCTCTATTAACTTCCAAAATTAGGACAAGATGCTACCCCATTCTAGGATGTATGATGCCGCTTGTTCGAATAGTGAAATCCTAGATCATTTCATAGTGAGGACAGGATAACCCTACCCTTCATAGGGGTGTTTGTTCTCTTTCCTTTGTAGGGTTGAGGTCAGCTTTTCAGCATGATTTAACAATAATCAGTTAAGCCAGAATACTACCGAAATTCTGATTGGAGGTCCCATTTTTTTTTTCTTTTTTGCTAGGAGATCGTAGCACTATAGCTTCAGAACAGCCTGATATCCCCCAAGTTCTATGGACTCACGCTGGTAGATTCTATAAAACCACAGATTTGGTTCAAGAATAGCCAATGTTAGTTTCTTTACCGCCGGTTACACGAAGAAGAAGAGCTAAAAACCCATCAACAGTCTAGATTCCTCCTTTTTCTGCTCCTAGATCATCCCCACTCAATTCACCAGATTTTGTGATAGCTCAAAATCCAATAGACATAGCGGACATGCTTATGTCCCTTCAGTTGAGTATAGAAGCTCTTAACCACGCAGTTGCCACCCAAGTTGAAACCATCACCGGATTGTAGCGCCCATCTAAGGTGTCCACTACTTAGCTACCTTTGGTGACTCATCCAATTCCAAATCCACATTCCCCAATTAAGGACCTTTAAGGTCCAAACCTACCAGAAGAGCTCCAGGTTTTGGCATAACCATTTGAAGTGCTTTTTCCCCCTAATCTCAATGATGACCCAACTTTGCTAAAGATAGCCCAATTGGAGAAATTGTTCCAAAAGTCATAAAGGGTTAATTCCATTTTGGGCATCGAGGATAGGTATATGGAGACAACCATAAGGTTGCCAAAGTAGTTCAAAATGCCACACATAGACATATTTGATAAGGCCCGTGACACTATGGTTCACATCCATCTTTTTTCAGACATCTTGAAGCCTATGGGCTTGACTCGAGCTCAGAAACTTTCTTTGTTCGACAAAACCATGTTAGGAGTGGCTGCTACTTGGTATGCCAAGTTAGACGATTCTATCAAATAGAATTAAGAGGAGCTGGCTGAAGCATTTGTTGCACAATACTCCTACAACACATAAATCAAAGTAACCACTCACGAGTTGGAGGTAACTCGCCAAGAGCCCAATGAGAGTTTTGTTTCTTTCATCACCAGATAGAGGGCGAAAGCGCCATGATGACACATAGGCCTCTAAAGAAAGATGAAGTCTGCATGGTTGTAAGAAATCTGTCGCAAATTTAACCTTTGGGATCTTGGCTCCATCATCGACCACATCACATGCTAGAAATTTCATATCGAAAAGCTCTCCAATCTTGGGGCGAACTAAAATTGAAATGGGCCAACCCGAAGCCATCTTAAGCCTGGGTGATATCATGTCAACAACAAATGGGCCTTGCCCAGATATAACCACCAAATCCCTTGACAAAGCTGAAGCAACTAGCAAAAATAAGACCAGGGCAACTATTGATCCTTGTGTACATCTTCAATGGGTCATTAAGACTTTAAAGTTCAAAGGCCTAAACAAACAAATCTTTGCAGTTGTTGAAAAAAGTGTGGATAAAACTTTTGTCGGTCAATATCCCGATGCCAAGGTGAGAGTTACCACAAATGCATTTAGTGTAAGAAGCCAAGTTGGGGGCACTTTGAATCAGGGGTTAAGCCATAAAAAAGGATGCCTTACCAGAAATAGCCCTCCCAGCTCCAATCGTAAACCTCTAAGAGTTCTCCTAACCCAGTCAACACCCGCTAACCCCTCTGTCAATACTTCTAAGACTGGTAGCTGCACCTTCAATCCCCTCTACATGCTTCCGTCCAAAGCTCTTCAAATCTGCATAGAAAAAGGCCATCTCAAACCCCTTAACCCTCAATCTCTCCTTGATCGCCTTCCTGTGAGGCATGACTTTACTAAGTATTGTGCCTTCCATCAGCAACATGGACATGAAACTGACCGATGTTTTCACGTTCGCCATAAAATTCAAGACCTAATTGACAACAAGGTCATCACCCCACCCAAAAATCCCACAAAGTCTACCAGCGCCGGATTAAGGAACTTGGGGGATAATTTGACTATTTCTGTGATCGGGGATGGACTACCTATTGATTGCATGAATTTCGTTTTAGACATAGATGGCACGCACTGTAATTAGCAATTTGATAATGGTCTAAATTGGTAGCTGCACCTTCAATCCCCTCTACATGCTTCCGTCCAAAGCTCTTCAAATCTGCATAGAAAAAGGCCATCTCAAACCCCTTAACCCTCAATCTCTCCTTGATCGCCTTCCTGTGAGGCATGACTTTACTAAGTATTGTGCCTTCCATCAGCAACATGGACATGAAACTGACCGATGTTTTCACGTTCGCCATAAAATTCAAGACCTAATTGACAACAAGGTCATCACCCCACCCAAAAATCCCACAAAGTCTACCAGCGCCGGATTAAGGAACTTGGGGGATAATTTGACTATTTCTGTGATCGGGGATGGACTACCTATTGATTGCATGAATTTCGTTCTAGACATAGATGGCACGCACTGTAATTAGCAATTTGATAATGGTCTAAATTGGTTGTTGAACCTAAGTCTGATTTCACCAAATGTTGGAGCTAGAATCAAGATCAAGTCAGTTTTGTGGGTTAGAGTCTAGTGATTTCGGGGATAATAATTCGGACATTATTGTCCTGTTTGTGTCTGTCATTTCACTTTGTATTCAAGTCTATTTCATTGAGCTAAAAAGTTATGACTAAAAATGCAGTAATTTTCGTCCACTTCGTTGTGCCTTTAAATCATTGCATTGACTAAAATTTTCAAAACTTAGATGAAAATGAAGAGGAAGAATTTCCTCGAGATTTGAAATTTGGTCAACTAAGAGAAAGAGATGTATGCTAAGCCCTTAATGGATAAGATCATTTCAGTTACTCTGGGTACTGAGGAGGATCCTTGCTTGGTCTAGATTGGTTCTACATTATCTTCAGAAGAGCACGAGCAATTAGTCACTTTATTAAAAGATTTCAAAAAATATTTTTGCGTTATTTTTGCGTGGTCCTACAAAGACATGCTTGGAATTGATCCTAAGATTGTATAGTATAGGATCTCTCTCAACCTTGAAACCCAACCCCTTTAGCTTTCAGAATCCAAATAATCAACCAGAATATGAGACAATCGGATTGGAAGCAACCCTAAAACTAGTGGAAATAAGGTTGGATGTGATCGGGGACTCAAACTTAGTCACCCACTTAGTCAGAATGAATAACTAGTTTGTCGACTCTTTGGCAACCCTAGCTTCAATGGTGGATATACCAATCAGGGTCAAAATGCATCCGATCCTCACAAAACAGATTATAAGAAGTTTAAGATGAAAATCCTTAGTATCACGACATTCTGAAAATGCCTAATATCCACAAGGGGCAAATGCTAAGGATAAGGTATCAATGCAAGTTTGCCAAATCCCAGAATTTGAAAAAAGAAGATGCCGATCTTTGATCGGGTGAGCAATGATGCTCAATTAAAGACCTTTCCCTCTCATACCTAAGGTTCCGAACCGAGACATTTTTGGTTACGACAAACAGTGGCCTTAGCACAAGTCACAGGTTTCCTAATTTTCCAAAATATTAGGTGGCGACTCTGAGATCTGATGACACAATCTATTTCTAGCAAAGGTTTTGTAATAAAATGAATTTTCTATAAAATTTGTCGGATTTGGACTCTCATCTATGTTGCACATTACACTCGCGAGACTAGATCAAAGAGATCGAGGGTCAGAACTATTTAACACGCGGAGGTACCCTCCGGGCGATGTTACATCGACTTATGAATCTATTAAGTGCGGCTGCCATTTTAGCGAGATGTTGCACGTCCTTTGCTGAGTTTGGCCTTTTCAACTCTTGTATGGTTTTGATTTGGAGGAGTCCGCCTCAATTCCCTGATTAATCACTAAGAAGCCCAAAAACTTTCTAGATCCCATGCATTGAGATGTAACTTGTGCCGCTTAAGAATGGCAAACATCTTAGCTAGGTCAGTCAAGTTATCGCCCTCACATTTGCTTTTGACCACCATGTCGTCGATGTATGCCTCCATAGTCCAACCAAGTAGAAGGGCAAATATCTTGGTAATCATTCTCTGTAAGGTGGTCCTAGCATTCTTCAGCCCAAAGGGCATGACTTCGTGGTAGAATAACCCCCTTGAGGGTCGTGAAAAAGGTAACTTCCCGATTTGGCTCATATATGGCGATCTGGTCATAACCACAATAAGCATTTAGGAAACTAAGCTTGTTGTGCCTGGTTGTAAGGTCCACCAATTTATCAATTCAAGGCAATGGGAAGTTATCTATGAGGCAAGCTTTGTTGCCCATTTTGTAGTTGACACAAACTCGCCATTTTTCATTTTTCTTGGGCATGACTGTCGTGTTAGAAATCTACCAGGGATAGTGCACCTCTTCGATTGCCCATGCTTCTAACAAATTTTTAACTGTTTTTGCCACTACCTCGGCATGATGAAATGTTGATCGCTGTGTTTTTTGTATGGCTAGACAGGCATTTGGAAAAACATTTAACTGGTGGCAAATGAAGTTAGTATCGACGTCAGGCATATCGTAAGGCGTCCATAAGAACACTTCAATGTTAGCCACTAAGAAGTTCACAATTTCTAATCGCTCTTGGGTGGACAAAGATGACCCAAGCAGAAAGAACTTGCTCAGATTGTTTTCATCGATTCTCACTTCTACCAACTCTTTAATGGCCTTTTCTTCGGCTTTTTTTAGCCGACATCATCTAGGATCTTCTGATTTTTCGATCCTTCGATCATTTGTACAAAGCCTTTGGCAGCTCGGCTTCCGTTTACGACCACGAAACATTGCTTAGCCATCACTTGATCACTCCACACTTCCTCTATCACCCCGGTTACAAAGGAAACCTCATCACCTGATGGGAAGTTGACACCACCACTTGCATGGCGTGAAGCTATCCTCTACCTAAAATCAAGTTGTAAGTAGAGGGCACCTTCAATACCCAAAACTCCATTGGCTTGATGATAGGCCCGCTTTGGCCGGTAGGATGATTTTTTTGACCTATCATTTTGGTTATGAGTTGAAGCCAACCAGTGACAAGGTTGTTGGGGCTAAGTTTTGTCTTCCAACTTGAGCTGCGTGATAGCGTCATAATACATTATCTCGACCGAGCAGCCTTGATCAATCAAAATGTGTTTAATATTGAAGTCCTTGATGCGCAATGTGATGACCGGCACGTTATTGTGTGGGGTTTGGATTTGCTCCAAGTCTCTACTTGAGAAAGTGAGGACATCTTCTTCAAGATGGACATCTACTTGAGAAAGTCTTTGACCTTGGTCGTTCTCTTCTTCATGATGAACTGAACAGATAGAACCTTCTTCATATGTTCGGCTTTCTTGATCATCCCCCTGAGCTCGCATACTCGTACTGGCTTGATGATCCAATGGATTACATTGATGACCCCATGGAGGGGGGCATCTAAGACGGCTAGGCCGTTAGGCTAAGCTTGGCCCTGAGGTACGGCTTTATTGCCTTAATCGATGTAGTGATCTAAATTTCGAGCTACAACCAACTTTTCTAAGTGTTGCTTCATAGGCACACAATCTTCTATGCGATGCCCTCACTCATCATAATAGGTGTAGCGGTACCTATGATTAAAATCTCACTGGGCATCGCCCAATTTAGCTAGCCACCAGACGTATTCCTTGTCACGAATCTCGCTAAGGATACAGTAAAATAGGATTTTGAAGACTGTGGTGATGCTAGTTTCGGTGTTCAACTTTCTCATAGCATCATCCACGACATCGCGAGGGTAGTTCGCTCGGTTAGAGTTGCGATTGTTGTTATTGCGATTGTTTTTGCGGTTCTGCTTTCTTCCGTGGTTTGTCCAGGCGATTTTCATCTTGTCTAACTGCGTGAACCTTTCCCGCAACTTGTCTCCTACTATCGGATTTATTTTCATGGTAGTCACGGCTGTATCATCCTCAACTCAGATGTGTTCATTGATGCGTTGCATAAGCAACTTCATGTCGACGATTGATTCATTGTAAGTAAGTATCTGAGTTTATGTCAGGCTAGAAGACCGCACTTATATTGGGTGATTGCAAGGTTGGCCAGGCAATCAAGGATCTCATTGAAAGTCTCCCAATACTTGATGTTATACGCCTTCAAAGAGTCGTCTGGTTCCATTTTTACCTCTAAGAGGTTGTCGACTTGCTTGGATGTTTTGGTGTTCATTTTGAATCTAGTGACGAATGCCTCTGCCAATTGTTGCTTTCTCTCGATACTTTCTTCTGACAGCCTCTCGAACCATTTCAGGCCCAATTCGCCTAAACTTGACGAGAAAATTAGGCACATTAGTGTGTCGTTCTGCTTGTGCCTAGCCATAACCTGCCGAAAGTGGCTCACGTGCATGTACATATTAGTTTTTCCATCATAGAGCGTGAACTTTGCCTGGTAAAACTCGATAAGGAGTGGCGTATTTTCTATCTCGAAGGAAAAAAAGGGTGGCACTTAGCCTTGCCAAATCCCTATCTAGTGGCATGTGCGCCACCAGGTGTGGCGGTGGCATTACAACCTCCGAAGGCCAATCGCTACAATGCCGGCACCTTCTGAGACTCCCGTTGGCGCACTCGCTCCTCCAAAACATCTCTCAGATCCTCTAATCGAGCGGAGTATGAGTATCTCGACATTGTCAGTGGACGCGAGGGACGATAACTGCTATCTTGAGTGCGAGACATTTCTGCTGGAGCGACAGAGTCGACAACTTTGAAACTCCTTGAGATGAAGAGTAAAGGAGTTGGTCGTTGACTTCGACTGCTAGAGTGATGGGACTAGGTGCGCTCACTATGGTTTTCCACTCCAGTAATGCCCTTTCCCTTCAGCTAACGCTTCATGGCCTCCATCTCCGCTGCCATCTTGCAGATGATGGCATCTTGGTCCCTCAGTTTGCTTTTCAAATGCTGAGTGTGAGACCCATGCCATTGCCGGCGTCCTTCAGGGCTCTGTGAATGTCCTAAACTCCTTACGCATTTGTCAAGCGCATATTTGTGTAACCCTTGTGTTGAGGTCTCCAGTCCAGCTATAGTTTGAACGGCGGGCAAGTTGTCACGCCTCCGAACAGACTCTGGTTTGATGCCATTGACAACGGACCTCAGACTATCATCGTTGTTCACCATAGAAAATGATCAGAAAAGCTTGGAGGACAAGGTTTTGTCTATCAGATTCCCACAGACGGCGCCAATTGCACGAGGAGTAAATATTCTTTACTTCCGTACTCCTTGTGTCCAAGCTCCATGTCACTCTGAACGATGTCGTACAGCCTGAAATCATAACAACGGTGAGCTACTCGATGGGTGTGTTGCAGAAAAACCCTTCCGACGGTTAAGTTAGCACGCTTAGAAAGAGAAGAAGAACTAAAGCAAGGATCACTCTGAGTATGGAGAAATTTCAGACCTTTTGCATAGAGGTGCTGCAGGGTTTATATAGTTTGTGCGTGCACTACCTTGCTCATCCTTTATTGAATACGTGGATGTACTATCATCTCTTCGCCTTACACGTGTAATCGTCAATATTGCCAAACAGCATTAATTAAACCTCCAAATGGTATTGACGCGTACAGACAGCGGGTTCCCTTTCTCGCACTCAAATTGGGCCACGTGGCATGTTCTTATCGAGCTATCCATAGCGCGATGTGGTATCGTCCACCCGAGACCACGCTATCTCCAGCCAGTCTAGATCTGAAATGCCTAATTAGTTATCTCCAGCCCAGTTAGGCTATATTGATCTACTCAAACTAACCCTGCTCGACTCTGAAGAACGGCCAATGTGCTTAGCCCAATCCAAGTCATCGTCCTCAACCACTGTTCAGCTCGGTTGGACCGTGTTCATCTGTCAAGGCAAATTTCACCCAACTCCAAAACCCAGCTAAAGCAGTAAGTCTTTAACCTTTAGCCCATTGAAGGCAAAGCCATCATTCGACCGAGCTCGACCCTCAACCTAGGCTAACTGGTTATCTCGGTCCAACACCTAGGCATCCTTCCAGCTCGGTTGAAAGACCCAAGACAGCGGCCCAAATCCAATTTTGCTCAGTCCATTTGTTTGGCACAAATTCCCCTCTCAAAATACATAGGCACATCCTCGCTTAAGACAAAAATGACCACCTTCTTGCAAATATTTCATTTTAATATCAAGTTTAATATGTTAGGACTAAATTTTTACTAATATCACCACACCATCACCACTACTTTCACCTCCACCACCACACCAACATCACCATGGCCACCGCCACCATCATTGTCTCCATCATCACCGTTGTCGCCCCCACTACCATGCCGCCAGCTCCAGCTCCAACTCCACCTCCACCTCTACCTCCACCATTACCTTTGTTCCACCACCACCTACACCAAACACAAAAAAATGTTTTCTCTAGAAAATATTTTCCGACAAACAAATAAAGCATTAGTAAGAACCAATTTTGAAACAGAATATAGGGGAGAATCTGGATTAAAAAATGTATTAGTAAGGGCAACTTCAAAGGTAGAAAGCTAGAAATACAGTGAGTACTTTAATTTCTCCTGTGAAATGTAACTACAATGCTAGAAAGTAAAAAATAATTGACTTAGTCTAGATTTGTCTGGGGGGTTTCTTCATCTTTGTCTTTAGCTAGTTATAGGCTTTTCTTATCTTCGAAGCAATTGGATTGATCTTCTCTCCGTGATCTCCCTTCTTTTTAGCTACATTCTAAGACTACCTTCCCATGATCTTTTGGTCTTATGCCCCTCACGTGTTTTGATTAAATTGGTGATGGACTACTTTCAGCCGTTGAATTGCGCACCTGTTGCTCACATGACCTGCTTCGAAGGTAGGCCTTTAATTGCTCCATATGCTCACTCTCCATTGGTTGCTTTGAATTTATCCTTATTTGTCACCTGTCACCTTCCAATCGGTTGGTTTGAATATGTGCCAACAGTTCACCATCAAAAGAAAAGGAGGAGCAAGGATTGTTGTATTGAATCTAAAGTATCCAAAGTATAGTTATAAGGGTCCTTTATATGCACAAAGTAGTCGATCCTAAATTAGGAAAGAAGAGTAATCCTAACCCTAACCTATCACATATGCATTCACATTTAAAAATTAAGGAATTAAAGTGAGATGTAGAATAAATTGCAAAGTGTTTGTAGATTTTTTGGTAAAATTGTCACGTGGCAATTCCCTAAATTATTGATGCCACGTGGAAATGGAAGATGTAGAAATGGGACCAACTACCAAGGATAAATGAAGTGGCAGCTGTGCAAAGGGAAATTATTTTGTTTATTTAATTAATTAAGTTGTTTGGTTGATTAATTAATTAAATAATTATTTAAGGGTAATAGAGCCTGATCGGTGCCTAAATATACACATTTAATTTCTTAATATATACTTTATTAGTTTATTAATTTGTATTAATTTAAAATTTTGTGTGATTTTTGTGTATTTGTATATATTTTAAATTTTTATATATAAATTAGTATAAATAATAATACTTTTTAATATTTTATATATTATATTATATATATTATAAAATAAATAAAATAAAAAATTCAAAAAGAAGAAAAGAGAGGGCACGTCTCCCACTCCCCTCTTTCTCAATTATATATATAAAATAAAATATTATATTATTTTATATATTATATTATTTATAATTTAAATAAAAATAAAACAAAATAAAAATGTAATTGGTGTTAGCATCCATTGGTTGTCCGACACCTTCCACTTTATATATATTATTTTATTATAATATTATATTATTTATATTATTATATTTTTGTTTGTTTAGCAGGTGATGCCGTGAAATTTGCCCATAAAAGGCATTCAAGAAAAGGAAGAAAGCGAGGGGAGAGCAAGAGAGGGGCTTCGGGCCGAGATAGAGAAAGAGAGGAGAGAGGAAAAGTGGAAGAGCCTAATTTGTACATATTAAAGTGTGGTAGTTACATGAGTATTAGGAAATAATTTTTCTTTTTAGGGCAGAGATAAAATTCTGACTATGTAATTGGGGTTTATTATATTTAGGGTTGGTTTGGGATGTCCTAAAAAATATACTTTTTGTCTTTTTACGAAAAGATGTGCAGAAAAGTAGAGAGGTGATGTGATGGAAAAAAGATAAAAAGATGGATTATATAGGTTAAGCCAAACCAACCCTTAGTAATTTTAGTTTTATTTGATTTAGATAAGTTGTATAATTTTCAGATATTTTTGTGTAATAAATGCTTTTTTCCAATCATGTTATACAATTATTTTCACTATTATGTATTAAAATTATTAGACGAGTCATACCGAGTAAGACGTGCCGTGCATCAACTTTAGTTTAGTTTAGTTTAGTGGTGACGGTCCGTCCTAAGCGAAGATAATTCGTGACTTTCTGATTTTAATATGCAAATCCTCTTGATGGTGTATCTCTAATCAACTTATATCATTTTATCCAAATTAATGACTTTCTGAAAACTAATACAATAACCCCTAATTATAAGGTTAGTGGTGGATTCAAAATCTTGAGAAATTTCTTATTTTATTTTCTTTATTTTATGTTTTATTAATTTTAATTTTATTATTTTCAAAATCAATTTTCTTAAATTACTTTAATTATTATTTTTGTATCAAAACAACTCAATTAGTCTCTGTGGATCGACATCGGGTCCTAACCGCTATACTTCATAATAGTAGTTATTACTTGGTTTTAAATATAATATTTTGGTATGCAACCAACCATATCAATTATGGCACCGTTGCCGGGGACTAAAGGTAAGTTGTCTAATTCAGAGGTAATTTTTATTGTAATTTCTTTTTTTTATTTTAATATATATATATATATTTCTTGTGCATGTGTTACTATTTTTTTTTTCTTGTGTGCAAATTGTCTTGTGCAGGCGAACTAAAAAATACAAAAAAATAAAAAAAAATATTTAAATAACAAAAAAAAATCCATATTGTGACACAAAGGAAATACTTGTCCTGGACACTGTGGATGACCTTTGCAATATAACTTTGAGGATAAAAAAAAATAAAAAAAATAAAAAAACAGACTTCTGACTTCTGAGTACTAACTACTAACATTTATTTTATTGCAATTTACTTTATCACATTTTTCTTTCTTTCTTTCTTTCTTTGGGAGGTTTTATGCCCCCTTTTTATTTTTATTGGACTTTTATTTATCGCAATTTACTTACCGCACTTTTGTTTTATTTTGTTTTGTACTAATTTGCAAGTTTTTTTTTTAGTCTGTTTTTTTTTATATAAAAAAATATTTTTAAAAAAAAGTGAGTTGAGTATTCTTGTAAAATCTTTTTGACAAAAGTAAAAGTTAGAATTATCTAGTGTTTTGGAGCCTTGTGTATTGGAGTTATGGCATATTTTGGAAATAATTTTTGGGGATATGAGAGTCAGCATGTCGATTATTTTGAAACCCCTTTTGATTATTTTCAGTATCAATATTATTCTCCATCACCTCAATATTCTCTCTATTTTCAATAGAGAGTGTTGCAAATTCTTCACAGTATACCAATGTTACACTCCCAAATCCCATCTCAACAAATTCAGATCTCGTGGATAGAGTGTTAACATTTCTTCAAAGCACCTTAGATTCCATCAATGAGTTGTTGCATATCCAAAGTCAATCATTTTCCAAAATAGCAAATAGCTAAAATTCTCGATAGGGAAAACGAGTTTGTCTTCTGCTTTCCGATAGAAAATTCTTTAGGAGAGTCTCGGGCTCATTTTGATTTTGATGACAGTGATATGGATGTGTCGTTATTTACCCCTTTCAGAGAATCACATTTTTCTTCCATTGAGGATGATCCACTCTCAATCCCATTTTTTTTCATCTTGTATGGAAGTACCCCATTTGGAGTCAGAACCTTTACCCTCAGACTGTACTGATAAGATTTTAGATAGTGTCGAGACTATCTCCATGGAAATCCCCCCACCCGTTTATCCAATGCTTGAGAAAATAATGAGTGAGTTAAATGGATTTGGCAATGACTTGGACTGGGATTTCATGATTGGCAATAAACTTTTGATCTTTGTTCCTAGGTTCTGTTTTCATGATTTCCTCATAAAAGACACATACCCTAAATTTGCATATATTACTCCTGCTCTGTTAAAAGATGATTTTGTAACTCACTTTTGTCCACTCTTAGACAGTTCAAATAATTTCTGCTGGAATGACCCATATCTCATAAATCATAAGAAGCAGTGTAACACTTGGTACTTCTTAAACTCATGGGATTACTTTTGACACTCTTATTATTGTACTTGGAGCTTCTTTGGTTTATTTGGGGATATTGATTGAGGTGATATCATAATGGTAAAATAAGATTGGACCAAAAATATTGATTTGGATAATTGTCCCATGAGTAGTCTTCACTCTTTTGCCCTTTTCTCTTTTCACACTTTGAATTTGGATGTGAGGCTAAAACCATTGGAAAGCTTATTTCTGGGGCTTTGATTTGGACACAAGAACGACCTAAAATGGAGTCTGAACAAGAAAATTATACCTGTTTGAATTTTAAATATCTGTATTGGAAGCAATTTCACTCGAGCGAAATTTTCATCGCTCAAGCAGTCTGCGTGAATTCTGGCACTGTAAAGTGAGTTTTTGGCCCAAATTCTTTATTCTTTCTTCCTCTCCTCTCTCCCTCTCCTCTATACCCGAAACCCTAGAGCTCCAAACACTCGATTTCTCTAATTTTTACCTTAGGTCCACCCAAGATCCTTCAAGGAGGTTGAAAGGAAAGCTTGGATCAAGAGTTTTACCGATTATTTCATAATTTCGCCAAAGTTTCAAGTGGATTATCGTCTTCAACTTCCTAATCTTGAGGTAGGGGTGTCTTTAACTTGTTATGTCTTTGATTTGAGACCCACATGTGATAATTTCATTAGATACTCATCCTTATATATATATATGTATATGCATATGTATATATGTATGGATTGTGTTTGTTGATTAATAATTTGCAAGGATGTGGTAATTTCATTGGATTGTTTTTGGATGGAATTATGTTTTTATTGATGATTTTCGTTGTTGATGAGGAAAAGTAGTCCTTAATTCATAAAAGACAAAAAAACCCAACTTTTCCACAAACCCTAGTTTTAAGACTTATTCAATAAAGAGGGATTTTTCTCAATTGGTTTCAAAAACATGAAATTGAGTGTATTTACTTAACTTTAAGGTTGAAATGTGGGACTTAAAGCTTTTCTCTACATAAACTTTGAGATGATGATGATTGTTTCAATGAAAAATCCTTTATTATTGATGTATGACGTAGTGAATCTTTGTGAATGGAAATCATTTTAAAAAATGAAATATTTACAAATTCATGCATCATATGTGTCACGACCCAAATCCGCCCGTAAAAGTTTGGACCATGACAGGCCAGTAACCTCTTAATTACCTATGGCCTCAGACAAATTACAGAGAATTTATAATAACGGGGCCTAAGCGGAAGTAAATAAAATAGCAAAACGTCCATTGAGCAGTGCTTATATGCTAGGATTTTAAACATCATGTCATATATAGAAAGTTTACATATACAGTTCATGCGTACAAGTACGAGTCATGTAGGTATATACAAGGAATTAACAACCCAAAAATTACATATTAACAAAGTGTCCAAACAAAAGTCACCAAAGACTTAACAAAATTTAACATCAAAGGAAATCCCCAAAAAGACAAAAGGCTCCATTTTGGAGGCGAAAAAAACAGGTACAACAAAAAGACGCTTAAAGCTGACCTAGGGCTGGCTTCCGAGCTGATCACCTACATAAATATATATAAATACGGAGTGAGCAGAGCTCAGTGAGTAATAATAATGTAAGGAGGTTCATATGAATGAGCATATGCCTTGAAGAATATTTATATAACATATACATGTCTTATTCATAATCACATTCCAAAACGGCCTGTAGACATCCCCGAACGCCCCGGGAGGGAAATCCCGTTTCGTTCATCTTGAGCTCACTACAGTTCGGACTCAAATTGTCACGGTTCTCAATCTGAACCAAAGAGTCCAAATCCGGCAAATCGTTTTGAGAAAACAGATTTTTGAAAGAAGTGCCAAACATGGACTGCTTTGCCAGATACAGAGTCGCCACCTAAATATTTTATTTTTGGGGAAATTTAGAAAACCCTGACTCGTTGCCTAAGGACACGTGTCCATCATCACCAAAGTTGCCTCGGCTCGGGAACTTGGGTACGATTGGGGAAGGTCACTTCGTGAGCACCCTCGCTCGCCCGATCAAAGATCGGCCTCTATTAACCATGATATCTAGTTTTAAAAACATTATGCGTTCTTATTCCGGTTATTAGCCTAGATCTACTATGTGATGCGCACAGCATACAAGTATAGACTGGGTCGCCTGAATTGGAACAAAACATCTCATGTTTGTTTTTGAAAGTGGTTTGCTACTCGCAAGTAGGCTTAAAATGTAGATTTTGCCACCCTCGGATAGGCTTAGAAAACATGGTTTTGCCACTATCTAGTGGGCTTAAAACTCACAGTTGATGATTTGTTCCAATTCAAATAACCCAACCTTCACCCACAGGCATTCAAGCAGATATATCACATAAGCACATAGCCTCATGGTAAGCATGCTATCATGGCAGTCACTTACACGCATGCAAGGATGCTAAAGCATAACCACTTACCGAGTACTCCAAGCCAAAGAAAGAAGCTAATTAGAAATCCATGCATGATCCTAACTATACAGAAATGCCTAATGCAACACATGCAAAATGTAAGTAAGATAGGCTCGGCTATTCTAAAGATGGCATGTGAAATGCTACAACTAACAAGTATTCAACTTGGAATTGAAATATAATGCAGTGAATATGATGCGCCGAGCCCGGTGCATGCAAAACAAATGAATGAATGCAAACATACTATCATACTGTATGCTAATTGAAACATGGCCTAATCTAACCATCATAAGCTGGTAAATAAAAGGGAGAAAGACGTGGGGTTGGAAGACATACATCACACGCACGCACACTTATTACAACATTGCCCTCGCTCGGAGGGTCCGAATAAATAATACAGTCCGAATAAATAATTACAGTCCGAATAAGTACAAAACCCTAATTAATTAACAAATTAACTAGGAAAGTAGTAAATTAGCATGCAGGCTGGGGACTGCCTCAACTCTGCTCCGGATGATGGATGATGCATGCTTGAGTGGTCTTGCGCGAAAATCCACTGCAATGCCCCAACTAGCCTCTGTTTACAATTAAGCCCGGAATTTTGCACGAAGCTCTGAAAGACTGCCGATTTCTGATTTGCTGCAACAGAGAGCAAGAAAGGGGGATGGCAATGTATTTTCACATATGTATGCATGCCTCGATCCTCGGGCCACCAACCACGCATCTCGATGCATGATGGCCGAGGGGTCGAATTGCACGACTCAATATGAAATGAATGCACATATAAACACAAGAAGACTGAGACTCCATCATGGATAATCCGGAGTGTCGGTGACCGGGAATTGAGACACGTTCCGTCACTCGGAGTACGAAATGTCCCTCGTTTCCCGTGCTTGGGCTAACTCCTATCCCAAACACAATGCAATATGCATGACATGCATGAATGCGACTAATATACAACCTAGCATACGCAATGCTCTAGACTAAGATGGCATACACAATGCGACTAGTCCTATAACCTAGCATACGCAATGCTATGAAATAGAATGGCATACGTAATGCAAGATGGTCTTATACCAACATGAGTGGACCTCAGCCACACTCACATCAGCGGCCATAAGATGAAAATGCGACACTCGAGATGCGTGCACACATGCACGCAAACCGAGGACCGATCTTAAGGCACAAAGGCCACTCTAACAAGGCATGGCAAGGCATGAAATATGGCATACAGACATGCAAGTTCCAGCACTGAAATGTGATGCAAAATGATCCCGAAATATGGAAACATGGCACCCGATGCATGGAATGGTCCCGAAACACAAAACTAGGTACATGTATTGTCCTATAGCTATACAAAGCATGCATTATTTGATCATGAAGCATGAAGACAGAACCAAGGCAGTCCCAAAAATGAACATTTCTAGTTCAAAGCATGGCCAAAAGATGCTAGCAAGATGGACTAAAATAGCATGCAACTTTGACTAGTAAACAAGGATTACATGGCATGTACATGAAGCAAGTGAGAACTCATCAAACCAGCAAAAATCAGTGAATAAAACATGCCAAAACATGCCCAAATAACCTCTGAAATGCAGCAAACATGTGCACAAATAATGAGTTCCTTTGAAGGGCCATACAAGGGGTTATTAAGCACATGCAAGATAGACATGAAGCATGGAAAAATTAACTCTAAAAATAAAATATGATAGCCCTAAAACTCACCAAATTGGCCCTGAAATCAGTTAACTAAGCATGCAAGTTAGGGCCTCTCTGGAAGGCCAAAATGACCATTAAGCAAAACAAGGAGAGAGAGGGTCATCCCCCTCTGATTTTGGCCTTCAAGAATATACCTAAGCCACTGAAAATCCACTGGATTTCAGTGGCTAAAAGGGCAAACAAAGCATGCAACAAGGGCTTAGTTGTAAGGCTCAAAATAAGAGGCAATCAAGCATATAAGGAAACATATGACCTCAAACAAAAGAATGCCCTTAATAAAACATCAAGAGGGCCTTAAAAAAAATACTTTTTCCATTTTAGGTCGAGGTCCAAAAAGGCTCACAAATAAGGCTAATGTATCATGCAAAAACAGCCCTAAAAGAGAGATTGAACAAACAGGGCAGCAAAAGACCTCAAACAGAAAAGATCCCTTCAACAAAGTTGAATAGGGACTCAAAAAAAGACACTTTACAGTTTATGGTAAGTCTCAAATACACTCACAAGTAAGGCTACAAGATGATGTAAAAATGGCCCTAAAAGAGAGATAGAAAGCAAGAGGCAGTAGCTGGCCTCAAACAGTGAAGATTCCTTCAACAAAGTTGAAGAGGGGCTCAAAATAAAGCACTTTAAAGTTTGGCTCTATGCCCATAAATGCTTACAAATAGGGCTAACATATCATGCAAGAAAAGGGCCAAAAGAGAGATAAAAGGGAAAGGGACAGAAGATGGCCTTAAACAGAGAAGGGTCCTTAACCAAACACGAAGATGAGCTCAAAATAAGACTATTTCCAGTTCGGGTCAGAGCCCAAAAATGCTTGCAAGTATGGCTTATAGATGAAGCAAGAAAAGACTAGAAAAGGGAAAGATAGGACTCACCCTTGTAGAACCAAACTTCAGCGGCTTTTGGACCAGGTTTGTGAGCTCTCAACCTCTGGAAATCAGCTTCAAATGGTTGGAATGGATGATGGTGGTGTTGTGCTATGGGTTGTAGTGCAAATGGTGCAAGAGTTTTAGGGTTTGGAGGGTTGGAATAGTGAAAATGGAGGGAGAAGAGGGTGAGCTTTTGTTGATTTTTTTTCTAACCCTTAATCAAGGAGGAGGGGGGCTGGTTATATAGAGGAGGAGTGAAGGAAAAGGGGGGGAAAACCAAATTCAAATTTTCCCCCCAAAAGGGCAGATCCCCGAGCAGGGGTCTGGGCCAAAACAGAGGGTACAATTGTAAGGAACCAGGAGAGAGGAATCTGGCCGGCCAGGTTCAGGAGGTTCAGGTGGCCGGCCGGCCACTTCCCCTGGCCGGCCGGCCAGGGTCAAAAGGTTCAAGCTCAATTAGTGGCCGGCTACCCCAAAAAGGTGGCCTCCCATGTGTGTACAACACAACCATGTGGAGAAAAGCCAGGAAATGTAACCCAGGAGAGAGAAAAACCAACTTTTTAGAGGGGTTCAAAAGGGTCAGGAAGAGTTAATGGCCGGCCAACCCATATTGGTGGCCTCCCAGGTGTGTACAACACAATGGTGTGGAAGAAAGTCAGAAAAAGTGGCCCGGGAATGGAAAAAGTCAGCTTTCTAGTGAAGAAAACGGGCGATGAAGAGTGATGAAGGAATAAAGCTGGTCTTCAGAACAATTGCTGGCCTCTCACCCTTCTACAACCTTTCTAACAATGAAAATAAGGTCTCCGCCAAAAATGAACCCAAACCGATGCAAAACGAAGGTTCGGGGGCCAAAACACGCGGCCTGGGGCCCCGAAAACTGACTGTTAAGCTCCGGAGGTGGCGTTCGACCACGAAGTTTGTCTCTCGAGCCATAGTGTCCTCCAAAAGGGAGTAAATAAGGTGTATGCCAAAAACCGGAGCAAACGGAGGTGGTTAAGCGGTCCCAAACCGAGGCACACGGCCGACGGCTCCGAAAAATCAGAAACCGGGCTCCAAACGGGAAAAATGGCCTACGACCACGAAACGTAGCCTACAGCCACTGAGAGATGATCTACGAGACCTCTTCCTCCCTTCGGGAAGAGAAAATGGAGAAAACGGGACCTGGTTCGCAAACCGAGGCAAGGTACAAAAGAGTCCGGAAGTCCGGAGGCAAGGCTCGCAGCCGGGACTCCGAAACCTCAGAACGAGCACGATATGCAACATCACCAAGCGCTCAATCGGTGACGTCTGAGTCTTAAGGTCGGTCAAAAATGGGGTGCCTACAGTTGCCCCTCTTTGACAGAACTCGGAAGTCATAAGTGACGGGAGTGAATGTCAAAGCCCAGAGACGACCCATTTTTAACAAGGCCGAAGACTTAGACTAAAAGGCGAGATAAATAAAGATGTGCCCGCAGGCAGGGGGGCAAGATGCAAAATGATATGCACAAAGCTGGACATAACTCATGATCATGCAAAGCAGCAAGCTGTAATGAAGCAAGTATTCACAAATAGATGCAACAGTTTTAAGCAAGAATGCAAAGCAACAACAACATTTCATGCAGTAAGAATACAGAGAATTACTCAATTCTCGCCACGTCTCACACGGAGAAGATACAATACCTGTGCGGCTCGTCTGGTCATGCCAGCCTCAAACGAACCGTACATACAATATCGTGCCTCATGCTGCTGGGGGGGTCTTTCGCTTCTTCTCAATTGAACCACAGGTACTACTTTTCTCCCTGACTATGGTCGCAGCTTTCCCTATTCTCCAACAGGGTGACAGACTAGGTTGGTTCAGTATCCAGAATTGAGGCGCATACACATGCTATCTCAATCTATGGGGTTGCCATACAGATTTCAAGCCGAGGATATACCCCTGGGTATTTAAACCAGACTTTAGTCTCGGAAATCCCGAACCTTTGCGTTCTAGGCATAAGCCATTCGAACTCTAGTTTCCACCGTCTCAGTTGGTCTCCTAAGAACTCACCGCAAACATAGGCAGGTGGCTATACCAGACCATCGAAAGTCGTTCGGGCACGACAAACACCAAAGGAATTGCACCTTTAGAGGATTTAAGGTCTCCTAGACCAGAGAGTGCACAAGACAGTGTGATACAAGTAAGGTGCGCAAGATAACGCGAGTATAAATTGCACCAAACAGTGCGATGCGCAAAATAGCGCGGTAAAATGCATGCACAATGCAAGTAATGGTCACAGCGCAAAATAGTGCGATGAGATGCATACAAGACTTAGCACACAGCTTACGACATAGCATTCCATTCAATTGGCACACAGCTCACAACACAATATTCTGTTCATTTGGCACGCAACTCAAAACACAACACTCTGTTTAATCCGGGCACACAGCTCTTTTGGGCAGACAGTAGATCTCGGGCACACAGCGCATTCCTCGGGCACGCAGCTCATTTTTGGGCACACAGCTATTTTCGGGCACACAGCTCGTTTTCGGGCACACAGCTCGTTCTTTGGGCACACAGCTCGTTTCCAGGCACACAGCTCGTTTCCAGGCACACAGCTCATTTCCGGGCACATAGCTCGTTTTTCGGGTACACAGCTCCTTCTTCGGGCACACAGCTCATTTTTCCAGTACACAACTCGTTTTCGGGCACACAGCTCGTTTTCGGGCACACGGCTCGTTTTCTGGGCACATAGCTCATTTCCGGGCACACAGCTCGTTTTTTCGGGCACATAGCTCCTTCTTCGGGCACACAGCTCATTTCCGGGCACACAGCTCATTTTTCGGGCACACAGCTCCTCCTTCGGGCACACAGCTCATTTTCTGAGCACACAGCTCATTTTCGGGCACACAGCTCCTTTTCAGGCACACAGCTCATTTCCAGGCACGCAGCTCGTTTTTCGGGCACGCAGTTCCTTTTCGGGCACACAGCTCATTCTTCGGGACACAGCTCATTTCGGGCACACAGCTCCTTCTTCGGGCACATAGCTCGTTTCGAGCGCACAGCTCGTTCTTCGGGCACACAGCTAGCTTTCGGTCACACAGCTCATTTTCGGGCCACAACTCATTTCGGGCACACAGCTCGTTCTTCGGGCACACAGCTCGTTTCGGGCACACAGCTCATAACACTGCTCAATCTAAACACTCAGTCCATAACACAGCATTTGGTGTGCATTTTGAACATACAGCTCAAGCACTTGAATTTCTGAACACGCAGCTCATTTTGATTGTGAACACACAGTACACACTTGTTGAGAGTTGAACACGCAGCCCAAAATGTTGAATTTCTGAACACGTAGCCCAAATTTTGAAGGTGAACACGCAGCACACACTTGTTGAAAGAAGTTGAACACGCAGCCCAAACTTTTGAATTTCTGAACACGCAGCCCATTTTGATTGTGAACACGCAGCACACACTCGTTGAGAGTTGTTGAACACGCAGCCCAAACTTTTGAATTTCTGAACATGCAGCCCATTTTGATTGTGAACACGCAGCACACACTCGTTGAGAGTTGAACACGCAGCCCAAAATGTTGAATTTCTGAACACGCAGCCCAAATTTTGAAGGTGAACACGCAGCACACACTTGTTGAGAGTTGAACACGCAGTCCAAACTGTTGAATTTCTGAACACGCAGCCCAAATTTTGGAGGTGAACACGCAGCACACACTTGTTGAGAGTTGAACACGCAGTCCAAACTGTTAAATTTCTGAACACGCAGCCCAAATTTTGAAGGTGAACACGCGGCACACACTTGTTGAGAGTTGAACACGCAGCCCAAACTGTTGAATTTCTGAACACGCAGCCCAAATTTTGAAGGTGAACACGCAGCACACACTTGTTGAGAGTTGAACACGCAGCCCAAACTGTTGAATTTCTGAACACGCAGCCCAAATTTTGAAGGTGAACACGCGGCACACACTTGTTGAGAGTTGAACGCACAGCCCAAACTGTTGAATTTCTGAACACGCAGCCCAAATTTTGAAGGTGAACACGCGGCACACACTTGTTGAGAGTTGAACACACAGCCCAAACTCTTGATGGTGAACACACAACCCACAGTTTTGAATCTGAACACGCAGCTCAGGCGTTTGAATTTGAACACGCAGCTCACACATTTGAATTTGAACACGCAGCTCGCAGATTTGAATTTGAACACGCAGCACACACTTGTTGAGAGTTGAACACGCAGCCCAAACTGTTGAATTTCTGAACACGCAGCCCATTTTGATTGTGAACACACAGTACACACTTGTTGAGAGTTGAACACGCAGCCCAAACTGTTGAATTTCTGAACACGCAGCCCAAATTTTGAAGGTGAACACGCGGCACACACTTGTTGAGAGTTGAACACACAGCCCAAACTCTTGATGGTGAACACACAGCCCACAGTTTTGAATCTGAACACACAGCTCAGGCATTTGAATTTGAACACGCAGCTCACACATTTGAATTTGAACACGCAGCTCGCAGATTTGAATTTGAACACGCAGCTCAGACATTTGAATTTGAACACGCAGCTCATAACACAACACTGCTCGATCTGAACACACGGCTCATAACACAGTAGTCTTTTAATTTTTGAACACACAGCTCGTTCTGAACATACAGGATGCGACGACGGAACCTGCAGAAGTTGAAACAAACTCAGTTGCTCGACATTTTCCTTTTTTCCTTTTGCTTCGAAGTCTGGAACCTATATAGCTTCAGATAGGTCCTGGTTTTACTGTTTTCACATGACCCGGGTTGAACCCTGCGGTTTTTGAAAGAACAAAATCTCGTTTTTCACAAACATGGAGAATGGCACAGCACTCTGAGCACAAAGCGATTTTTTTTTGAAATTGAAATTGAGTATGAGTTCTCAACCAGGGTATTGAGCCTACAACTGACCACAGCCAAAATGACTCAATAACGAAAAACAAAGGTAGAACAACCTAGACACAACTCAACAGAGGAAAAACAAGGTAAAACAACCTAAACACACCGAGTGACACTCGAAACAACTCAAAACAAGAATCGAGAGAAAGCAAAAGACACGACACTTAGACGTATTGGAAAGACGAGAGAACTCTCAGATCGCGAGGAGCCAGTTTCTCTGGGTATTTGTTTCCCATCCTTTCTCATTTGTGATTCTCACATCACTCGGCCCTCAAGCTCTGTTTTTCTGAAAAAGCCCTTTTCCTCACTTTTTCCCTCAGCGCACATCTCTCTATTCTTCAATCTCTCATTTTTTATCCCTCCCCTGGGTGGTTGATGGATAAACAGGAAGTTGCGGGCTCTTGCCCCTAGCATTCTCCTAGATTCTCTTTCTTTTGCTCACAACAGTGAACTTTCCCCACAGAGGGGTTGTGATGCGGCTGGATGTGCAGCAGATCTGCAATTGACGATGCTCTACTGGGGAGTTTGGACGTGATTAGATCTGTCCAGATGAGGGAATGGACTATCCTGCCCCATTCCAGTTCGTGCTTTGCACTTGGTTTGATACCTCGTTACTTGGAGGATACGAGAGAACCTTCGGCATTTTGCTGTTAGTTTCCGCTGTGCCCTTCTTGGCAAGTATGGTGCCCTTTTTGGCAAATGCATTGACAATGGGGAAAAGGCAGGAAGCCTGACTCAACTGTGCCCCTAGTTCATCATTTGACCATTTTTTGTTTTTGCTTTCTACTAAAATAGTTTTGACCAATATGAGAGTTAGATTAACATGCTTGTTCAATTTTCTGATTTAAAATCATGCAAGTCAGGCTATGAGCACTGAAAATTTTTCTATTTTGGTCCGGTTTTGGAAAAAAGAAATAATTTTTCGAGAAAATTAGTCAACCTCAGTGAAAATTCTCAAAAACTATTTTTGCAAACGGCCACTGCTCAACAAGCACGGAACCTACTCTCGAGATGCACAACCTCAAATCCGAAGGAAAATTGCCCCTTGCTTGAAGAGAGCTACATGGCAACGGAAAGTTGCCCCTTGTTTGAATGGCACCGCAGCGCATTGAATAGCAACGGAAAGTTGCCCCTTGTTTGAACGGCACCGCAGCGCATTGTAGTCAGTCCTCAGAGCGACGAACACAAACAGACTCTCGGATACAGAGAAGGCAAAGATGATCAAAACCATTACATGGACACAATCGGTTTGGAAGTGTTTATGGCTGGACTTCAGAATGAAGTTGCCTACGTATCCCAAAGATGGGAATCAAGCCTTATGTAGTTCGGGGTTAAGGTACACTTGGGTATTAACCTCTCCTTTTGCGCTCTAACTTTTGCCAAGGCCGCCCTTTCTGGGTTTTCAACCTTGCAAGCTTTGTTCTTCTTTTCTTTTCGATTCTTTTCATTTCTTTTCTTCTTTTTTCTTTTTCATCTTTTCTTCTTTTTTCTTTTTCATCTTTTCTTTTCATTTTCTTCATTTTTCTTCTTTTCTTTTTTTTTTCTCTTTATTTGCATTTTTCTTTTTTTTTCTTTTTCTTGCTCTAACTTTTGCCTGGGTCGCCCTTCTGGGTTTTCGGCCCAGCGAGCCTCTCAAGGGTAAAAGTGTAGCTTTGTCCATGTCAAATGGTTTTGAGATCCTGAAGTCATCTAAATCCAGGAGAATGGTTGATGTTCACTGATGATGTAGGAGTCCATCCAATGGGGGTGAACTTGCCCCCTAGTGTTGTGGATAGGAACTCAGTTGTCCTTCAGCGATACTTTCTTCTTTCCTCCCTTCTGGGATTTGGCATTCTTGCCGATCTTCATCTTTGACTCTTCGAGCACATCTAGCATTTTTGCCCCTAGTTCGAGGGGTGCTCCTGATCTAGCTTCACAAGCTTCTTGATCTGACTTTTCTTGCCCCTAGTTCGTGGGCTGCTTCAAATCTGGCCACACAGGCCTCACATTGCGGTTGACCGTTGAACACTCTGAATTAAGGTCCAAGGTTTGAAAGCAAGGGGTCGAGTCTCAAGACTGAGAGCGATCCTAGGCTACACAATCTCAAGAGCGATCCCACACAGGTCTTTGCAGAATCGCGCAAAAACATTTTTTTGAAATCTTTTAAGAAAGCGACAAATCGCTTGCGCTGAAGACAGTGCGGAACCAATCTGGATCAAGCCAGGATCCTTCCCAGTACTCACACTAACAAGCATGATCTCATTCGTTAAGGGCTTAGCACGCCTCTCCTTCTCTCACTTGATCAAATTTTTTGCAAATCCCGAGGAATTCCTTCCTTTTTGTTTTCATCACAGTGTTCAAAAGGTTTTGAAAAACTTTGGTCAATGCAATGAGTTCGAGACATAGAAAAGAGCAGGTAAAATGCACTGCCGTTTCATTCAAGTTTGCTGGCACAACAGGCTCAAAGTAGAAACAAGCACAAAAGCATGAAAACCACAGCTGTTTCAATTAGATCTACTGATGTAACTGGCTCCCCGGCAGAAACAGACTCAAAAGAAAGCGAAAAGACAAACACAAAACAAAATAGTGATAGCCGAGGTAACGCCCCCGAAATCACCCGACTCCAACAAAATAGGACTGATTTGGTACAATAAAACAGACCTAACTGACTCAGTAAGAAAAGACTGACTCAAAACGACATAACAAAATCGACTCAATACCCGAGTCAGAAAGTACAAAAACCAGCATTCACAAATGCTTAAAACAGTGCGTGCCATACGCCATATCTGAAATAAACTGAATACCGTCCGCAGGTGGTTCATCCCCCGATCACATAGTCACATTATCCCCCACAAGTTCACTGATCAAGTGCCGATAGACTTTGCAGAGCTGGTGCGGGGATGACCCCGTTGTCAAACAGATCCTGTACATCATGGTGCAGACGAAAGCAACTATCAGTGTCATGACCGGTTTGTTGATGGTAGGCACAGTACTTAGTTTGGTCATGCTTTGGAGGGAGAGGATCGGGTAGAGGCCGTGGTTCAAGGGGTTTAAGGTGCCTGTAGACACCCCATTTTTGACCGTCCTCAAGACTTGGACGTCACCGTTTGAACACCCGGTGATCATCCATGTTTGTGTTCGTTTGGAGTTCCCGGAGGTCTCGGCTACGCGCCTTGCCTCAGGATCTCCGAACTCGACTGTTTAGTGTCTGGTTTTACACCAAACACTTGTGTTTTGCCTTGGAGGGGCAGGGAATGCCTTGTGAGGTATCCCCACACATCACCGGCCATGGCTAGAGGCCACCGGCTGGTGTTGTGTTGCCATCGGCAATGTATATTGCCGGTCGGCATTCTTTATTGCCAGTCGGCAGTCCATTTTGTCAAAATGGCAATTTTGAGCAGCCGACTACTATTCATCTGCTTTTGCAGATATTTTAAGACAGCTGTCTTGCATTTTGTTCCCCTCCATACACGTGTATGGAGGGATGGCCTTCTTGTTAGCTTCCTTGGTAAGCTTTACAAGATTGGTTGCCTATAAGAAGAGGGCTCCTCTCTTGGCATTAGGGTTAGACATTTTAGAGAGAAAAACATTGTTAGAAGCTCTGGTTCTAGGGTTAGGACTTATACATTCTATCTCTATACCTCTCTCTCTCTTGAGTGTTCTAGGTGCATTTGTTCATAGTATTGCACACAAACACCTACCATTGCACCTTCCCTTGGCTACTGAGGTTCTAAGAGGTTGTTCTTGAGGTTCTTGGGTGGTTTTGAGCTCAAGGAAGGGGCTGGTCCACCATTTGTGAAGAGGTTCTTCAAGGGTAACAATCTTACCCCTTTTTATCCCATTCTTGCATACTATTTTTGCCTATCTTAGAACTGTTTTTGTGCTTAGTGTATAATATAAAAAAGTTCTGTTTTTGGGCCCTCTAAATAGTTTGTTTAGAGTGTTTTGTGGTTTGGAGGTGTTTGACCCCTCTTAAGCCTTGAGGGGCTTCATTTTGTGCTATTTTGAGTGAGCTCCGGGACTTTGGTGTTTGGGTCTCCTCACCACTGAAATCTTGAGGGATTTTAGTGGTAAGAATGATGCCTTGAAGTCCCAAGAAGGAGAGGGCCACCCCCTCTCCTTATTGTCCTTGAAAAGGACCATTTTTGGCCTCTTGAGGAAGCACCATGTTTGAGTGTTTGTTGATCATGCCTTGGCTGTTTTTCATGCTTATATTGTCATAATATAACATGGTTTTAAGTTGTTTTTGGTACACCATGCATGCTTAGCATATCTACCTTGTAATGCCACTTTGTTGCCTTAACATGCCTTAGGTTGTAAACCATTGTTCTAGCATGTTTTAGACTTAGCTTTGTGAAGCTTTAGCGCATGTTTTTGTATGCTTTAGCTCTATTTCAAGTTGCTTTAGTCATACTTTCCATGTATTGCGTAGCTCCTTTGCATTTTAGCTTGCTAGCTTTAAGTGTGTGGGTGTGTAGCATGCATTACTTGCTTTGATTTAGTGGGTTGGGACCATTTTCCATGTCATTTCAGTCCACTTAGCATGCTTGTATGCTTGCATTTCATAGCTCTTTTGTTGCTTCAAGAGTTTGTGTTTCATGCTCCTTGAAAGTGCATTTGTGCATGCCTTTGAATTTAGGCCATTTAGATGCCATCTAAGTGATCTTTGGGCCTTCTTTTAATATGCTAAAATTCTGTTTTTAGTCATTTAATTAATGTCATGTGTGGTTGCACTAAATGTAGTCCAATGCCTCTTCGGTGAGCCTTAGGTTTTGGACCTTAATTGCACGATATGTTTGCTTTGTTTAATTGGTTTGGCACCATTTCAACATGATTTTCAGAGTTTATCTTGCATGCCATTAGTCCATGTCATGCCTCTTTCAAGTGTCCTTGAGAGATGTCCTTTGATGCTTAAGTGTTTAGGCCTTAACATGTGCATGTGTGTATGTGTGTTTGGTCCCATTTTCTTAAGCTTTGGCCACTGTTTTGGACCTAACTTAGAGCTGTCCAGTTAGTGTAAGTCCATCCCTTGCATGCCATTCAAGTGTTGTTACATTATACCATGTTTGCATGCTTTGGTTACATGTGTTGCATGCTTGAAATCATTCGAATTTGGCATACATTCCCTTGGTCAAAGTACTAGCATGTTGCATGATTGGATTACATCTTGCATGCTCTAAGTAGTTTGCATAGTTGTGGCATGCTTGTTTGCCTTGTTGCTTAGGTTGTGTACCTAATGTGCATTGCATGTTTGCATGCTCCCTTTTATACCATGTTGCATATTAGTTAACATGCTTAGGTTACGTTGAACATGCATGCCTTGTCCCTTGATCTAGTGATAGGAATTAGGCCCTTTTGGTTTGTTGGTTTGCATTGCATTTGACATCAAAATGCACAACTTGGTTCTTTGGGCCATCACGCATGGAAATGCGCGATTGATGGTCCGAGAACCAAGGAGCATGTCCCTTTGAGTCACTAACATGATAAGGGACATGATTGGTGCATACATGGCTTGAATCGCATTGCCATGCAAGACTCTGTCCTCTGCTGCTGTCAAACAGGTTCTGCAGGAATTTCTTGCCGATCGACTGCACAGAGTGCCGACCGGCAATCAATTGGTGGCCGATGGATTAATCAACAGCCGATGACCACATCCCACTGCCGGTGGCAATTCTACTCAGCCGGTGGTGTCTTCCAATGTCCAGGGAAGCAATTCAGAGACTTTGGCAGTCTTCAGAGGGGCAGAGAAGGGAAGACAGAGGCAGTCTATGCATGGCAGTGTGCTTCCGAGCAGGACCCAAGCATGCTTTGCATTGGGCTCTCTTCCCGAGACGGTTTACTGTTTTTCCTAGCTTAGTTAATTTGTTAATTAATTAGGTGATTTGTAATAATTAATTAGCTCGTAGTTAATTAATTTGTATTATTCTTTTGGTCCCTCCGAGCGAAGGCGAATCTGTAATAAGTGTGGGTGCGTGTGTGTGCATGTCCTCCAATCTCCACTTCTTTCTTCCCTTTTATTTACCTGCTTATGATGGTAGATTAGGGCATGTTTAAATTAGCATACCTTATGCTATGCATGCGTGCATCCATACATTTGTCTGGCATGCACCGGGCTCGGTACATCATGCTAACTTCATTTGTACTTCAATTCCAAATTGAATACGTGCATCAATTGATTGCATTTCACATGTCATGTTTAGGTTAGTCGAGCCTACCCTAATTGCATCCTGCATGTGTTACATTAGTCAATTTGACATGAACTAGGACCATGCATGTTTGCTAACTAGTTTATTGTTTTGGCACGGAGTACGATGTAATTATTTCCCTGCTTTAGCATATCGCATGTGTGTGAATGCTATCATGACAGCATGCTTACCATGTGGCTAATTGCTATGTGAGATAAACTGTTTGAATGCCTGTGGGTGAAGGTTGGATTGTCTGAGTTGGAAAAACTCGTTGAAATCCGTGTTTTAGCCTACTTGCGAGTAGCAAATTCCAAAGTATTTTTCAAAGACAAACGGATATGCAATGCTTATTTCCAAATTAGGCAATCTAGTCTATACTTGTTTGCTGCGCGCATAACATAGTAATTCTAGGCTAATAAACCGGAATAAGAACACATAACGTTTTCAAAATTGGATATCACGGTTAGTAGAGGCCGATCTTCGGATCGGGCGAGAGGGGGTGCTCATAGCTGACCTTTCCCAATCGTACCCAAGTTCCCGAGCCGAGGCAACTTTGGTGATGACGGACACGTGGCCTTTGGCACCGAGTCAGGGTTTCCTAAATTTCCCCATTAAAAAATATTTAGGTGGCGACTCTGTATCTGGCAAAGCAGTCCATGTTTGGCACTTCTTTTCAAAAATCTGTTTCTCAAAACGATTTGCCGGATTTGGACTCTTTGGTTCGGATTTAGAACCGCAAACAAAATCGAGTCCGAACTGTAGCGAGGTCCCCCGCGGGCTTGTTACAGTTTCTGGCGACTCTGCTGGGGAGATGTAGAGAGCTTGACTCGAACTCGTGATATCTTGTTTTGATTTCATTTATGTGTCTCTTTACATTGCATGTGCATTGGTGCGCCTAGGACACCGTGTTGGCTATCTGCTATTCCTGAGCGGTTTGCCGGAGGCTTGACTTTGTCAAAGCATGCCATAAGCCTGACCGGTTGCGGGCTCTGCCAGTATGGGAACAGAAACCCCGGTTTTACCGGGGCACCCTTTTCGCCCATTCGACCTAGTGCATATTCGGAATCCGTAGTGACCATTCCAAATTAGGACAGGTTGCTTACCCGATGGTAGGTTGTTTGAAACCGTTGCGTGCGTAGTGAAACCCTAGCTCCTGACAAAATAGGACAGGGAAACCCTACCCCAACATAGGGGTGTATTGGCTCTCATTTACTTGCTATGTGCTTTTAGAGTGTATCTCTACAGGAACGCACATATCAGTTTGCAAGTTTGAGCATCACGCCTGAGGGCACCAGTATCAGTATTTGTGAGAATCAGTTATGTCTGTGGATATCCGATTCAGTGTTTTGTGAGACAGTGATTTCTGGGGAACAGTGATCAGTAGTAGAGTACAGTTGTTCGGCTGCACCTGTGTTTGATCCGCTTTGGGCTGAAATGCAGCTTGTTTTTCCTTTCAGTTCAGAGAGTTCCAGAATAGTCAGTATTCCCCCTTGCCGAGGGAAGACTTATGATGACGCAGAATTCAGAAGAGATTGTGGTTATGACAGCAACGTTGGATCAAGGAATTACTCTGCAAAGTGAAACCACTATTGACATGTCGTATCCACCCAGATCGCCGGTTGCGCACCCAGTCTGGACCCCCCAGCTATATCAGGCTCGCGAGCCTACTACATTTGAACTGATGGGGATGATAGGTGATCTCCAGCGATCCGTTGCGGATCTCGCCTACGGAATGTCAGCTTCACCGCCAGCCGTACCATATGCCGAGAGTTTTGTACCCCAGGAGCCCCCACTGTTAGGGCGGATCGTGATTGAACTCAGCCAACCGGAGATGGCCTCCAACTATAACAATGACATGTCAACGTCAACCCAAACCCTTGATCAGGCCGAGGCCAGAGGAAAAGATAAAATGAAGGCGGATGCCGACCCTATAGAACAACTGCTGTGGGCAGTCGAGGCTTTGAAAGCCGGGGGGATGAACAAGCAACAGATATCTGCAGTTGTGACAAAAGCTGTGGAGGATGCTTTCCCCACCCCACCTGAGGGTAGTTCAAGTCATTCAAAGAACCGGGACAGGCCCCGTCATGCCAGAACAGTTCCTTCTACTCCCAACCCCGCACCCGGGAAGGACCAGAAAGTTAAGGCAGTGCCTGCCGACCCGTTCGCTAGTGCGTCTAGCAAAAATACTCAGACTTCAAAGTACCTGCCCCGAGGGCGCAGGGTCTTCCACGCTCTTTACATGCCATTATCCAAGGCACTTCAAATCCTTGCCGAGAGAGGGCATCTTAAGCCCCTGGAGTCTCGGCCCCTCCCGAAGAATCTCCCTGCTACATATGATGCTGCTCAGTACTGTGCGTACCACCAGCAGACAGGCCATGCTACCGACAATTGCTTCCGCCTCCGTCATGAGGTGCAGGATTTGATTGACAACGAGGTTATCCTCCCTCCCACCTCAGCCAAGTCCGTTACTACCCAGTTATTGGATTTTGAGGACACAGATACTGCGAGTATGTAACTGGAGAGCGAACCGCCTGCGGGCAGTGCCTGGTGCATTATGGATGTGGCGTCTGGCACGCATTTTTGAGCATCTACGAACACCAGTTTTGTAAATTCCGGCTTGGGTATCGAGTCGGTCTTTTGTTTTGAGTCTGTCTCATTGTTTTGAGTCAGTCCTTTTGCTTACGGGTCTGTCTTGTTGTAGCAAGTCAACCCCCCCTTTTTTGTATAGAATACCAGGTGATTCCGGGGTTGTTGCCTCGAACACCGTTCCGTCTTGTAATTACCCGTTTTGTTTTTTTGAGTCTGTCTCTGTCGATGAGCTAGTTATACCAACAAATCTGAATGAAACAGCTATGGCTAGCTCATTTTCATGCTTACTTTCAGTGTGAGTTAGTTGTGCCGAAGGAGGCGGATGGGACGGCAGTACATTCTACCTACTCTCTTGTGCCTTGAACATTATTGTAATGACCTAAGTTTTTGAAAAGCTTTTTTTTTAAACACTGCGGTGATAAAAACGAAGAGGAAGGAATTCCTCGGGTTTTCGCAAAATTTTGATCATTTTGAGAGAAAGATAGGCATGCTAAGCCTTTTTATGAATGAAATCATGCCTGTCAGCGTGAGTATTGAGAAGGACCCTGGCTTGATCCGGACTGGTTTCACACTATCTTCAGCGCGAGCGATTTGTCGCTTTCTTAAAAACTTTCAAAAACAAAATATTTTGCGCGGTCCTGTGAAGACTTGTGTGGAATTGCTCTTGAGATCGTGCAGCCTAGGATTGCTCTCAGCCTCGAGATTCAACCTATCTATTGCGAACCTGGAATCCGTTCAAAATGGTCAACAGTTAGCGGTCATGAAAGGCCTGTCCGATTTGAAGCAGCCCTCGAGCAAGAGGCATCAAACCCAGATCAAGAAGATTAGATCTCACCGGCAGAGGCTCGTGAAGAGACCGTGATGGATCCTTCCGCAAATCAGTACAACAGCCATTCTCCTGGACTCAGATAACTTCAGGATCTCAAAACCATTTGGCATGGACTATGCTACACTTTTCCCCTTTGAGAGGCTCGCTGGGCTGAAAACCCGGAAGGGTGACCCAGGCAAAAGTTAGAGCAAGAAAAAGAAAAAAAAGAAAAAAGAAAAAAAATGCAAAAAAAGAGAAGAAAATGAAAAAGAAAATGAAAAAGAATATTTGCTGTTGGCCTTCTGATCCTTTCCATATGCTGAGTTGGAATTGGAGGGAACTGTTCTGGCATGACGGGGCCTATCCCGACTTTCTGCCCGGCTGGAACTCCCCTCAGTTGGAGTGGGAAAAGCATCATCCACAGTTTTAGCCACCACTGCGAATATTTGCTGTTTACTCAATCCTCCAGCTTTCAAAGCCTCGACCGCCCACAGCAGTTGTTCAACGGGATAAGCATCTGTTCCCACTTTGTTCTTACCTCTGGTCTCAGCTTGATCGAGGGTTTGGGTTGCTATATCAGAGCGAAACCCGGTTGTTGTTGCCATGTCATGGCCATAGCTTGAGACAGCCTCGGGTTGGCTGAGCTCGATCACAATTCGCCCCAATAGTGGGGGCTCCTGCGGTACAAAATTCCCGGCGTAGGATGTGGTCGCTGATCATTCCCATCAGTTCAAACGTGGTGGGCTCACGAGTTTGACACAACTGGGGCGCCCAGACCGGGCGCGTGGCAGGCGACCTGGGCGGGTATGGTATTTCAACATTGGTCTCATCCCGCAAGATGTTTACTTGGTCCAATGCGGCTGCCATGGCCACAATTTCTTCTGAGCTCTGTGCCATCACGGTCTGCTAAGTTTGGACGAAGGTGATGTGACTGGTGACTGACGGATCAGATGAACCAGGAAGCCTTGACTGGCCTTTCTTTAACTTGCCTTAGCGAAGGAAAAGACTAGCTGCTCTGAATTTAATCTCTGAACCCTTCCCCTAAAAGAGAAAACAGGCAGCATCTCAGCCCAATTTTACCAAGACAGATACCCACAGATATAACTGAATTACTGTTCCCCAAATTACTGCCTCAAAACTGAATCTGATACCCGCAGATAACTGATTCCCAAAATACTGAACTGGTGCCCGCAGGCCTGATGCCCAAACTCGTAAACTGATACATGCATTTCCCTGTAGAGACGCACTCTAAAAGCACATAACAGATAAGTGAGAGCCAAAACACCCCTATGTGGGGGTAGGGTTTCCCTGTCCTATTTTGTCAGGAGCTAGGGTTTCACTACGCACGCAGCGGTTTCAAACAACCTATATCGGGTAAGCAACCTGTCCTAGTTTGGAATGGTCACTACGGATTCCGAATATGCACTAGGTCGAATGGTCAAAAGGGTGCCCCGGTAAAACTGGGGTTTGTGTTTCCATACTGGCAGAGCCCATAACCGATAAGCCTTATTGCACGCAGCCTCTTGCAAACCGCTCAGGAATAGCAGATGGCAAACACTGTGTCCTAGGCGTACCAATGCACATGCAATGCAAAGAAACACGTAAGTGTAGTCAAAACAAGATATCATGAGTTCGAGTCAAGTTCTCTAAATCCCCAGTAGAGTCGCCAGAAACTGTAGACGTCCCCGAACGCCCCGGGAGGGAAATCCCGTTTCGTTCATCTTGGGCTCACTACAGTTCGGACTCAAATTGTCACGGTTCTCAATCTGAACCAAAGAGTCCAAATCCGGCAAATCGTTTTGAGAAAACAGATTTTTGAAAGAAGTGCCAAACATGGACTGCTTTGCCAGATACAGAGTCGCCACCTAAATATTTTATTTTTGGGGAAATTTAGGAAACCCTGACTCGTTGCCTAAGGCCACGTGTCCGTCATCACCAAAGTTGCCTCAGCTCGGGAACTTGGGTACCATTGGGGAAGGTCACTTCGTGAGCACCCCCGCTCGCTCGATCAAAGATTGGCCTCTACTAACCATGATATCTAGTTTTAAAAACATTATGCGTTCTTATTCCGGTTATTAGCCTAGATCTACTATGTGATGCGCACAACATACAAGTATAGACTGGGTCGCCTGAATTGGAACAAAACATCTCATGTTTGTTTTTGAAAGTGGTTTGCTACTCGCAAATAGGCTTAAAATGTAGATTTTGCCACCCTCGGATGGGCTTAGAAAACATGGTTTTTCCACTATCTAGTGGGCTTAAAACTCACAGTTGATGATTTGTTCCAATTCAAATAACCCAACCTTCACCCACAGGCATTCAAGCAGATATATCACATAAGCACATAGCCTCATGGTAAGCATGCTATCATGGCAGTCACTCACACGCATGCAAGGATGCTAAAGCATAACCACTTACCGAGTACTCCAAGCCAAAGAAAGAAGCTAATTAGAAATCCATGCATGATCCTAACTATACAGAAATGCCTAATGCAACACATGCAAAATGTAAGTAAGATAGGCTCGGCTATTCTAAAGATGGCATGTGAAATGCTACAACTAACAAGTATTCAACTTGGAATTGAAATATAATGCAGTGAATATGATCCGCCGAGCCCGATGCATGCAAAACAGATGAATGAATGCAAACATGCTATCATACTATATGCTAATTGAAACATGCCCTAATCTAACAATCATAAGCTGGTAAATAAAAGGGAGAAAGACGTGGGGTTGGAAGACATACATCACACGCACGCACACTTATTACAACATTGCCCTCGCTCGGAGGGTCCGAATAAATAATACAGTCCGAATAAATAATTACAGTCCGAATAAGTACAAAACCCTAATTAATTAACAAATTACCTAGGAAAGTAGTAAATTAGCATGCAGGCTGGGGACTGCCTCGACTCTGCTCCGGATGATGGATGATGCATGCTTGAGTGGTCTTGCGCGAAAATCCACCGCGATGCCCCAACTAGCCTCTGTTTACAATTAAGCCCGGAATTTTGCACGAAGCTCCGAAAGACTGCCGGTTTCTGATTTGTTGCAACAGAGAGCAAGAAAGGGGGATGGCAATGTATTTTCACATATGTATGCATGCCTCGATCCTCGTGCCACCAACCACGCATCTCGATGCATGATGGCCGAGGGGTCGAATTGCACGACTCAATATGAAATGAATGCACATATAAACACAAGAAGACCGAGACTCCATCATGGATAATCCGGAGTGTCGGTGACCGGGAATTGAGACACATTTCGTCACTCGGAGTACGAAACGTCCCTCGTTTCCCGTGCTTGGGCTAACTCCTATCCCAAACACAATGCAATATGCATGACATGCATGAATGCGACTAATATACAACCTAGCATACGCAATGCTCTAGACTAAGATGGCATACACAATGCGACTAGTCCTACAACCTAGCATACGCAATGCTATGAAATGGAATGGCATACGTAATGCAAGATGGTCTTATACCAACATGAGTGGACCTCAGCCACACTCACATCAGCGGCCATAAGATGAAAATGAGACACTCGAGATGCGTGCACACATGCACGCAAACCGAGGACCGATCTTAAGGCACAAAGGCCACTCTAACAAGGCATGGCAAGGCATGAAATATGGCATACAGACATGCAAGTTCCAGCACTGAAATGTGATGCAAAATGATCCCGAAATATGGAAACATGGCACCCGATGCATGGAATGGTCCCGAAACACAAAACTAGGTACATGCATTGTCCTATAGCTATACAAAGCATGCATTATTTAATCATGAGGCATGAAGACAGAACCAAGGCAGTCCCAAAAATGAACATTTCTAGTTCAAAGCACGGCCAAAAGATGCTAGCAAGATAGACTAAAATAGCATGCAACTTTGACTAGTAAACATGGATTACATGGCATGTACATGAAGCAAGTGAGAACTCATCAAACCAGCAAAAATCAGTGAATAAAACATGCTAAAACATGCCCAAATAACCTCTGAAATGCAGCCAACATGTGCACAAATAATGAGTTCCTTTGAAGGGCCATACAAGGGGTTATTAAGCACATGCAAGATAGACATGAAGCATGGCAAAATTAACTCTAAAAAAAAATATGATAGCCCTAAAACTCACCAAATTGGCCCTGAAATCAGTTAACTAAGCATGCAAGTTAGGGCCTCTTTGGAAGGCCAAAATGACCATTAAGCAAAACAAGGAGAGAGGGGGTCATCCCCCTCTGATTTTGGCCTTCAAGAATACACCTAAGCCACTGAAAATCCACTGGATTTCAGTGGCTAAAAGGGCAAACAAATCATGCAACAAGGGCTTAGTTGTAAGGCTCAAAATAAGAGGCAATCAAGCATATAAGGAAACATATGACCTCAAACAAAAGAATGCCCTTAATAAAACATCAAGAGGGCCTTAAAAAAATACTTTTTCCAGTTTAGGTTGAGGTCCAAAAAGGCTCACAAATAAGGCTAATGTGTCATGCAAAAACAGCCCTAAAAGAGAGATTGAACAAACAGGGCAGCAAAAGACCCCAAACAGCAAAGATCCCTTCAACAAAGTTGAATAGGGGCTCAAAAAAAGACACTTTACAGTTTATGGCAAGTCTCAAATACACTCACAAGTAAGGCTACAATATGATGTAAAAATGGCCCTAAAAGAGAGATAGAATGCAAGAGGCAGTAGCTGGCCTCAAACAGTGAATATTCCTTCAAAAAAGTTGAAGAGGGACACAAAATAAAGCACTTTAAAGTTTGGCTCGATGCCCATAAATGCTTACAAACAGGGCTAACATATCATGCAAGAAAAGGGCCAAAAGAGAGATAAAAGGGAAAGGGACAGCAGATGGCCTTAAACAGAGAAGGGTCCTTAACCAAACACGAAGATGAGCTCAAGATAAGACTATTTCCAGTTCGGGTCAGAGCCCAAAAATGCTTGCAAGTATGGCTTATAGATTAAGCAAGAAAAGACTACAAAAGGGAAAGATAGGACTCACCCTTGTAGAACCAAACTTCAGCGGCTTTTGGACCAGGTTTGTGAGCTCTCAACCTCTGGAAATCAGCTTCAAATGGTTGGAATGGATGATGGTGGTGTTGTGCTATGGGTTGTAGTGCAAATGGTGCAAGAGTTTTAGGGTTTGGAGGGTTGGAATAGTGAAAATGGAGGGAGAAGAGGGTGAGCTTTTGTTGATTTTTTTTCTAACCCTTAATCAAGGAGGAGGGGGGCTGGTTATATAGAGGAGGAGTGAAGGAAAAGGGGGGGAAAACCAAATTCAAATTTCCCCCCCAAAAGGGCAGATCCCCGGGCAGGGGTCTGGGCCAAAACAGAGGGTACAGCTTTAAGGAACCAGGAGAGAGGAATCTGGCCGGCCAGGTTTAGGAGGTTCAGGTGGCCGGCCGGCCAGGGTCAAAAGGTTCAAGCTCAATTAGTGGCCGGCCACCCCAAAAAGGTGGCCTCCCATGTGTGTACAACACAACCATGTGGAGAAAAACCAGGAAATGTAACCCAGGAGAGAGAAAAACTAACTTTTTAGAGGGGTTCAAAAGGGTCAGGAAGAGTTAATGGCCGGCCAACCCATATTGGTGGCCTCCCAGGTGTGTACAACACAATGGTGTGGAAGAAAGTCAGAAAAAGTGGCCCGGGAATGGAAAAAGTCAGCTTTCTAGGGAAGAAAACGGGCGATGAAGGGCGATGAAGGAATAAAGCTGGTCTTCAGAAAAATTGCTGGCCTCCCACCCTTCTACAACCTTCCTAACAATGAAAATAAGGTCTCCGCCAAAAATGAACCCAAACCGATGCAAAACGAAGGTTCGGGGGCCAAAACATGCGGCCCGAAGCCCCGAAAACTGACTGTTAAGCTCCGGAGGTGGCGTTCGACCACGAAGTTGGTCTCTCGAGCCACAGTGTCCTCCAAAAGGGAGTAAATAAGGTGTATGCCAAAAATCGGAGCAAACGGAGGTGGTTAAGCGGTCCCGAACCGAGGCACACGGCCGACGGCTCTGAAAAATCAGAAACCGGGCTCCAAACGGGAAAAATGGCCTACGACCACGAAACGTAGCCTACGGCCACTGAGAGATGATCTACGAGACCTCTCCCTCCCTTCGGGAAGAGAAAACGGAGAAAACGGGACCTGGTTCGCAAACCGAGGCAAGGTACAAAAGAGTCCAGAAGTTCGGAGGCAAGGCTCGCAGCCGAGACTCCGAAACCTCAGAACGAGCACGATATGCAACATCACCAAGCGCTCAATCGGTGACGTCTGAGTCTTAAGGTCGGTCAAAAATGGGGTGTCTACACGGCCTCGGGCCCACATAAGACGAAATGGCCTCGGGCCCAACACAATACCAAACGACCTTGGGCCTAACATAATAACAGCTGTTCTGAACATCATAGGGTAGATGGAACATCGACATGTCTCCATCTCCCTCGGCCTTTGGGCCAAGTAATCCATGTCAGACGTAACGGCCTCGGGTCCATTTCATAGGCCATTGCAGTTAAATGCTCAATCATTTTGTTAGACTTATTTATTTTGATGATTTATTTAATTATGTTTTAATTTATTTGGAAGAGAAAAATATAATCAAAATTTATTTTGATGATTTATTTGAAATAGAAAAATATAATCAAAATTTATTTTGATGATTTATTTGAAAGAGAAAAATAGAATCAAAATTTATTTTATTCCATTATTTCTCACCTAAACTTTTATCCTAAATGTTGTTAGAATGTATTTAATATTTGATTAAATCAGGAGTTCAAACAGCCCAAAACAAAGGTTCAAATAGCCTAGCACAACAGCAGGCCAAAAGGTTCAAAAGGTTCAAGTGGAAGATATTCAAATTAGTAATGATGGAAGTATAACGGCTATAAACGGCTATAAAGGTTCAAATGGCCAAAAGGCTCCAGTGGAAGATATTCAAATTTGTAATGATGGAGTGGAAGATATTCAAATTGGTAATGATGGAAGTACAACGGCTATAAATGGCTATAAATTCAAATGACTACAACAGCTATAAAACGGCTATAAACGGCTATAAACGGCTATAAATTCAAATGAATACAACGGCTATAAATGGCTATAATTTTCATTATATCTACCAAAGCCTCTAATGTAAACAAGTTACAAAAAACCTAAAAATATTCTTCGATCTATAATCACTCACATCTATTCTCAGAAATTATACACTGAGCCTTATAGCATTAAGCTCATCTTTCCTGTGTGAGATTTACAGAAAAATCAAAGCTTCATTTTATATATCTATCTTTGAGAGATATTTATTGTAAGCTTTCTTTGAAAGCAAAAATACCATTTCATCTTGTAAAAGTGTTGCAAACACTGTGTTCTTGAAATCTTGAGAGTGCTTGTGAATCACCTAAGATTTGCAAGGGTTTGGACTTGTGAAGTCTGTGTAAAATCAGTGGAGGATTGCTCCATTTGTAAAAAGGTTGCTAGCACCCCTGTGAAGCTAGAAGATAGTGAAAAATCTCAAGTGAAGCTTGAGGAGTGGACGTAGGCCGAGTTGAAGCCGAACCACTATAAATTTATTTGCCTCTCTCTCCCTTATCTCTTTATTTTATTTTAAATTGCCATAGCTATATTTCACATTTTTACCGTGCTAAAATCATTAACTGGCATAGTTGTTAAGACACTTGTTTTAATTATTTTTATTTCATTAATTATATTTTATCTATTGTGCTAGTCATAATTTTTATTAGGGTATTATTATTTTTAATTGTAAAAACCTAATTCACCCCCCTCCCCTCTTAGGTTGTCTTTTGGATAACAATTGGTATCAAAGCCTATACTCTTGTTTTAGATTTAACCATCTAGGAGTTTCGATCCATGGCAGCCTTAGCTGAAGGACAAGCTACAAATAGGCCACCATTGTTTAACGGAAACAACTATAGTCATTGGAATGATAAGATGACCCTACACCTACAAGCCACTGATTATGCCATGTGGATTATTGTCACCAAAGGTCTAAAAATTCCTACCAAATTAGTAGACAATATTAGTGTACCTAAAATTGAAGATGAATGCAATGAGAGAGATCATAAATTATTGCAAGCCAATGCTAAAGCCAAACTCACCCTTGTTTGTGGATTAGACTCTAAGGAGTATAATAGAATTTCAAGTTGTGATTCGGCAAAAGAAATTTGGGACAAACTTGAGGTAAAGTATGAAGGTACAAACCAAGTGAAGGAATCTCGTATTGATATGCTTATTCATAGTTATGAATTGTTTAAAATGAACTCTGATGAATCTATTTCATGTATTTTTACTAGATTTACTGAAATTGTAAACTTTTTGAAATCTCTTGGCAAAATTTATTCTAACAGTGAGTTGGTAAGAAAAATTCTTGGGTGTCTACCAAAGAATTGGGAAGCAAAGGTCGCCGCCATTATAGAAGCCAAAGATCTCTCCGCACTTGGATTGGATGAGCTTATGGGTTCCCTTATGACTCATGAGATCACCATGAAAGGACATGAGGATGTTAAAGACAAAAAGAAAAGTGGAATTGCATTCAAAGCATCATCAAATGAAGAAGAACATGAAAACTCCATTGAGGATGAAAGTTATGCCATGTTTAGTGGAAATCTCAAAAAGCACTTCAAGAAAAACAATTATGGAGAAAGAAGACCTTTCAAAAAGGAGTACAACAAAGGCTACAAAAGAAACAAGAAGGCCATGGTAGCAGCTTGGGGAGAAAGTGAAGATGAAAGCTCAAGTGATGAAATTGAAAATGAAGTAGCCAACTTGTGTCTCATGGCTCTTGAAGATGAAGACTCTACTCAAGATGAGGTAACTACTCTTTATGAAGAACTTGAAAGTGCATTCCATGAACTAAAAGATGAATTTAGAAAAGTTTGTGCCAAAAATAATGTGTTAAAAAAATCTGTTGCATCTTTTTCTAGTAATGCAGAAGAATTAAAGAAAGAAAAAATTATTTTAAAAAATGATTTTGATACCATCTCTAATGAGAAAACTGTTTTAAAAAACAATGTTGATGATTTAACAAAAACACTTGAAAATTTTGTAAAAGGTAGAAATAATCTCAACATGCTTCTTGGAAATCAAATATGTGTTTTCGATAAAGCGGGCATTGGATATGACCCTATTAAGAAACAAAAGAATCTCAATACAATTTTTAAAAAGGCACCTCTCATGACACACCCTCATATTACTTGTCATTATTGTAGAAACAAAGGCCACTATATATCTTATTGTCCATTCAAAAAGAATATGAACATGGGAATTAAAAAGATTTTGATTATTAAGGGATCTAACAAAACTAACCAAGAAGGACCCAAGAAACTTTGGGTACCAAAAACCAACACTTGATTGTCATCTTGTAGGTTTGCCTTAAGTCCAAAGCTAAAGAAGGGAAGTGGTACCTTGATAGTGGATGTTCCAGACACATGACCGGAGATAAATCCTTCTTTACTACACTGTTATCCAAAGATGGAGGCCTTGTTATTTTTGGAGACAACAAGAAAGGAAAAATCATCGGTATTGGTAGCATCGGTATTTCTCCTAACCCTTCTATTAAAAATGTTTTACTTATTGATGGACTTAAGCATAACCTACTTAGTATTAGTCAATTATGTGATAAAGGTAATCGAGTTATTTTTAATAAATCACGTTGCACAATTGAAAGCACAAATGATCATAAAGCTTTATTCGTTGGTAATCGCCATGATAATGCTTATATTTTTCATCATAATGATCTCTATACTAGTAATGTTAAATGTTTATATGTTAATAATAAAAATAGTTGGTTATGGCATAGAAGACTTGGTCATGTTCATATGGATTTAATTGCTAAACTTTTGAGAAAGGATTTGGTCATTGGACTTCCAAAAATTAAATTTGAAAAAGATCATCTTTGTAGTGCTTGTCAACAAGGAAAACAAACTAAAACATCATTTAAATCAAAATCTCATATTTCCACAACTAGACCTTTACAACTATTACATATGGATTTATTTGGTTCCTCAAGGACATCTAGTCTAGGTGGTAAATGTTATTGTCTTGTTATTGTTGATGATTATTCAAGATTTACATGGGTTATGTTTTTAGCATACAAAGATGAAACATTTTCTTCTTTCACAAAACTCTGTCGTAGAATTCAAAATGAAAAAGGCTTTCTTATTACTAATATGTTAATTCCTTTCTAAGTCATATCTTTGTAGAATCAATTTTGATGTCATAGCATGTTTTTGAGATGTATACTATCTATATTTTGAATTGCACATTTATGATCTCAAAAATATGCTCAATATGAAATTTTCATACTTATATGCTTTACATTGGAATATTTGAATGAGTTATGAAATTCGTTGATTATGATCCATCAACAATGTCTAAATGAAAAGAATTATCATGCGTTTGTAGAGACATTGCATCTATCCTATTGAATATCTTTTGAATATGGATTATATTGGCATATATCTCATAAAATGCTTTTGATTGATAAATTGTTGAATTAATTATTTATAGCATTCATGTTATGTTCCACATTGAGTAAAATGTTTTATCACACTTGAGTATGTGGATTGAATTGATGAAAATGCCTCTTGATAATGTTATGTGATTAAATGAAATTGTTGCATCATTTTTAAAACAAAGAGCATAACACTATTTTCTTATGCATATTATGCTACGTGCTACAACTTGAAAATTTTGAAAAATAGCATTCCAAACTTTTGTTTGATCATTGAATTATTTTTCACTTTTTGAGTTTGTGATAAGAAGTGATTTGTGCTGTATTTTTATTGAGTAATAGTGATTGTTCTATGAATGCTATATTTACACAAATCACATTAGAAAAGGGTAGCACCAACTTAGGGGGAGAAATCATTTTGCTAACATACTTGTTAAACCCTTTTGAGATGAACTCCTCATGAAAGAAAATTGAAGATTGAAAAGTTTCCATCTCTTGAACCTAACGTATGCCTCATATACTCTCTTAAGCTTTTGAGGTAAAAATTCTATCTTATAGTCTTTGAGCTAATACTGTTATTACTTTGATATGAAAAAGATTGATTATGCTTCATATGATTTGCAATGTATACTCTTTGATGATGCTCTTGCCTAAAAATCATGCCAATGCTTAAAATGTGTGCTATATATTGAAACTCATGATTTTTCTTGGCATATGGATTGTTGTACCTTGAACATGCTTCATTTTTTGGATTTACATTAGCTCCATGAGATTATATTGAGTTTAACCTATTATGAGAAATATTTGGTATTCTACATAATGTTTGAGCTATGATTGTTAAATCTTCTAGATTGTATATTGGTATCCTTGGTAGATTGCATGTTGGTATCATTTTGGCATCCTATTTGATATTATTGAGGAGAATATTTCAGTTATGAGCTTTCATTGTTCATATCTCCTATTGATTTTTCCAAATGAAACAAGGGGAAGAATTTAAACTTGATTAGTTTTTAGAAAAAATAAATAAATAAATAATCCCCTCAGATTCTATTCTATTTTTGATATCACACTTATGAGCTTGCACCTCACATATTTTTTTAATTATCTTGTATAAAATCTGTATGCTCTTGCCAGAAATTGATTGTTAGATCATGCTCAACTGCTTCACATATACTTTAAGTTTAATTTCTGCTGGTATTATTTTATTTTAATTTATTTTGTTATTAGGCTTAATTTCTTTTATTTTTATTTTTTTCTCCTTATTATTTTTTGTTTAGACTTAATTTTCTTATTTTTTTTCTCTGCTTTTTAATTTCATTTTTCAGTACTTAAACATAAACACAACAACAAATCAAACAACAAATATTTACATAAAAAAAAAAAAAACACCCTTCATTTTTTACGGCGACACGCTGATCAAAAAAAAAAAATCCTTCATTTTTTTCCGACCATATGCCGATCTTACTTACTCGCCTCTTCCATCATTTTCTTCTTCTTTTTATCACCTTGAGTGACCCTTGCCCCCGTGCTTTCGTCGAGAGCGACGACTCCCCGCTGACTATCAAAGGCCAAGAACGACGTTGCTCCAAATCAGGCCATGGAGGTAGTCTTCCGTTTAAGCTCTTTATTTTCGGCCTTCAGTGCGCCTATTTCTGCTCGCGCATCCTTGTACATGTGCTGGAGCAGAGAGAGTTGGGCGTTGGCCTGATGGAGCTCACTCGTTCTGTTCTGCAGTCGATGCGCCAATTTTGTGACTGCAGTCACCGTCTCCATACAGGACGTTAGTGTGAAATGATTGGCTTCAATGTCTGATTGAGCTGTCATTATTTGCTCAATCGACATCATAGGAAGGTTGGGAAGATTAGGAGCCGAGGCACTCGGCCCAGCAGCGCTTACAGGGTCATTCAGGTACGGAGAAAGAGTAAGGGGATGGGATGAGGCCATGTAGTAGGAGAGAGATATGTACTCAAAAGGAGGGTCATTTTTGGCAGCCTTTCTGCTCTGCTTAGTCTCTCTGTTCCGTCTCTTGAGGAAGAAGAAGATCGAAGAGAGTGATGTAGAAGAGATAGAAAAGAGTGAGGTGAAAAAGAAGCAGACGAGTGTGATTAAGAAGAAGGCTGAAGAGAAGAAGACAAGAGGGAGAGAAAGCCGAGGCAGCTGATTGACTGATTGACCCATCTCACTTTTGTCGGTCAGCTGACGCAAAAGTGAAGACGCGTGTCCGACGCAATTTTCGACGGAAAAGAGAGCCGTGGGCGAATCCTATGTATATATATGTATATATATGTTTTGATTATCTATTTTTTTGATGCCATTTATCCCTATCATTTTCCTCCTCCTCCTCCAGATTCTGACCCATGATTTCCTTTTGATAATGTCACAGGAGGAGAAATTATATAATGATATGTATTATGGTATTATTTTCAAATTATGGTATTATTTGAAAACTAATCTGATGATTATGTATTTATAGTTTGATATCTTAGTCTCATATCATGTCTCTATTTAAAGCTTATTTATTACATATGTGCTAACCTATGTATTTAGAAATGAATTCAGGGAGCATAACTTGAGGGGGAGCTTTTCTTACTCCCAAATCAGATCAAAACATCATTGTGTGCCATAATCAAAAAGGTGGAGATTGTTAGACTTATTTATTTTGATAATTTATTTAATTATGTTTTAATTTTTTTAGAAGAGAAAAATAGAATCAAAATTTATTTTGATAATTTATTTGAAAGAGAAAAATATAATCAAAATTCATTTTGATGATTTATTTGAAAGAGAAAAATAGAATCCAAAATTTATTTTGATGACTTATTTAATTATATTTTAATCAAAATTTATTTTGATGATTTATTTGAAAGAGAAAAATAGAATCCAAAATTTATTTTGATGATTTATTCGAAAGAGAAAAATAGAATCAAAATTTATTTTGTCCCATTATTTCTCACCTAAACCTTTATCCTAAATGTTGTTAGAATGTATTTAATATTTGATTAAATCTGGAGTTCAAACAGCCCAAAACAAAGGTTCAAACAACCTAGCACAGCAGCAAGCCAAAAGGTTTAAAAGGTTCAAGTGGAAGATATTCAAATTAGTAATGATGGAAGTATAACGACTATAAACGGCTATAAAGGTTCAAAAGGCCAAAAGGTTCAAGTGGAAGATATTCAAATTTGTAATGATGGAAGTACAACGGCTATAAATGACTATAAATTCAAACGACTACAACGGCTATAAAACAGCTATAAACGGCTATAAATTCAAATGAATACAATGGCTATAAACGACTATAATTTTCATTATATATATCAAAGCCTCTAATGTAAACAAGTTACAAAAAACCTAAAAATATTCTTCGATCTATAATCACTCACATCTATTCTCAGAAATTATACACTGAGCCTTATAGCATTAAGCTCATCTTTCCTGTGTGAGATTTACAGAAAAATCAAAGCTTCATTTTATATATCTATCTTTGAGAAATATTTATTGTAAGCTTTCTTTGAAAGCAAAAATACCATTTCATGTTGTAAAAGTATTGCAAACACTGTGTTCTTGAAATCTTGAGAGTGATTGTGAATCACCTAAGATTTGCAAGGGTTTGGACTTGTGAAGTCTGTGTAAAATCAGTGGAGGATTACTCCATTTGTAAAGAGGTTGCTAGCGCCCCTGTGAAGCTAGAAGATAGTGGAAAATCTCAAGTGAAGCTTGAGGAGTGGACGTAGGCCGAGTTGAAGCCGAACCACTATAAATTTGTTTGCCTCTCTCTCCCTTATCTCTTTATTTTATTTTAAATTGCCATAGCTATATTTCACATTTTTACTGTGCTAAAATCATTAACTGGCATAGTTGTTAAGACACTTGTTTTAATTATTTTTATTTCATTAATTATATTTTATCTATTGTGCTAGTCATAATTTTTATTAGGGTATTATTAATTTTAATTATAAAAATCTAATTCACCCCCCTCCCCCCTCCCCCCTCTTAGATTGTGTTTTGAGTAACACATTTCAATTAAAACACAATTTATATAAAGTATGCCATTCACGATAAAAAATACATAAGTCATAACATATCGTTACACTACTATTACTGACAGTGATTTGGTCGTGCAATGATCCTTTATGGCAAGTGACCTACACATGGTACACACACAACTAGATGAGCAATTCATTCTTTTCTTAGCTTCTTCTCTTTAATCATTTTTCCATTTCGTTCAATTTCTATTTATCTTTAAGCATTTCAGAGAGATTAAATATACACATTAACAGATTCAGGGGGTCGAAAAGATGAATGAAATGTAGTAGTCTTTCTCCCTGTTTCCCGCACGAGTAGAAGACCCCCACCGCACGTGCGGAAAGGTGCTGCACGTCCAGCCTGCGCGTGAATTTATTTCAGAATGTTTGGCTTCACTTGCTCTATTTTCCGCACGTGCGACTGTGAGCCCTGCACGTGCGGTTTTGGCTCTGTTTGTGCAGTCGAAAAATCCAACAAGCTCAAGCTTCTCCAATGCATTTCTAAGGCCCAATTCAAGCACTTTCACTTCAAAAACATGACATATGAACATAAATAAGCATCAAACTCAAGCTCAATTAGATCAAACTTCTTTTAATTTGACATATAAGTTTCTAACTTTCATAATCTCTTCATTTTCTTCATCTTTTCATGTTATATATGCTTGTATATGCTTACATGAGTTCAAAGCATGCAAAGACTCAAGTTTGGATGGCCATTTCTCACACTCTAACTCAAAACAAACCCAAAGAAAAAGAATCAACCATTTACTTAAACAAATCCAAGGATTACATGTTCATTTTCATGAGATATGTTCAATCAAGATCATAACCCATAAACCTTAACTTTTATGAGTGTCAAAGCTTCATTTTAATTCTTGATTTTAACCAATTGAAGAAAGATTTAGAGTATTCTAGTTGATTTACACTTACCTTAAGCTGTATTCTTGATTTCCTCCTTCAATTCCCAAGTTCCAAGCTTCTTGGTTGAGTTCTCCTTTGCTCTCTCTCTTTTCTTCCTCTAGAAGCGTCTCTAGGAGATATTTTGTGTTGGAGTCTAAGTCTTAACACTAAGGCTCATGTATATATCTATGTCTAACCAAGAGTTAAACTTATTTGAGCCTAAGTCAAGTTTATCTAAGGGTTTAGCCCAATTAAATCTAATTAATTCGTTACAAATCAAATTTTTACAAAACTTCATATTATGTCCTAAAATCATGCTAATCATAACTCTAAAGTTGATTTCGGTTTATCACGTCTCTAAGGCTTTCAATTTTTAGTCCAAAGATTATAATTTCTATAGATTTTCTTATAACCGACAGATACAATGCCATAATCATGTAATTCACACATTTAAACATGTAGTTTCACATCAAGCACATAAGCACACATATAATTAAGAAATTAAAGCATATGAGAGAGTCAGGTTATTACAATATGCCTTATAAATTTCTCCTATGATACTACACTTGTGTGAATGGTGAAAAAGTTAAAAAAAAGGTAAATAGTCTATGAGTCCGGGTAATGAGTCGGGTTGAGTTTGAGTTGTATATTGTAATTGGTACCCTGCACAGGGAGTCAAGGTGACCAATTGCCCTGTCTGCGCATATCGTCAGACAAATGTGGGAAAATGTTTTTGGGTGTCCACGAGCCCGCCATTTCTAGAGCCGACAAATCTGGAAAAACATGGTTTTGGGTGTCCATGTCCCCACCGTTTATGGAGCCAGCAAATGTGGAATGGGAAAATATTTTTGGGTGCCCATCACCCCGCCGTTTCTAGAACCGGAAAATATGGGACTATGTTTAGTATAAAAATCTATATCTATGTATGTATTTTAAATTATGGCTCTTACTTGGGATGTCATAGTATATTTATCACCCATGTACAGCCTGGAAATGTTAATTCGAACTTCATATATTACCTATTTCACACTCATACATAAACACATTTACATATATAGATATTGTAATTAACCAAATGTTTGCATTGCATGATCATGTGCTTTTCAATTAATTATATAATTTGTTAAATTCATTACCTACTGAGCTTTTGCTCACCCCAAGGCTAACCATTTTTAGGAAATGAAGACAAATGCACCTACTAAGTGATGTTTTTGAAATGAAGAACTCAATTTTTTTTTTTTTTTTTTTTTTTTTTTTTTTTTTGAGGGGAGGGGGGGAATGAATGCTTTCTGTTGGGATTGTGTTGTATTTAAGCCTAAGGCTGTCATTGTTGTAATGTGTTGATTTGCTTTTGGTGTAGTAAAGGTCAAAGTTTGATCAAATGTAGACTTGTGACCTATCTTGTTGTATTATTTCTTACTTCTTGAATTGTTTTATTTTACAAGTGGATGTAAAAGAGACAATGTTATAAGTTTTGGAAATTGTCCAACAGGGAAGGAATATTGAGAAGGTTGTGTTATTATTATTGTTGTCTTCATTCTTTTTGTGTGTTATGTCAAGGATGTCCGAGTGAACAGGATCAAGGAAATACTTTTCCAGGGCGTTACAAGCGGAAAAAGTGGAATTGCTACACACAAGTAAAATATACTAGTTTATTTGTTTTGTTTTATTTTGTGAGTTTTTAGTATTGTGTGTCAGGACAAAACAGATTAGTACACCTTTGAAGTGAACCGCTGAGTAAGACGAAAGAAATTTGGTTTGAGACGGGTTACTTAAAGGAGAATAAATTTTCAACCCTAACCCGTCTTGAAATCTGACGATAAAAGACCAGTTTTTATTTATTGTGTTTTTCTTCCCGTTCACTATTCTTGTCAATCCTTTATGGTATAGGCCATTGGGTACAATGTCATTTAAGTTAGAGGGAAAGGGTTTATTGTGTATTTTATTTAGTGTGTTTTTAATTCTATTTCTATTTTCAATTCTATTTCTATTTTCAGTTGTGTTTTAAAAATATATATATACATATATTTATGTGTTGTTGTTCATGTTTTCAAAAAAATTCAAAAAAACAAATATATATTGTCCTTTTGTGTGCAAAAAAAAAAAAAAAAAAAAAAACAAACAAACAAACAAACAAACAAAACAAAAACAAAAACAAAAACAAATTTTTTTTCTTTGTTTGTGTGGTTGTGTTGTGTATTTCAAAAAAAAAAAATTAAAAAAAAAATTGTGGTTTGGTTTTCCAAAAAAAAAAAAAAAAAATTGTGTTGTGTGCGTGGTGGTAAAAAAAAAAAAACAAATTTTGTGATTAATTGTTAATTTTGTTGTCTTAGTAATTTAATTATATCTTAGTTTATTATATTATCTTTTGATTAAAAATAATTTTTTGTCTCATATTTGGATGATCTACATATGCACATAGTTGTTTAAATATTTTTTGATTAATTTTTGGACTTCGACTTGAAATCTTGATGTCTAATGCGGAGACTATAACCTGCGTGAGATTTTGAGTCTATCATTCTTTTTGGAGGATTATTTTACATTTACTCTTAATTTTTCTTTGACAGTTCATTATGTCGTTGTTAAGTCTCATTGTTCTTTCAAATTGGTTGAGAACATTGAAATCATCATTTTTATGCCATTTTGTCCTTATGGATCATGCTATATTTTGATAAATGATTTTAGGCCATCTTTCTTTGTTTGAGCCTTATTTAAAAATAAAAATAAAAATAAAAAAATTCTTGTTTCAATTTTCACTTGTTAGCCATTAAGCCTATACAGAAAAACTTTTTATTCATTTAGCAATTTCCTCCGGTGTCTCAAGAATGGATTTTATCTATTATTTTGGGAGGAAGTTATTTTGTGAGCGGAATGAGGAGTTTATCAAAAAAAAAAAAAAAAAAGGAAGGAAGGAAATTTATTTACTTCGATGTTAGAAGAAAAAAAAAATTAATAACATGGAAAGTATTTAGATGATTGTGAATCACATGTAAAAAAAAGAAGTTAAAAGGGCGGGTTAGTAAAGCAACGTCTCATTTATGCTAATTTTACTTAATTCATTTATTGGACACCTTTTTTCTACCATTCACCCAATTGTGTAAATAATTCTCCTTGACCCAATATTACAACCAAAAATAAAGTCCTATTTGATCTCAAGATTGGCATGATTTTTCAAATGATAAATTGGCATAATTTCATTATTTTCGGCTTTCCTATCATGAGACTATATTTTTTTTTTTTCTATACAGCATTTTTTATTTTTAAATGTGAGAAATTTTCGTTTTGTAAAATATAAATCTTCTCTCACATACATATACTAGTGAGCTGAGCCATTTCAAAATGATTCATTTGTTGAGAGTAAATTGGAGAGATTTGAGTCAAAGTATGCTTATGATAGAACTAGAATCTTATTCCATTTTGAGATTAAATAATATTTTTATCAGCTATAATTTACACACATACCGAATATAGAGGTAGATAAATTATTTTTATTAATTGCTAATATTCTGAACTCTAATAATTCTTTTGCTAATATATTAAAATTAACAATTATCTTTGTGAATATTTTCTTTAAAAAAATGTGTTTACAAAAAAAAAAAAAAATGTTTTTTCAAAAAGAAAAAAATGAATTTTGTGGGTATATTTACTGTAAACCCTCATAAGACTATAACTCGTCCATTAGGGGTAACCTAAGGGTTCAAAAGCTAGTTGCATAAGTTAAATGTAACCGTATTCCCTACGAAAATGGCTTAGATAGATTTTATTTTATCTTCTTTTTAGTTTGCTTTGCTTGGAGGTATGATCGATACCTAAATTTATACATTTAATCCTTTAATATACACTTTATTAGTTTATTAATTTGTATTAATTTATAATTTTGTGTAATTTTTGTGCATTTATATATATATTTTAAGTGTTTGTAAATAAATTAGTGTAAATAATAATACTTTTTAATATTATATATATTATAAAGTAAATAAAATAAAAAAATTCAAAAAGAAGAAAAGAGAGGGCACGCGTACCCCGCCCCTTTCACAATTAGATATATATATATATATAAAATATTATATTATATTATTATATTATTTTATACATTATATTATGTATTATTTAAATAAAAAATAAAATAAAAATGTAATTTGCACTACTAGAAATATGAGTTTTTGCGTCTATTTTTTTGCGACTGATTATTTAACCATCGCAAAAAATCACTTTTTTCCATAACAATCCCGTTTTGCTTAACCCCCAATCGTGTTCTTAACTGAACAAAAAAAAAAACCCCAAATCGTGTAAAACTTGCCCTATCCCTTTCACTCTTATTTCCCAACTCTCTCTCTCTCTCTCTCTCTCTCTCTCTCTCTCTCTCAAAACCTCACAAATCATACTGGTAATCTCACAAATTCTCCTCTCTCTCACTCGACTCTCTCTCGCTCGACTCCCACTTTGATGAAGATATGAAGATTTTGATCGATTGTTGATGAAGATTTGAAGATTTCGATCTGCTGTTGATGAAGATTTGGATCGATTCATAATTGGTAAGCCTAATTTCTATGTATGAATCCAACTTTGTCTCTGTAATCCCTGTGTCTTTCTTTCAGCTCCCAAATTCTCTTCGACTCATAGCTTTGTTCGATTTCGAAGATCAACATCAACAGTAACAACATGATTTTTTTCCAATTCAATTTATTTTTATCAATGCGGTGCAAATTCTGATTTCGAAACATCTTTTTGATTTGAAGATTCATTTTATTTTTTATTTTTATTTTTATTTTTATTTTTTTAGATTATTAAATCTTGATTTGCTTTGGCTTTAAAACTTAATCTGAACATTTTTCTAGATTGTTTGCTAAATTTCATTTAGTTTTTGAACCTCTTGTTTGTATGGTGAGAAAATTTTAGGAACCAACCGAATTTCAAACTTTTAGTATTATGCTTTTATGTTTGTTTGGCTAGAAAACTGAAGCTCACCTCGATTAAGGTAATATATATATATATATATATATTAAGGTAATATATATATATATATATTTTTCTAGTTTATAATCTTGTTGTTCTGCTTTGAATTCTTCTTGGTTACATGTTTTAGTCGTAGTTGATTTCTATATTGCTCTATTTAATTTTGATTTCAAGCTCTCTCTACAGTTTTCAATTTCAATTTAGTTTGAGGAAGCTCAAAAGTAATTTAGATCTTGAATTAAATGATGAATTACTTGGTATTGATATCTTTCTCTCTTGTTTTTCAATTTGAATTCGATTCATATAGCTAAATGCATAGAGTATTGAATATTTGAATGTGTGTATCTATTGTCTTGCAAACATCTTCGTGTCACAAATAATAGTCATAAATAGGGAGATATTGATGTTTGTGGTTTGTTGAATTGAAATGTTTCAGTATGAAGTGATAGATTTGGAATTGGTATAAAAAACAACAGGTCAAAACTTGGGCCCCAGCGCAAGCTTGGATCAGGTGCAAGCTTGGATTTGAGGAACATATATTTTCTGTAGAGAAATCTTTTCTTATTGTTAGTTCTCTTGCATATCTGCATGTGTTTATTTTTCGTAAAGAATTTTTGCATGTGATATTTCTATAGTTTTCTTGATACCACGGCTGTTAAATTTAACTGAAGCTTGTTGAAGTCAATGCTCATATTTGGGCAGATTGATGTTCTGCTTTGGCTTCATTTCTGTGAATATTTTATCTCTGGAAAAATCGTGATAAGTGGACAGAAAGAATGATAGTGAGAATATATGCTGACCTGCTTATTTAGAGACGCCTTTTGCCTTAAAGAAACATATATTAGAATTCTTAAATTATATTGAATTCTTCTGTCTTTATCGAATGATAAAATTGTGCCCCAAATTCCTCTTCTAGAATTCAAAATATAAAATGATCATCAGATCTTCATTGATCTCAACCTTCCAAGTCCAAAACCAGAAGATATTATAAGTTGACATTACTACTGCTATTATTGTTGCCACCATAATTACTGTTGTTGCTTCTTAGATGCCCATGTCACTGAAATAGGGCTTCTAACCCTGGAAAGACCTTTGTCAGAGTGCACCCATATCAAATGCCCTTGAGTAGAGCTCATATTTTTGTTGTTATTTTCTTCCTTGAAATAATCCAAACTCTATAACTCAACTACTGGTTCGTATATTTGAATATTAGTCTTTGTGGTTTAACTCTTACTTTGACTCCTTCAGGTTCCACTACTGTGATAACCCTGTTCCGTATTATGCTAATTAATCTTATTTATGATTGTGATTATGTGTTTGATACGATTTTGTGTGCCACTTATATGAATATATGTGGTTTTGAATTTCTATCTATTCGGCGTAGGAAATCTGTTTGACTATCTGCTTTAGAATTTAAATTGATGGCCTTATCGGCCACAGAAACCGAAATTGACTACGCCATTGTGATTGGCGTAATTTTTAGAACCTACGGTGAAATTTAATTGAAAATTGATTCAGATCAGATTAATTAGATTAAATTGGTGATATAGTGCTCAATTATTTAATATTAAAATAATGTGATTAGAGAAGCTTATTTAAATGGGCCATTTCCACTCAATACCTCTTTTTGTATTCATTTGGCTGAGATTACCTTAAGGAAAGAGAGAGAGGATCGGCTAGAGAGGGAAAGAGGAGGAATTGTATAGTTTGGCTCAAGGTTTGTGAGATTTGAAAGGTAGGCTCAAGGATTAACTTCAATTGGGAAGATTGAGCTTCTAGGTGAATAATTGGTTAAGAATTCATGAGTTTAATATTGTAATTTTGTGAATTCAAAGTTGATTGATGATCAAGAACAAGAATTGTGTTATAAGTGATGAAATTGAAGCTAATGTGCACATGCATGCATAGAATTACCATGTTTTGGCATAATCAAGCATGTATTAAGTCGAATATGAAAACATGAGCATTGAAACATACATGCAAGTAGAGTTTTGTTGATTTTCATGATTATGAGCATCATTGGTGCTATTTGAAAGGGAATTGAGGTCAAAAATTTACATGCATGTTTGGTTGTTGGAAATATGGAGCTTACATGAGATTTGAAGGCATGAGTTTGAGTTATACAAAATAAGTGTTGAATAATTTGAGAATGTGACCATGATTTTGAGCAATTAACCTCATCTTGCTTGTATACTCATGATATATAATGTATTTACATGTTTTGGAACCAAAATTATGAGTTTTGAACCTTTGGAGGTCGAGTTTGAACTTGAAGAACAATTCTAGATTTTCCAGAATTTGGCATGTCCGCTCGAGCGGGGAATGCGCCGCTCGAGCGGGAAATACGAGCTCCCAGAACTTTTTGCAGACATGATGTACCCTCAAGCAGGGAAGTTCACGCTCGAGCGGGGAGCTATGCAGAATGATCTTCAGCTCGAGCGTCCAAGTTCACGCTCGAGCGTGAAAACAAGGCAACCAGTACTTTTGCAAACCTAATGGGTCTGCTCGAGCGAGCAAGTCCACTCTCGAGCGGGGACCCCTGTTTCTGAAATTTTGTAAGTGTGTTCTGTGTTTCATTTTCCGTTCTCTTTCACTTCTAAGTACTCTTAGGCATGCATTAAGCATTGTAAATGAGTTAAAAGGATAAGAATGAAGCCTAAAGAGGAATATCTGAATTAAGAACAGATTGAATTGTTTGTGACCCATTGTGTTCATGGAATGTGTAGGGTCGAGCTCCAGGGCAAATCATCCAGTCGATTACTGTGAGTAATATCTTAATAAAGATATCTGAAGTATGTTATTTGTCCAATTACTTACTTCTATGTAAGTATTATAAGTTCGTTAATTCGAATGAATGGGCCAAAGGCCAGTTTGACATGAATGAAAGTATGAAAGGGCCAGAGGCCAGTTTGACATGAATGAAAGTATGAATGGGCCAAAGGCCAGTTTGACATAAGTGAAAGTATGAATGGGCCAGAGGCCAGTTTGACATGAACGAAAGTATGAATGGGCCAAAGGCCAGTTTGACATGAACGAAAATATGAATTGGCTAAAGGCCAGTTTGACATAAATGAAAGTATGAATGGGCCAAAGGCCAGTTTGACATGAATGAAAGAATGAATGGGCCAGAGGCCAGTCTGACATGAATGAAAGATAAGTGGGCCAAAGGCCGTTTGACATGAATGGGTTGGGCCCGAGGCCGTCTGATATGTTTGGAACCGCAGTTACTAGACCCATATATATAAATATTAGATAGAAATATGAATTGGGCCGAAGGTCGTTTAGTGTATGTTGTTCTAAATACTGTTCGTGTATCTTCTTTATTTGATATTATTCACTGGGCTTTCGCTTATGCTCATCCATGTGTTTGTAGGTGAGCCAAGGGAGGTCCAAACCCAGCCTCAGTGAAGTTTGTGGGAAACAGTAAAGGTTTTGAAGAGTCAACCCAAATGTCTCACGCACGAGACTTGTCTTCGCCTCTTTTGCTCTTTTGATATGGTTTTGACATATTGGCAAAAACATTGGATTTCCTTTGTATATAAACTTTCGGTTTGACCGACTTAGACGTAATGATCATGCATGTACAGAACTTTGTGTTATTACATATTTTGATGTGAGTTATTAACGTGTA